>JAPXVT010000017.1:18406136-18416217 GCA_029823135.1 Acanthurus reversus | reverse complement strand
AAGCTTTCCATTTTTTTTTTTTTGAACTTTTGAACAACTAATAACATGCAGAAATAATGATCTAAATGGCCGTAATAAATGATAAAATAATAACCCCCCCCAAATGTTGCATGGTGCTGTGCAGCAGCAGCTTGAGCTCTGAACTGAATGGCGCGTTTAGTTTGGCTGTCATTCATTCATCAACATCATAATATATTATTCACGTCTAGTTGCCTGTCGTTGACACAATACGAGTTAGATTCATGGGCGTTGTCGGGCTGTTGGGTGTCAGTACTTGTTGCTGCTGATTTATGCTTTCAGTTTGCCCGAAACTCACATAATGACAAGTGCTGGTTTAGCTGATTTGCATTAAATTAAACCTGCGTAAGCCCGTAAACCGGACCAGATGAGTAAAACCAGACATCAACCCCAGCCTAGTGAGAGGCCCAGCTGTTGGCCCTTAGTTGCTATAGTGATGGCAGATAGGAGCATGGGGACTGTGTGAGGAGCCCAAGAAGCAAAGATCAACTATTATTTGTGAGGGAACTGTTTGACCTGTGTTTCACCTTTACGCCACTAAACTGAGGAACCTAAGGGGAGTAGTTCCAGAGGAAGAAGGGACCTGAAGGGGGAAACTCCTTCACAGTTTTCTCCCTGAACACACTGTGTCTGACGCGCTGTCGTCAAAGTCCAAAAATTTCCCTCTTCGTGTTTCCGTGGACAGAGTTTCCTTGTTTAGCTGCAACAAGGGAACAGTGACACAAACAGGAAATTCTATGCTAAAAAGACTTTCTTTGGTTTGTCCAACCTGGACAGCTAAAACCTCATAATTGATTTTTTGTGTGTTGTAGTTGTAATAATCATAATAACAATGATAATAATAATCTGTATCTGCAGATGAAGACCGTGTGATACACTTGAAAGCTCCAGAATAAGCGAGTAACTGTCAAACCTCTAAATCTACAATGTTTTTCTGATATGATATGATGAAATAAGACTTTTTTTTTTTTTTGATTATTTTTACACTATATATATGTTTTGTTTAATACTACTCTACTTTCTCCACTCAGTATAAAGATACAAATGTCTGTGTGTTGTAGTTGTTTGTGAAAGGGATCGTGAACCAGGAGGAGCAGCAGGAGGTTTCCTATCCCGGCGTTCTTCACTGCGTCTTCTGTGGAGCCAGAGGGCTGTTCATGGACTGCCTGATCAGAAGCACATCAGCACTTATTGTGGTGAGTTTTTTTTTTTTTATTTGAGGGTCTTGTTTAAGCTACATTCATACCAGATAGATGTAGATAAAAAGAAAGTCACAAAAGAAATATTAGGATGGGAGCTTTTTGCGTAATTACCCAGAATAAAGCAGAAAAAGTAAGAAGATTCAGTACATATAAAGAAAGGAGATTTCCAATTTAGTATAACATTGAGTATAAAAAGTAAGAACATTTAGATACAGAAAATCATCTCAAGTCTGGTCTCTGGTGGTAGAGAAAAGTTACGAGAAAAAGCAAAAATATCAAAAATTGAACACAAAACAATTCTAGGAATTATGAACATGTAATCCTCATAATGACATAATGAAGATAATTAAATATTTCACATGAAAAAAACTGTAAAAATGCTAAACGCGTAATCTAGAGCAGGGGGCTTAGATTTTACACTATGGATTAGCCCATAGTTTGCCTATTTGTTAACATTTTGGCAAATTAGCCCCATTAGAAGTACGCCACATTAGCTACTTGCACTCCCTGTTTGCAGTGTTTCTCTTGCTCCACAGACAACTATCACTGGATTACTTTGATATTGGAGAGAACTTAAAAATGTAAAAATTCTCAGGCCAGTTCTGGAATTTTAGGGATCATTTGAATTCAGTGATTTTCAAGCAGATTTGTAGATGTTTATTCACAATAAACATAGCCATACAAGTCGTGATAAACCCTAAAAATATAGGTAGCCTGTCTGTTTGTTCAATTTTAGTTATGACTTATAAAGGACGACAAATTGTTCCCACTCAACCAGGGAGACGTCTGTCACAGTTTGAGAAAGATTAAGGTAGCCCACTTAACTATCTAAGAATTATAAGTGAATATCAAATGATGTTTAAAAAAAAAAAAAAAAACAACTCTCGGTGAAAATATATATACTGCATGTAGAACATACTGTATAAATGTAACTGAGGTTAAAATAAAACAATGAGTTCTTATTGATGACATCTCTAGTTACCTCCTAAGGTTCGTAGAATCAAGCAAAGCTTCCTCAAATTGATTTTCATTATGTGGCCACATTCCATTTTTAAATAATTCTTGGATGATGACGCAATATTGAGATTAACTAATTACAACATATCTTGGGATTGAATTCTTGTTATTTCAACAAGAAATTACATTATTAACCAATATCACTATCATGTCATCAGCCAGATATGTGTCACTCTCCAGATGAAACAACACCTGAAAGTTAAACTGTGGTGTTGTCCCTGGGAATTTTTGAACTATTATTAACATGTTTTGTTTAAATGCAAATTGGGAAATTTCATTACTTTTGACAACTGTATTTTTCACTATTAGTTTCCACTTGTTGCCACAAAGTGCTGAGAAACACCTTATTAAGGTGTCTTCAGCTCTTTATGGGTTTAAAGCGTAAAATTTGTTTTAAATGGAGTTTTTTTTTAACTTGATATATCTGATCAGTTTATCTTAAAGAAGACATGCTCCTCAAAGTATGTGTATCATACATACTTGCCAACCCTCCTGTTTTCCCATGAGGCTCCCATTTTTCACTGCCCTCTCCCAGTGTCCTCCTGGCGTCAAATTTCTTCCATATTTCTTTGGATTTATTATTGTCACCGCACTTGTTTTTAACACAGTACAACGTGTGTAAGCCCTTTGACTCGTAAAGTCTACTTTTTCCACCAGGACAACTATACAGATGCACCAGGCCTTTAGTCAGCTAGAAGAAAACTCAATGAAGAAAAAGCGGTCGTCTTTTCCTCAAATCGGCCGCGCTGATTTCTCATTTCTCCGTCAAGCATTGAAGTCGCAGTGACGTGAATCACCACCTGGAGACTGACAAACAAAAGAAAGCAATGACTGTGCACCAGCACTGATGTCAGTGGTGTGTACAAAGTCTAGAAGGGGGAGTGGAAAAAAACAAGCTTAAAGAAAGAATATAGTGTATAATTGTTCATCCCAGAGATTCGTGCAAGTTCATTCCAGAGAGGCACATTAATCTGTCTTGCAGTATAATTGTTAATATTTTGTTATATTGTCAAAGTTGCAGTAGATAACTGCTGCTAATGAGCTAGCAAACTAACGTTAGCTTTAGCATAAGATTTGTTGAGAAGAAACTTAGCTGCGGCCATTTGCGCCGTCTAGCATTTAATTTTGTTCGTTGTCGCTCTCTCTCTTAAGTCCAGTTTGAACTGAGATGAAACGGTCGCAGGGAAAGTTGCAGCGAAGTAAACTGGTCCGTCTCAGCTCTAGCTTGAGCCGACTGACGGTGTCGCTTGCAGACACTGTTGTCGGCAGAGGCGAGTCAGAGCTTAAGGCATGAACAGCTGATCAGCTTGTACCGACGTCACCTGTGGCTAAGACATTTTTTCCAAATAGAACACAAATTGTTATTGATGTGTACCCCAAAGTTACAAACCACAGCTTTAAGAATGCTGAAACAAAGAACGTGCCGCACCCCCCCTCTTCCCGCGGTCTAAAACCTTTGCGAATATTGAAGTCTCAAGGTTGGCAAATATGATCATATTACATTTTATTAAGGTTCAACAGAATCATTTTTAGAACCTGCTCAGAACAACTTTAGCCCATTTGAATAAGGCCAAACTGGTAAAGCACGAATAACGTCAAACAGGAGGCTCAAAAAGCAAAACAAAGGATTATCTGGTTGAATTGCTTTATTGTTAAAAGTTCTATTCGCATAAACTTGCCTAAACTTGCCTGCTCTGTGTCAAGATAATCTCAGCAACAGTAAAGTTAATGCCAGGTGATAACTTTCCACATTTGTGAACTCCTGCCTTTTGGTTTTGCTTGACTGTTTAAGCACCACTTGCTTTAGTTTGAACTTTCACTTGCATTTCTATTTTGCTGTCAGAGGACTGAA
Source organism: Acanthurus reversus (assembly GCA_029823135.1). Classification (NCBI taxonomy): domain Eukaryota; kingdom Metazoa; phylum Chordata; class Actinopteri; order Acanthuriformes; family Acanthuridae; genus Acanthurus; species Acanthurus reversus. The sequence continues at coordinate 18,412,128 of JAPXVT010000017.1, read as the reverse complement.
ATGCTTATCGTTCTGTTTCCCTCTCACCAAACCAGGTTGGCTCTCCAGGTTTCCTGCTTATATCAGGTCTTGAAGAGCCGGTGGTGCGAGCCTACTCCCTTATTACAGATCTAGTGGAAAGATATGAGAGCGTGCAGTCCAGACGCCCTGAGATTGGGGACAGAAGCTCTGGCGAGTCTTTGGATTCACGACGGGCCTTCAAAACGCTGGTGGAGCAGTGGGATGACAGGCACACCCTGGATTTACTGGTGTTACCAGGATCAGTGAAGGAAATCCTGTTGGATTTGGTGAAAGAATCGGGGCTTGAATCAAACCCCAGCCTGGCACTGGCAGACGGAAATGCAGCAGCAAGGTCACAAATGGATTCAGAGGCTCGATGGGCCGACACTACTGATCGATGGGTTGATAGGACTGCAGGAAACGGGAGTGACCATGCCACTATAGACTCCTTCAACCAGTCTTTCTTTACATCTCCAGGCACTCGAGGGAGAGCAGAGGGTGCTGAGGAAAGACTCATGCGTTCTCCACAGGAGGTGGGAGAAGAGGAGCAGCTGGAGCAACTGGCAAGATTACGCACCGCTGTGACGGACAGAGCAGAGGAGGAGAAGGAACAGGAGCTACAGTTCTTGCTTCTTTTGAAGTTCTTCACAGCCATGGGGTACACAGAGGATGTTGTGAAACGAGTCCTTGCCCGAACGGGACCCAAAGAAGCCTCGCAGATACTGGACTTGGTTCAACAGGAGCAGGATCGGAGTGACTTGGAGCAGGCAAGTCAGCATGGCCAAGACCAGAAAAGTCAAGACGGTATTGCCTTGAATCAAAGAGAGACGAACCGACCTTGTGAGACAGAGCACAGAGAGGAAGAAATGGCAGCAGGTGGAGAAAAGGAGATAAGTAATAACGGGGAGGTAGAAGAAGTTTGTGATGGAGAGGGGGATGGAGCAACAGGAGGCACGAGTGACTTTAAGGCAACTGATAAAACAGAGGAAAAGGAGGAAGACTTTGTCTTGGGAGTGTTAAAGAAAGCTGCAGCCAGCTGTGGGTACATGGAGCACAAAGTTGCTGAAGTCTACAATATGTTGCCCAGTCGATCAACTCACCAGTTGCTCCTGGAGCTGCAGAGAGAGGGGAGCAAAGAGATGGAGTCCTTCAGGGAGGGACCGAGAGAGATGGATGATGTGGTGCTGGAGAAAGGAGGACCAAAGGCTGGACCAGGAGGGGATGAAGCAAGGGGAGAAATTGAGCTTTTCTTACCTGTGGATAAGAGAAAATCCGATGACCAAGAGGGGGAAGTTTTGCCAAACATCACTGTGCCTGTTAATGAGCCAGATTTGTTCACTTGGAATGATAAGATGCAGCAGCCTGCCACGAATCAATACAGCTCACAGTCAAAGCGACACCAGCATCCGAAGTCACAAACTCCACACAAAACCATCCTTCCTGAAGTCAAAGGGCCTCCAAAGCCTACTTACTCCTCATCCTTAGATGCTCTACAGCCCAATTTCCAATCCAACAAAGAATATGGCCAAAACAATTACTGGCCTAATCCAGCCGCCTCAAAACAAAATCATTCAAACAAAGACATCTTAAATCCAAAGCCCCAGTCTTCAAACTCCTTAAAAAGAGCAGCCCAAGCCTCTCAGGCCCCCGTCTTCACAGGCAAAGACTCATCTCCCACCAGAGGGAGGGAGAGACGGGACTTCACACCCGCCTCTTCAGTGGTGGTGACGGGGGAGCAGCGTTTCCTGGAAGGCCTGCAGATGCCTTTTACCCTCCAGCTAATAGACAAGCCAGGAGACCCGAAGTTGAGAACGATTATCATTGACGGGAGCAACGTGGCCATGACGTATGAAGTGGGAGTGGGAAAATGTGTTGTAAACATTTTCTGATGCGTGTATTTTTATATTTAAATGTTGACATCCATGTCCTCGTCTTCTCCTTTGGTGTTCCTCTTGCATGTATTCAGATTTGATTGGCTGACGTCTGATTAAGTTACAAAACGCTGCTGTGAGTATACTTTCCATGTTTTCCACAGTCACGGGTTGGGTAATTTCTTCTCCTGTCGTGGAATCGCTCTGGCCGTGCAGCACTTTTGGGATCGAGGCCATCGTCACATCAGCGCCCTCCTGCCACAGTCAAAACAGAAGAGAGATCCCAGGATCAAAGGTGACACTTCTGTTCCTGTGTCACAGCAACACAGAATCTTTAGAATGGAAACTGAAAGTATTGCAATAGTTTAAATGGTGTGTATCCACAATTCTGTCTGATTAAATGACGGATTATTTTAGTGATCACAGTAAGCGTCTTAGTTTGGTCTTTTGAGTAAAATTTCCTGAAGTCCATAAGGATGTTTTCAACTTCTTCATGGCCTTATTTTAACTGTAATCAACAGCCTAAACCAAAATGATCAATTTAGCATATTTTACGACCAAGAAAACAGCTAATGCTTCCACATGAGGAACAAGTTAGTCTTTGTCATTTTAGTCTTAAAATTTGGCTCAAAGTATTTATCGCGTGTCAAACAGTACTTCATTTATCTTCTGTAGATCAGTTAATCTATTAATCAGCTAATCATTTCAGTCCTGAAACAACATGATTATTTGTATTTTCACACTATATTTCTAATTTAATTAACATTCACCTGTATGTTTTATCAAATTAAATGGTGCATTTATGTCACTCTGGCTGATGCAGTGTGTAGTCTGAAAAAACAGAGGCGTATGTGCCGCTTCTATTTATTTTAGTCAGGCGTGGCGGGAAATCAAATCAGAATTCTGCAAACATGCGAGTGTGTGGTCACGTGTCGTTCCCGTTAATGTCGACTAAACCGAGTGCTGTTTGTTTCTGCCTCTCAGAGCAGCACTATCTCACTGAGCTGCAGAAGCTGGGCCTGGTTTCCTACACGCCCTCCAGAGAAGTCCAGGGCAAGAGGATCACATCATATGACGACAGGTAGACAAACTGCTATTGTACTGCTGCTCAGAGACAGTCTTGTGTCTGCAGGTGGCAACGGAGGCCCCTGGAGATCAGAGAAGCAAATGTGTAAACAGAAAGTTACAGGTTTCACTTGCTGGCTGGTGAAACCTGTGTGAAAGTGACTGAGAAACACTCTCGCCTCTCTCAGCTACTAATAACATACCTTTGAGTGAAATGCTGCAGTGAAACAGTTGAATGCTCAACCGGATGTTGCTGAAAGAGACCTCAACACAAACAAGTTGAAAAGGGCTTGGACTGTATTATAATATTACAGCATACCAAGGTATTAAAAAATCTGACGGTATTATTTTCAATACCATCAATTATACAGACGCTCCCAGGGCTCCCACGTATGCAACCTTATGTTTTTGGAGGTGTCTCAGTTATATTTTTACCTAGCTGTATTTGTGTGAGTACATGATCATTACTGTTCTGGTAACACAGAAACAGGGTTAGACATTGCGAAGAAAGTAGTCCTTTTTTTCTGCACTGGTGCAGTCTGTGTCTCTTCCTGCAAGCCCCCTCACTGCTCCGCTCTCTGTAGCATACTCGCACCAGCAGCTGAGCTGCAACCCACTCACGGAGTATGCATAAGCAACAGCTAAAACTTTTTATGGACCATTTTTTACAAGTGAAGACAGTAAGAGAAGCATTCAATCAGCGTTAAACTCACGCTGTAACTTAAGTTTGTAAGATGACCGTCATAGTTACAAAACTGTCACCAAAGTTTATTGTTACTTTTGTTTCATGCACCTCTCCTCTCTCTCATAAGGATACATACACACACCCTGACATGCATGGAGGTAAAAAGCCAATATTATTCTAGAAAACTTTTTTTTTTTTTTGTTCACAAAATACTAGAGTGACTATGTAAAGTCAGTCCACTAATGACGCTGACTCAACTTTGGGTGTTTACGTTAAGAGTGCTATCCCCTCCCCTTACACGATAAAATAAGATAATCCGTGGTGCCACATGGAGAAATAATGGTTCAACAGAAGCGGACAGCAGAAAAGAAGCCGAGCACTAGAAAGGAAAGCCCCCAAATTAGGTCTTGATAGGACAGTGTCCCATCCCGTCCTGTCCAAACCCCCCACCACCATGTACCCTGTTGAAATGTCAGGATGGTATGACAGTATGAAAAACAAACCCATACCGCTCAAAGCGAACTTGATATTTCTTTTTTCATATTTTTACAGGATGGTACAGGAGAAAAATTTTAAACCTCTGAAGGTCTCATTTTTTTAAATGTGAAAATATAAATCCACGTGTAATGGATTCCATTTAAGATAGTATAATAAATACTCATTTTGCACAGTATTTTGGGTTTTTTGTACTTTATAGGAGTAATTCATTCAATGTCTTCTATACAGTTTGTGTACTTCAATCTATTGCACATTTTTATATTTTTTTAACAATTAAAATAAGGATAACTAAGAAGCTCCAAAACGAATTTGCACAAATGACTAACAGACAGAAAACTTGATAAAATATTTTTAATTCCTCACACAGTATTTTGGACATAGTAACCTTACTACTGTTACTTACTTAGTGTTTTATCAGTTAATATACCTTCTAACAGGAAATAATAGAATACAAGCAACATTATGTGTCAACTTAAAAAAAAGTTATGCCAGTTAAAACTCACAAATACGCTACAAAATTATTTGTCTTACTATATAATGCTGTATATTCAACACAGATTAGAACCAGAATGTATTACGATTTGACAAAGTTACTTCTCACATGATCATAAAAGTTTGAGACCACTGTAGGCTGTTACAGGTTGCTTTAAAAATTTCGTTGTCTTTCCCACAGATTTATGCTGCAACTTGCACAGAAGACAAATGGAGTAATTGTAACCAATGACAACCTGCGAGACTTGTCAGATGAGTCCTCTGTGTGGAGGGACATCATCAAGAAGAGGTAAAAAGAGATTCCAACAAGTTAAATCAGAAATGTCTCACATCAATCAGCAAAACAGTGACGAGGATATATATTCGCTCTCAGTTTAATTCACTGTATGAACACCGCTCGAAGAGCTAGTTCACTAGTTAAGGTGGTGTGATCTCTCCAGACTTCTTCAGTATACGTTTGTTGGGGATCTCTTCATGGTGCCGGATGACCCCTTGGGCAGAGGAGGACCTCACCTGGATGACTTCCTACGCTCAGAGCACAGGTATTTACCACTTATACATACACAGACACACTTGTATATTTAAATTAATCCAACACAAGTTTCCTTGGAGGGTAGCTCATGAAAAATAACTCAAAAAAATGTCTTTCTTTCCCCCCCAGGACTCCAGACCCAGGAAACCACTCTTTTGCTGGCGTCGGCACCACTTTCCCTTCCTCCAAACCTCCACGCTCCCAAACGGAGGTCCTGAATTACCGCGATCGGACACTTGGTGGAGCTGTGGATGGAGAGAGTCGGGGTAATGGGAGAGGACATGGAAGGTGGGACGCGGGACAGCAGCACAGGCAGTTTGGAGCATCGGGTGCAGACAGGAGTCCAGAGGAAACAGCTAGCCTAAGGGAACAGCTCTGTCAGGTTTTTGCAGGTCAGGACAACATGGTGGCACTGGTGCTGCAGTGCCACCCGGCAGAGATGGACATCAACGTGCTGTCTGATAAGATCCTGGAGCAGCAAAAGGACTAGACGTCTTTTAATCTTGATGTTTCTCAGGGCTAATTCAGACTTTTCTTACGCTGAATAATGTCCTGGTTTAAGTTATATCTTGGATGTCTGTTTATCACCAAAACAACTACAACAAATCACACTGGGTAATTATTTATCTGCATTAACAAGGGTTTAACTAATAATCAACTTCCTGTTTACAGTCAAACACACAGAATTGAACTAAGCTGTCCTGCATACGAAAACATTTTTTGTCTCATGTTGTGCTGTTTTTCTCCAGTCATCAGGACAAATAATTATATTTTGAAAGTATTTTTTGTTGCTACTTATGTCTCCCCTATCCTCTGTTCCATGCATACTTTTAGGTCCAAGGCCAAAAT
>JAPXVT010000017.1:18203412-18215235 GCA_029823135.1 Acanthurus reversus | reverse complement strand
GTAGGCTGTAAATATGTCAAAATGAACTCTTCAAATGTTTATGCTTTGGAGACGGTTTCAGAGCACAACATCAAAGTAAGTGTAGCAACAAGCCCTCAGGTACATCAGGATTTTCTTATCGAGAGTGATTTTCTGTTGAAACACATGAAATTGAGAGAAACAGTCAGAATGAAGAGAAATGGAACTATAGTCTGAAACTTGTCTATCTGCATTTAGCTGAAGGCACGGCTGGTAGATCAGGGACTGAAGATATAATCCTCTGGCGAGCTGACAAAAATGTACTCATCATTCCTGAACAGGGCAAAGGAAAAGGAAATCAAAAGGACAAACGAGTTTATGGAGAGCTTGTTAGCGTTGATGCAACGCACCACTCCCACCTAATTCATTTTTACATGTCTTTCATTGCACTTACTCAGAGACTCGTTAATAAAATGGAAACTGAAACTTAATTTTTTAAAAACTAAATACACGGCAGAAGCCACTGTTATGTGCATTGAACCAATTTCATTCTGTGTTTTGTTTTATTTGGGTTAAGAATACAGTTTAAAAAGTCTTCTCCGGAATCCACTCAAGGTCCTCTCACTAGCCTTTTTGGGCTTTGGCCACTGTGCTGCTGTTGGAGTTTGTTTGGTTTTCATGAAGGGAGCTTAATTAAAGGGATAGCTTGATCTGCCCTGTGCCAAAATTTCACCAACTGTGATTATTCCTTGTCATGGACCTGACTTAAAAACTATCTTCATGACAACAGAGCAACACCCATTCACCAAGGAAGACCATGAGATGTGTTTAAAAGCTTCAAGTAAAGCTGGGAAATAAAGTCTGGGCTCTGTTTAAGTCAAAAACAAACTTTGATGCTCTTTTACAATCAACTTAACCTTTTTTTTTTTTTTTTTTGCTCTGGTTTAGGGTTATTTTGGTCACTTGTGAAGAAGTAAAAAGCCACAAACAAACAAACAGCATCGACCTTACCAGCATATAAAGGGGAAAGAGCGAACTTGCCAGCAAAAAATAGTTTTGTACGCGTTTCAGTTTACTTTAGTTCTGTTATTAGCCTCTGCCTGCTATCTAGTAGCCTAATATTTAAATCTTTTTGTAGCTAAGTGTGTTTTCTAGTTAGTCATTGTGTGTCTATTGTAAGTTGGATTGCCGGTTGCAAAACACCTTTAACTTAACACATAGCAATCAGTTTGAAGCAGAGAAGCTTTGATGTAACTGCCAAAAGTTTGTATTACATATGCTCTGTAAACAAAGTAAATAAAAGAAAATGTACTTGAATATGTAATATTTTTAATTTTTAATTTTCTTCTTCTTACTCTTCCTCTTCTTACTTTAAAAAGGTGCTATTTTTGATTCATCCTCTAAAAATCTTTACAGCTCAAAACTATTTAAAAAAAAACCTGATTTGAAGGTTAAACACAACAAGCAATGCAGGCTTATGAAGAAGAGGTACATTTACAGGAAAACAGAACCAATAAATAAACATGACCAATAAAATGACTGAGCTAAGGAAGGTAAGTTTCATTTCTGCGTAAATGTATCTTTGTCAATGGCATGTGGTCTTTCAACATAAGCTGTAAGAGGCGTTGTTATTTACGCAAACAATAGTTAATTTGTTTTCATTAAATGCCCAGATCACCCATAAAGAATGACACAGCACAATGAGATACACGCCTTATGAATGAAAAAAGAATGTCCAGTATGTAGAGGGTGTGACTTTAACAGTTCATATAAACACATCCGCAGGCTACTTCGTCAGCTACGCACCTGCTGGAACTCACACAGGTAACAAAGATTTGTGACATTATATTAACATTTAGTGTTTATAATTCGTTGTTGTTTTCTTCGAAAAGTTTGGTTTTATTATGGCTGTCGGTACGAACACAATTTAAGCAATATTTATTAAGAACGGACCTTGAAGTCCATCAATATTATTAATAATTTTTCATCACATGTTGCATGTTGGTCCTGCTGTTAGAATTGTGAGTTTTAATAATTTAAAGTGTTTCAAAATTGAAATAATGTTTCCCTAATAGAAACTTACCAATTAAAAATTAATTTGCTTTCAAAGTTATCCCTTTAAGACTTTCCTATTCAAAGATTGAATGTTTAGATTAATAATCTTATCATTGTATAGATTTGTAAACTGTCTCTTGTACGTAAGCTTTGTTTTTTTTGTTTTTTTCAAAATGTGGTTTTTGTCATCAGGAATCATCAGGAGCAGCCAAACTGATTTGACTAGAAATCAGCTGACATCATAAGTGCTGTTACAGGTCAGTAAAATACAGCATTGAATAAAATAAATAATTAAATAAATAACCAATGACAAAAGTAATGCTAAATAATTGTCAAGTGCTCAGAAGTCCTTTTCTACTCTCTGATAAGGCAGCAAGTCTGCAATTACACAGACTAGTATTTCATTTTAAAAGGAAAATAAATAAATTCTGCAATTATAGATGTCTACTAAAAAATTACTGAAGGGTCACAAATTTGACCACAAAAGTCAGTAGGCCAAATTGGTCAGCAGTTAGTCATAGGCTATTGATAAATAATTCATATGTGTTCCAAATTCCAAAATATTGTGAGTCAAAGATGTCAAAGAATATAAAATATAAAAAATATAAAGTTAATATAAAGTGTTAGTATATGATTTGTTTACCATCAATAAAAACAATACTTGCACCTAAAATATGACTATGCATATACAGCCATGCTAGAGGCTGTTTACTTGGTAACGAGGATTCATCCTCTGGGAACCCTGAGTATCGGTATAAAAAATGTGTTAATTTATTTAATAGTTGCTGAGATATTTCAAGAAAAAACTGAACCTCAATCTAATGGTGACTACAGAAAATGTCTGGGGATCATCAAAGGTAATGGGATTTGTCCTCTGTGGTCCATCAGTGTCTGCAAACTGATGCCAGCCTAGATTCAAGATTCAAGAAGTAACAGTGCAGTGGTTTAGACCATACAATCAAATTCTTACTTTGCTGGTCTCCCTTGCACAACACTAAAATAACTTAGAATAAATTAGAGAATTAAAAAATACAGTAAGTTGGAAAGTTAAAATGCTAATAAACCTGAGTAAAACAGCAACAACAAATAAAAAAGTAAATAATTAAATAAACGAATAAAATAAAATAAATCACCCAAGAGTTGAGATGTTTAAGTCAGGACCACAAATGGTGCCTTATTAGAATGCGGTTCTCATTAATGATTATATAAACTAGAATAATTATAAAAGGATACATAAACTCTGTATGTTTTAAAACTTAATGATTAACAAGAGCTCTGTTGTTTTCACCTATTCAGGAATTTGAATACTGCTGGACAACCTTTGGAAACAGTGCCAAAGAGACAAAACAAAACTAACCTCTTCATTGTGAAATCTGAGCTCATAACACAACGGATACCATGGCCTCTGACAGCACAGATGAAACATTTCGGGTTCGTGGTAGGGAGCTGACAGCAACAGAATTCAATGAAATGTGCAGAACTTTTTCTGAAAACTTTGCGGAGTTTGTGGGGCAGAACCAAAATTCCGCCACAACACAACTGTTATCTTATTTGGCACTGCTGAACACATACATCCCTAAGTCTTACCTCCTCATGTCTGAGTGTCTCCAGGTCCTTGGACCACCTGACCCCATTCATGGAGGTCCTCCTTTTGAGGAAAGAATGGAGCCATTTACTCGATTTATCAACACAGCCAATCCTCAACATGTGTGTATGAGTCACCCAGAGTTTGCAAAAACAGCTGTGCAACTACTAGATGATGAGGGGATTTCCAGGAGTGCTATAGTGAAGAAACTCATGTCTTCACTTGGCAGAGGTCAGCCCCAACCACACACAATGCAGTTCATCAAAGATTTGCTGTTAAAGAGAGAATCGGGAGACAATGGTAAAGAAACGTTCTCATGGTTTATTAAAGACATAGAGGACCGAGAGAATATTTCTGAAGCAGTCTCTGTCATGGAAACAGCATCAGAAATATTTGAACAGGATCCCTATTTCCCCCAAAATGTTTCACGCCTCTGTTACATCAGACAAGAGGATTATGAAAAAGCTGAAGAATGGGCACAAGAAGCCATTGACCGAGCCCCACACAACTCTTATATAGCTGACACTCTAGGGCAGGTTTATAAGAACCGTTTGAGGGCTGATATGAATCATTTGATGGGGAACGACTGGCAGCCAGGTGACGTCTTCAGCATGGCAGAGGAAGCCTTTAAGGCATTCAAAGAAGTGGAGAGCAAGGCTGACGAAGAAGTAGGCTCGGACATGAACGATGAAGGAGATCTAAGCGATTCAAATAGCTTCAACAACAGAGGCCTTTTTGGCTTTGTGCAAGTGGCAAAAATAGCCTTTGAGAAACTCTCTCAGAAAGAGGGCAATTTGCATGAAATCTGTACACCTGAGGAAAAACTCAGATATCAAAACTTAACGACTGAAGCAGAAAACAAGTTTGACTTCTTTGAGTGGTACCTCACCTACTCCAAGCCTGACATGACCACCTTGGAGCCTCCTTACTTCTGGAGGGATGTTGTACTTTGTTATGAAAACTACACAGACAGGAAAGCAGCTGAATCCATCAGCTTCTCAGGCCTTCTGGATCGTCTGAATCGTGGCCTTTTCACCTCAAAAGGAAGACATGCTTGGTTTCGCGAGACTGGGATAACAGTGTCTGAGTTAGAGGAAATCCAGAGAGATCTGAAAACCACCTATGAGTCAAATGATGGTGATGTTAAAGCTGCTGAGAGGTACATCCTCTCTAACATCATCCTGAGCAACAAGATGCCTGACTCTCCTCAGCTCACCCCGATGACAGAACTCCAAACAATATTACAGAGATTTTTGGGCACAAAAGAGGAAAGTAGAAGCCCTGAGTTTTACCTTTTGGTTCTGCTGTTATTTTGGCCTGGTGAGCAGTCTCAAGTGGTGCCAGACAACAAAGATAATGAAGAGATGAAACAACAAACTGATGAGGAACAAGACACAAAAGGACGGCCTACAAAACTATCCCTTGAGTCCATGTTACATGTTACATTAATGGAGGAAGCATTTCAGAGAGCTGGGTATGCAAAGTACCTTCGAGGCCGGTATCTTTTTCCTCTATTTTTTCTGGGAAGGGGCTCTGGAATGAGCAAATGGATTCACAAATCAAAGTTGGATGCAATTGTGGAGAACAAAGTGAATGCTGAGCTAGCCAGAGAGCCAGAAGGTGTGCAGACAGATAAGGAGAAATGGAGGCGGATAGACAAAATGTGGATCAGTGGGAAAGTGTGGGAAGTCTCAGAAATCCAAGATCTCCTTGTCCAGGTAGAGCTATTCCACTCTCCCAGTGAACCACAAAAGCATGAAGGATGGGAAGTTCTTGCCTTTGCTGGAAGGAAGAAAATAAAAGCTAAGGCAGCGTTTGAACCTGATGCTTCAGCCGTGAGCACAATGCTTTTCTATCTTGGCTTCACCATTCAAGGTCCCGTCTTCTACAGTGCAGCCCCTAAAGTTTAAACAACGAAAAAACTCCTGATAAGATGCAACAGACCTAATACTTGGCACTAGATGAAAAGTCAGGGGATCACCAGTGTCAGGAGTCTTCATCCTCTTGGCACCATGAATATCAAGGCAATGTACTCAATGCCTGAGTAATCAGATCAGCGTTGCCATTCTTTGAACCAAGTTGCTAGTGTTGCTAGATTTTTTTTATTTTTTATTTTTGTGAGAAGAAAAATACATGTAATCATAAGAAAATAACTAAGATTTCCTGAAAAATAATCTTATGTAGTTGTATTTTTACACTTTAAGAGGGGTGATTGATACGTTTTTGGCCAAAAGTATAAGATGAGTTGAATAGCTCTCTGCAAACGCACGTGCAGTTCAACTCTTTGAATGATCATGCGGAAGTTTGACTTTTGTGGTATTTCTTTTTTGGGTCGTCGAAAGTTGGAAGTCGGCGGTGCTTCAGAAAATAGACACTAGCCTTCGTGCAGTCATCTGAAAACAGAGATTTTTTTCAACAGCCGCCACGTTCACCTGGTGTGGCATTTTCAGACCACCTGTACCACAAAATGAAAAAAGAGTTCAGTGGTTTTTGACGGGGATGATGATGTCATCACTGTGGACCACTCTCTGGAGGTCTGAGACTCCTACAAAGATTAGACCTGCTGAATTAAATTTGTCAATGTGGGAGGGGAGCATATATAAATATAAAAAATTGTGTGCATCTTCATTGTTGTAGTAGGTCAGTTCTGTGTACCACAGTTTCTTGTTCATTTTGCACTTTCCAAATCAAAAATGCTGATTTCCATGCTGGGTTGGGTAGAGTGTGGTCTGATCCACTGTGACAATCACCCCCCCCAAAAAGGGGAGCAGCAGTTAATAGAAATATTTAGTCTGATGCAGAGTAAAATAAAGAATCTAAATGACATATTTTTTTCCTGTAATACACTTTTCTAATTAATCTACTTGCATATAAACATAACTCGGGGTTTAAGTTCTTGTATCGGATTGTGTTGGGTTTTTTTTTTTCAGTTGTTTAATGTTATGAGTTGTTGGTTGTATTTGCAATGTTTCTGTTCAGTATAAATTATAGCCTTCATGTATCATTCTTTTTAAAGAAATATGGTGTGAAAATGTGAAATGAAATTCCACATTAAAAATGAAATTGTTGTTTGGGAATTAAATAAACTTGCAATGGGATTATTTGCTTTCTGTGTGAGTTTTTGAAGATGTAAACTACAGTTGAAATGCTCCAAAATGGTGTTTTGGTGATGTTGGTAAATTCAGTTAGATAGGGCTGTGTCTATTCTTATTTTATCAACCATTTCTATCTTAATAGACAATAATAATAATAATAATAATAATAATAAAAGCTATTTCATATCTGCTGAATGATACACAGTGTAATGGCATTTTGTTAGACTGACCAAAATGTAAAAATTAAAATTGGAGTTTTGTGAACCAGATTTTAAATATAAATCCACATTAACAACTTTCTCAAGCAGTGTGCACCATTCCACACTCTCCTGTGCACAGTAATAATGCAACAAAACAAAAATAAATAAATAATGAAATAAATCTCATAAAATTTTATAGTATTTCAACAGAACACATTTGTTGAAAGTGTAATGCACTGTAGAGATTTTAAGCTGGGGAGGAACATTAGGATACTCTTTTGGTGTTATGATGGTGAAGTTACCAGATTATCAAAAGAAACATTTAAAGTATGTTTCAGCAACAGTAGTACATTTCTAGAATAAACACATTCAAGTAATTTCTTTTAAATTAAAATATAACGTTTTTTCATTGCCACTACAACCGTACTTTGATTGAAGATCGACACTCTCACACTGGTTTCCTGAGAAAGCGTCAGGAAGTAGGTCCTACCGTTTTTTTGGAACCTACGGGCCACCGTAATGGATTAAAACTTTCTCTACCACTGTTGAAGACTGACAACGACGCAAAAAAAGTGTGATAACTGTCATACAACAGCGCCCTCAGCCGTCAACTGCTGATGTTGAACGACTGTGGAATTTCCGAGTTGGCAGTAAACGCAGCATTTTCCCCGCATCAACCTGCCCAGCCTCAGTTAGCCCGCTCGCTTGTCTGAGGCACAGGTGTGCGTGTGTGATCTCGTCCTTTTGAGTCAAATACCGAAAGCTCCAGATGAGAAACGAAATGCCCGATGACTGGAATATTTCGGCGGACTTGTGAAAAAACCTGGACTGATTTTGGACACCGGAGGAACAAGAAAATCTGAGCTAACGGCTGAAGTTAACGTTCACCATGTTGGCCCGAGCACGACAGGTGCACCGCGGCTTCGAGATTTGAGACGTTAACGTTAGCCTCGTCGTGAGTGATACAAAGAGCTTTTACATCTCAGGAAGTAGGCGCTTTAGCCTCGTACAAAGGCTACTTTTAAAAAGCTGCATTATCAAGGTAAGTCGCGTCAGCAGTCTGTCGCATGTTTCTTTAGCTTGTTACTGTTTCATTAACTCGGCTCGGGGGAGATTAACGTTAGTGTACATTAACGTTAGCTTACTGGCAAGTTAGCTAATTCTCGGCTGACCGCTTAACCAACTGTCAGTGCAGTCATAAGGAAAAACATGATAAATAAACAATTTAAATGAGCGGCTAACGGCTCCAGAGCAGCTTCAGAGGTCTAGTTTGTGCTGTGTTGAAAGATGACAGACTGCGGACTGGAAGCCGCTGTTGACAGCTGGGAGAACTGGGACAGCACCTTTTGTCCCATGTAAACAACAGCAGCAGGTTATCTCGGGGTCGTGGCCTTTAAACAGGGTCGAGATTGTTTTTTTTTTAACAAGCTTCACTGAACAGCAGGAAAACTGACGTGGTTGTCGCAAAGGCCTGTATTTTCAGTGTGTGTTCACTTTCGTTTCTTTATTGATGCAAATACAGGGAGGAGGAGGAAGTGATGCTGCTGGTGTAAATCACTGTCACATGCAGTCACCAAATAGTTAAAATGGGGCAAAGTTTGCTTGTTGACTTAAAGTCTAATTATATTTATAACTGTAGCTAACAGACGTTTTCGTTGCTGACTAATTTGCAGATTGTTTTACAGATTAATCAGTGAAGCATTTTGCCTGTAAAAATGATAATGACACTTATAAGTTCCTGAAACACGAGGTGATTTAATCAACTTGCCTGTTTTATCCAACCATCCGTCTTAAACCCAAAGTTGTTCAGTTTGTTGTATCAAATGACAGAGAAAAGAAAAGCAGTTTCTGACAAATTCCTTGTTGTCTAAATAAATGAGCTGCAGCTTAAGATTTTTATACAAGGCTGAAAACAGAAGTCGATTAATCCATTAGTTGATCAATAGGATATAAACTGCCAACGGTTTCAACAAGCTGTAAGTAGTTAGTCTCGCGAGATCAGACAATCTTAGATCTCCTGACTTGTGAGTCTGATTAAAAAACATTTTTTAATCAAGCACAAATGCCAGACATTTACTCTGTTCCAGCTTTTTCTTTTTCTTTTTTGTTTCATATAATTTGTCTTTGTCTTTTCTTGACTGTTTATATGACAGAAAATTCACCTGAGCTTTTAGAAACATTTAATTGACTTTTTTCCCCATCACATTCGGACATAGATGGATTGATAACCAAACATTAATAAATACTTTGTTTTCTACGTGAATGGTCAAATGGCGTAAAATGCCCATTAGTAATAGTACTTAAAGCACTATACTGGGGTCGCTATAAACCCCTCCCATTTTTCCCCAAAATAGCCTCATCTGTGAGATATCATGTTTGTTTACATTTTGTCTCTGGCTGCACGATTTAGAAAAAATATCTAATTGCAGTTATTTGGAGTGATATTGCGATTGCGATATGAATTGCCATTTAAGAGGAAATTATGATTTTTAAATCCTTTTTCACATTTTCATTTAAAGAGATACTAAAATGATTATAGTGTGATTAATGCAGGGATCTTGACCAAACAAAGATGTCGTCTTAAGTCTATACAATATGACGTGTGGGCTAGGAGAACTCAGCAGCACCACAATGTTTGAATTAAATGACATTTTCGACAAACATTTCTCCTTTGATATATTTGCGCCTAGATACAATATCAAAGTTGCAGTGGGCCGTATTACGATATCGATTAAAGTTCAATTAATTGTGCAGCCCTAATTTGGTCAATATTCAATAAACGTCGCAGAAAGTAGCTGAAAATGTGGGACAACATTCGTTAAAAAGAACGTCTGCCAAAATCCTTCCTCAAGCTAATTTTAGAGGTAGGAAGGCAGCACTTGTAAGGAACTATTTTTCCAGGCGTAACAGTTTTTATCTCAATTCACTCAGCAATTTTTGACCAAATAAATGCAGACACTCTCTTTAGAAGGGTGAACTACCTATACCCAGCAACTTTCACGTTTCCTATAGTGTTTCTACGCCCTGTTTCAACATGAATGGCAGTGAATGGGCTTTAAAAATGCAGGCTGAGATCTGCTAAAGTAAACACATGGTCAGATTTTAACAACAACATTTGTAGAATGTAGGGGTGATCTCTGCTAATGGTGAGAGGTCAGTAATAGACTAGTATGGTCCTTCAAACAATTAATTTATTACCAAAAGTGTCATTTAATTGATGAAATGGCCAATCTTGTGCCTTTACTTTGATAGCAAATTTTAGTAATTACAAACATTTCTTGTTTCAGCGACCTTACATCTCCGAAGGCTGAAGTTCGACATCAGAAAACCTGCTGCCTCTTTCCCTCTCCACCCTGTTCTGCCTCTCTCTCCAGTTATCTCTCCTTTTCACTCTCCTCTGCACCCACCTCCATCCTTTGCTTGCCTCTTTTGCCCTTCTCTCCATCTCGTATTCTCTTGCAACCACTTCGTCCTCCCCTCCGCTTGATCCTCTCCCTCGCCACACCTTCTCTGACCTCACAGTTTGAAAGCTGACATGGCCTCAGCTCAGTTGGAGCAGTCCAGCGTCCTGCAGGAGGAGCTCACCTGTCCAGTGTGCCTGGACTTGTACCGCAACCCCTACTTGCTTCCTTGTGGCCACAACTTCTGCAAGGCCTGCCTGGACCGTCTGAAGCGGCAGGCGGAGCGAGGTCGCTTCCGCTGCCCCGAGTGCCGCGACAGCCACCGATGTGGCACCAACTTTCAGAAAAACTTCAAACTAGCCAATATTTCTGATGACTACCGTCACCGGCGCAGAGCTATCACTGCAGCTGCCACTGCGTTGAAGTCCAGAGAATTGCCATCATCCTCTCTGGCAGCGCAGCAAGCTGACTGCATGTATGCTGTCCCATGTGACTATTGTCCCGCAGTGGCGGCCGAGGCATCTGGCGGACAGCGCGGGGACGGCCCCTCTGCTGCCTCTGTTTGTCAGGAAGACGATGACAGGCAGGAAGGTGCAGCTGCAGCGTCGATGTTTGCGGTCAAGACGTGCCTGAAGTGTGAGGTGTCGATGTGCCAGGAGCACGTGAAGCCACATCTGGAGCTGCCGGCGTTCCGCGAGCATCCGCTGACGGAGCCAGTGAACGACTTCTGGAAGAGGAAGTGCCCAGATCACGATGAGATATACAGGTATGAGACATTTTTATTTATATGTAGCTGTGTTATTATTTCTAGGGCCTGCATGAAATGGGATACTTAGGGCCGATACCGATAACGATATAAGGGAGTAAGAAATTTCGATATCCAATATATCTGCCGATATTCTATATATAATATTTTGAATATGGTTATCACATACATGTAACAAAGATATGTAATGAAGGCAGGATATCAAACTTAATTCCAAACATCATTACACTAAACAGTAAACACTTCACTTATTACCAATTAAATAAGGGACCGCCCCCTGCTGGACAAATTACGTGATTACACCATTTTAAATCACTAGTCCAAGTATTTTTTTTAGCCTTAAATGTTGGCATTTAGCAGAGAACAAATATGCTGATACAGATACATACCAATATATCTTCAATAAGCCGATATCGGCTGATAATATCTGTAAACCGATATATCTATTGGGCCCTAATTATTTCTGAAAAGAAGGCTGTTTGCCATGGTGTCTGATTTTAATGGATGCACCAATCTGAAATGACTCAGAGGAACTTTTAAGTAATTATGAAACAGTCCCATGATTCCTCTGATGGTTATAAATTTCCTGTAAAAGCAAATGAGACCCTCGGCAAAAAGACTGCTGTTTTTATGTAGTTACTATTAATGCCAGTGATTGGGTCCGAATCCCCACAAACTCAGATGAAACAATTTGTTTTTGGTTTATTTTTTTTTTTAAATTTCGTTGTTCTGTGCGGTGACAATAACATAATTATATTCTATG
>JAPXVT010000017.1:18160923-18172090 GCA_029823135.1 Acanthurus reversus | reverse complement strand
CTCATTCATAACAAAACATATCACAAAAATACAAAAAATATGTTAAAACCAAATTGACAACAATATAAAATATTTGATCTAAAGAAAAACAAGGGCACACAAATTCAAAATAAATAAATTTTATCCTATCGTAACACACACAATGCTGCCTGCAGCATTATGTAACATTCTCTTAGACTTGAAATTAATCTTTTGGCGGGATAGGAAGTTAACTAGCTTAAACAGTAATATTTACTCATGGCTAACTGGCTTACACTCTTTAACAATCTTAAAAACACATTTTCGTCTGTTTCCAGAATCTAGTGACTGTTACTCATACTTAAAACTATGGCAGAAAAACGAAAGTCATGAACACAAAAATTCAACATGGTTCTGCCCATACGCAGAACAAGGAAGATAAGCTTTTCCTCATGCTCAAAAATACGTCTCAAAACCCTGTCACAACTTCACCAAATGATTCTTACTGCTCACATTTTGTAGAAAACTGATCATAGAAAAGCGAATTTTACACTACCTGTGGATTTGTAAGAAGGACAAGCAAAGTTGGTGTGTTGCACCAGCCGACACTGTAATACTGAGCTGCGAATGAGCAGAGCATATAATTGTACCTTCCCTAGTGAATCCACAGTGGCATTAGAGCACCATCTACCGATATGTTTGAGTATTGACTAGATGTCAAAACTGTATGAACAGTTAGAGCAGTTCAGATGTTTACCAAAAAAATTTGGGGGGTGTCAGTTTACATTAAAAAAAACTTAGCATGGGTTTCCAACCCATTACAACTCTGTTCCTTGTCTTTTAATTCCCTGGTCATTCAAGAACTTGGACTGCATTGTGTTGCATTGTGTGAAGGTAGACGTCTGCTGATGTGACCACCTTGCAGTATTATTTTTACCCTTTTTCCACCAAAATTAGCTGATAAACAGGTTTTTTAAATGCCGGTCAGCCTGCTCAGAATTGTCTATTGAACCCACTCCCACTTCCCTCAGGCAAGGCAGCCCTTCTGTGAATTTTAGGTGAAGCGTTATTATTCGGATGAATGAGTGCGCGCTGTGTTGTATGAAAACATCTTTGTGATGTGTGAGACAAATGCCTGTCAACTTTAACATTTACTATGATTAATGACAAATGCAGATGTATCAGAAATTAATCTGGGTGTCAGGTTTTGCAAAAATTTGATCTCGACTCCATAGTACGTTCGTTTTCACTCCCAGCTTGTATGAAAGAGTAGGTTCTTAAACTCTTAACATCAGAGGAGAAGCATTATGATAAAATATGTAAGACTGACATTAAGACAATATTGAGTGTGGAATATGAGTCATGAGCGCTATGAAGCATTGTGTCACAGGTTAACCTGCGTGCGCTGCACTCTTACGCCCACAGCTACAGAGAGAACTCTGCATGTTGGACGATCTAGCTGGATTATTATTTGTTTAAACTGATTGCAGGGGGTGAGATGGCAGCGCTGGCAGTTAGCACACATTTAATGTACTCATACCTGCTTCCCCTCTCCTCAAAAGAAAATGTTTTCAGACAACACTGTAGGTTAGCAAATATATTTTAATATATAATATTTATATTCATTTTAGCACAATGACAAAATGGCATAATTTCAGTTCAGTCTCATTTAAATCATGACAAAAAGCCACACCTTTACATTTGTTTGAATAATACCTCTTATTATATTTTGTTGCAGTCATTGCAAAATAAATCCTGAAGTAATTCTCGCCCCATGAGAGGAAAACCTTAGCAAAAGTTTCTAACAGCATTGAGCCCATGGCATCCAATGAGGTTACGTTATGAGCTGAATGTGAAAATGTAAATATGGAAGTATGACGCTCTTCTCTGCATTGCTAAAAGTCTCCCATCCAAAACCATGTCAGTTTGTTTGTCACAAGGACAGAACTGGATCACTTCACTGTGTCACACCAAATTCAACTGTGTGCTGAAAGTCTAAATGATCACATTTGTTTAAGAGCAACAAGTCTTGACTAATTTGACTAACTGGATTGACTCACACCTGTCACTTGCTACCTCAGAAAAAAACGCCCATTACAGGATACGAGAAAACATCCCACTGACTCACTTTCAGGGCAGTGACACAGAGCAGCTCTTGGTGCCTAAAAATCAAACTCAGCAATGTTACTTAAATTAAAATGTTTAAATGTACGATTGAAATGTTAACATTTGCTGATGTTCTTCTTGATCTAAATGTTTCCTGTAAATGCATTTTGGGAAATATCTGCTACTTGGAGCTCAGAGTTTAAAAACAACAGATGTGTCCACCCTCAAAGGTATTGGGATGAATTGTAGCCTATAATACTAACACAAAATAAGACTTTTCAAGTACTGCCTGACACCTCTGCAAAATCCTTCTCTAACCTACAAATCCTTCATACTGAGTCAAATTGTTAGCCTCTAGAGTCTAAGCCACACCCAAGGAATGTTTTCAGCCTCACACTTGACGAGTTATAAAAATCTGATTAGTGTTGAAAGCACAACACTCAGAATATCCTCTATTGTCCACTACTTCAAAACACACACATAAAACAAGAAGCCACAAACATTAATGTGATCATCTGCAAAAAAACGATTGTTCACAAATGTAATGAGACACAGCTAAATGTCAAGCAAAGCATGATTTCAAGTCCATCCATCCCAGCAATTTGCAAAGAAGCCAAGTTGGTACTTTTACCTATGAAAGCTTGCTTTTTTGTGCATGAAATGTAAACTTTAGTGATCAAAATAAAATGGAAAACACATTTTTTGCTATGCAGGTTTAAAGAAACGTGAGAAGATGTGGTTAAAAAGTGTGCACAATGTTCAGAAAGGTCCAAATTAATGTGACTCACACTCTTTCTGTAAAGGTTAAATTGTCCAAAGGAAACAAAAAAAGACACTGCACAACTTGATGTGATGGACGTGACTGCAGACGTTCAGCATTCCTAGCATTAACACACCTATTTACCACAAATTACTTGCATCATTTTACAGCATTCTTGTGCAATACCTGCCACATTCAACATGATGCAGATACAGGGGTTTGACATCTTGTTCACCACATCAGAGAAGAATGAACTTACGTTTATTTTTCAGCTCAAACCTCAATCTCTGCTTTCAACTTTAACAGCTACAGCTACATCTCCCACTACTATTCTCCACTACTAAAGCCAGCACTAAGTTAGCCTACCTCTTCACCCTGTCATTTCATTCATTCAACCTTTAAACAGTTTCACCTTACACTGAAAATACGAGCAAATAAAACTATGGAACCTCCAGTGAAAATTGGATAGTTAAACAGTACATTCTGAAAAAAATAATAATATGAATGTATTTTGTAAGATAGGGCCTACTTAAATGAATTAAAAAAAACTGTGAAGTACTTTGAGAACTGATTAAAGCCCAACTTTGATAGTTAAATGTTTAATTAATGCATCGATTCCATAAAGAGCTAAGCTCTTTAAGCTAGCAAGCCCAACAACTAGCACATTTAACTGCTAGCTCTTGTTAGCTAGGGCCAAAATTATGTGTAAGTAGTTCTGAATTAACTACCTACAAGCTGCTGCTTCAAATAAACAGTGCAGACAGAGTAACCTCTAATACTAACGATAAACAAAAGGTTTATTTTGTTTAACAGGACTGCACAAGCTGCTTAGCTAACCAGCTAAGCCAACCAGGCTGGGCTGTTATTAGCTAGTTGCTGTTGGCTAGCACAACCACAGCTCCCCTTGCTAGTTAGCAGGCAATATAGGTAGCATTGCTGCCACGATAAGCTAAATTAAAAGTTACAGTTTCTGCATTTACTATCTGAATTAAGTAGCAGTTGTTGAGCTAGTTTGCTTACCAACAGCTGTTCAATAGATTATTTTAAACAAATTATTCATGTGACTATACATATTTCATTTTGTTTATTTAACATTGAACACTTTTGACTGGCATACAAAACTAGAGTGACTGGTAAATGTTCAAATAGCATTTTTTAGTTGTCATTTCTATTGTCAATCTAAATTTAAAGCCAGGTCATTTTGAGTTTTTCTGCGCAAAGTATTCTGCCAATCTTCTGCCTCAATAGATTCCTGTTTTCTTGACCCAAGTGATGTCCACATTCAGCATGACTGTCAGATGCTACTTCCACATCTGGACCAATTCTGGGGCACATACAGAAAATCCTCCTCTCTGTCAGTCAACACTGGAGATTAACAGCTGGATTTTTTTTTTCAGATGTGGAAGCATATGGGCCAGAATTGGGCCAAGGACCAAAACATATATTGGACCAGAACTTTTGCAATCTTGATTTTTATGAAAACACTGCCAAAGATATGGTAATGAAAGAACCAAACTGATATGATACTGAACCTGTTTGTTCCCAATATTTTCATGAGACTACTATTCATGAATCAGGCAATTTCTTGTACTTTCTACTTGCACCTTTCCCAACATTTTAAGACAATAAACTCTTTAAATTTCCTGCTCTTGGCGCAATGTGCAAGTGACCACAAGTCTCCTATGAACAACATGGCAGATTATGACTTTGTGACTGCTTTTTTCTTTTGTCATGATTTGGAAACTCTCTGAATAAAATCATTTTACAAGCAGTGACCACGACACATCTGATCAAATACAACACAGTAAAACATAATATGTTACATACCAGTAAATACAATGAAATGAATCACTTTTTTTGTAAAATCATCACTGAAAGCTGAAACAGCAACACATAAATGAAGAGAATAACATGAATTATAAAAGTGTTGATGCATGAACTGCTTAACATTAGATAAGCAACACGTTTTCATCCCCTTGATTTGTTTCCAGTTAGTAAAACAAAATCAGGATACGTAAAAACAACAATATATAGGCATTAAATAAATTAATCAATTTCAAAACAAACACAGTGATAGATATTCAAAATACATATTTACAACCTAATAAAATGAAAAACAAAGCATAAAACAAAATACAGATTTAAGGGAAAATGATACTCGTTTGAATTATTTTAATTGACTGTTACCATCACATAATATCTGCCTCGGTTTCCTACTTCATCTACACTCATATTGATTATTATCAGGTATTAACCATAAATACATATATATTTTAGTCGGTTTATACTTTTGCAGCATTTACTAAGTTGATATGTACTTGGTACATGGAAATCCAAATCTGACATCATTAATGATTTGATATGTTGATATATTATTATGTGCCGATTGGCTACAGAGGAAAACATTAAACAAAGCCAAACATATAATCTGTCAAAGGGGCTGTGCCACAGTTACCATGGATTACACTGATGGAGGTTTGACTTTAAGGGAGTCGGATTTAAGAGGTAAATGTAAAAGAAACAAAAAAAAAAAGAAGAAAAAGAAAAAGGGAAAAATGAGGGAATGGTGCAGCACAGCCATATTTTGACGATAACAGTAATTTTAACATTCCAGTGAATAAAAAGATGCAGATTTTTAACTTAGACTTCAACCAGGAGCATCTAGAGCATCACACAGTTGGATTTTTTTCTCTTTTGATGTTTTACGGATATTGCATGGAAAAACTACCAAAAAACTACCTCACAATTGTTAACATGAGTCCATTGCCTACTGAAATTCTGAAAGCAAGAAAAAAAAAGTCACTTGGTCACATACATCTAAATTCACAAGTTTCTATTCAAAAAGCACTTCAAATAAAAAAAAAAAAGGAAATGGAAAAAGAAAAGAAAATGGCCCAAAACCTACCTTGCTGATATTTTGTACAATATTGGAAACACATGCTCAGATCTGGAAAGAAAAACCTGCCTTTTGGTTAATAAATTCAATGCTCTTCACTAAAAATGGTAAGTGGCAAGCTGACGATTATGGCCAATAATCACATCCCTTTTAACACTGGGAAAGACCCTTACCCACAGGTCATAGCAGTAAGCACAACTGCCTCCCTCGGCCTGACAAAACTCTCTCTGTTCATCTCTTTGATAAATGCAGTGTTCAAACTTTCTTTTCAAGCTGCTGCATAGGAGCGCAGTTACCGCTTCACTTGGGGTCAGGCTTAACGATTGCTGTTCTGGACTCTGAAGAGAAAAACCCATCCAAAAATACTCTGACACTGTTATATGTAATCAACACAAAAGGTAGGTGTTTTTATCATATAATTGATTAAGACGTGTTGTATTACAGTTTTTAATGAACTTGAATTTTTGTCTACCTCCAAGACTCTTGAGATGAATACTGAATGAAAAGAAGCCCTTCTTCTTGTTCCAAAGGACAAAAACATGATGGGTGATGTGTGAAAAAAGAAAACAAAATTTGTTAGCAAACTCATACGTGGTTTTGCAAATCAATTATGAATGGCTTGGATTATATTCCATAACATATCTGCTAAGACAGTTCGTAACAAACCCAAGCCGACACACGAAATTGGAGGTATGGGTATGTCGAAATTTTTGTTGCATGTACCCTCACAGATCCAGGAAGTATAATTCCATCATAAAAGTTAGAGAGCTATAGCGTCTCAGTGAAGCTGCACTTAGCCAACATGGTGCTTGGAGCTAAATGCTAATGTTGTCATGCTAATATGCTTACAATGACAATGCTAAGTTGCTAACATTCTTTGTTTGGCGTCATGGTGTAATGTTTAGCACGTTCACCATCTTAGCTTAGCGTGTTAGCATGCTAACATTAGTTGATTAGCACTAAACTCAAAGTAGAGCTGAGGCTGTCATTAGTTTTGTCGAAACTTCGTACTAAACCAAAGTGCTGGCAAACATTTTGGTCTGTAGATGGCGCTAAAAAACAAAGAAAGGGGAATCACCAAAGTTACCACAAAATATAACAGTGTTGAAGTATTTAAGGTTGGAGCATTCCTTTAACAAAAAAATATTCTTTATCAGGCCAAAATTAGCTGGGTGTTATATGCACAGAAACATGGCCACTGTTTGTAAACTATCAAACGTCGCCATACAAAGGACACATTAAAGGATTATTGAATGTTTAAGTTATGCTAAGACTTTTGCAAAACAGCAGAATAAGAGTTTTTACAGTATAGTTGGTCTACCAAGTTTTTTTTTTGGTCAAAACAATAAATGTTGAGTAACGAGCACTTTTTCTTTCCCAAAACTGCACATTTTCAATTCCTCTCATCAAGTGCCACTCAGCACAAGGATATCAGGAACTTGTCGAACACCATGACTTGTCACAATTAAAGAGTTCAGTCATTAAGATTAAGTGATTTGTTGGGAGGATATGTTACAGTGCAGAGGTTCCCTACAAAATAAATGCATAGGATACAAATCAGTCCAACACTACAATATACGGCGAGCAATACAAAAGGAACAAAAACAGATATCGGAAACTGTGATCGAAAGAAAAGTCTTGGTCATTGGCACAGGGGTTGGAGTCAAGAGAGGAAAGATGGCTGGGAAAAATGACTAGTCATACACTGATAAATTTTTATGATGTTGATTAAATTTTTTTTTTTTTTTATCCTACAGCTTTGATAACAACAAAGATGGGGGCAGAAATAGACCCACAGATATCCTGTACACACCAACACTGAAGTCCTTAGCACATTTCAGAATAAAAGTAGCTTCACTCTCTTTAAAAGTGAGATTTACTTTACGTGTGCACCGGCGTGCGTTTTCGCCTCCGCACACACGATCTCTCACAGTTCTACAAAAATCTGGGGTAAACACAAAGTCCGCTAAGGCTTTAACGCGGGGAGAAAGAGACACAGTGTTCAAAAGAGCGGTTATTATAGTTTAGTTTCAACAGTCTTGCTAGCTATTATGTTGGTGCTTGGCGGGGATGGCATAGTCAGCAGGTTATGAGCCGTCGTGCTGAAAGATCCTTGTCGCGATCTACATTTTTTTTGTACAGTTTATTATTACATGCCATGTTTTCAGCCTTTGACATTTTCTCCTGTATTTTCTTACTTTCATCTACACTTATTTTTATCACCAGAGGCCTCAGTTTAAAAATCTGGTCAGTTATATTCGGCGCAACAAATAAAACGACATCAAGGGTGAAAGATGTTTAGTGTTTGTCTCTTTGCGTGTCCACAACACAACATTTGCACACAGTAAATATAATATGCAATATGCTCTTTGAAAATATGCTTTTGTATTCTCTAGAGTGTTTTACTTTTACTTAAATTTGTCACAGAGACACACTGAATGGTTTCAGATTAGCTAAAATTAGAGTGAAAGTCTTTAGTTGATGAAACTGAACAGACACTGAATTTGCTGCTAGAGCCACAGTTTCCTCTATGGATTACACACTGTGGGTCAATATATTATTTCTGCTATACTTTTTTGTAATATATTATTTTTATATTTACATCTCTAGCCAGCTCATATAACATACTTTCATGATATCTGTTCCACTTGATGTAAAGAGAACCTATGGACAGAGAACACCCATAGTATAGAAATAACTTTACCATCTAAATAGTTTCTCTTAATAACTCTTGCTATGACTTGTAAGCTAAAGGCAAATATTGGCTTTTTCTATGAAAATCAACTTTAAGTATCTTCCAAAATATTTGATTTGATTCTTTTTTTAGCTCTTGAAACATGATATAGTTATCTGCGTTAGAGTAAAGGGAAAGCATACAGCACCTCTAGCTGAGGAACAGTGACTGTCCTGTTCTTAAAGTTTGACTTAAAGTTTTGTTTTCAGTTACAGCGACTTCATGACATCGTGGCTAAAAGAGGCGAGATGATGGTAACTTGATAGCTAACTGTAATTTTTAAAATTAGATGAGACAGTCAACGATACTCCCATGTTTGTACGGTAAACATGAAGTGGTTAGCAGAGCCCGTTAGCTTAGCTTAGCACAAAAACTTTAAAAACATGGAAAAAATAACCAGACTACCTCTGTCCAAATGTCATATAATTTGCTCAGTGGTATCTTCCAAGCTTGCTGATCAACACAACATATCTTATTTATTTAATCCCTTCAAAAAACAAAGTGTAAAAATTGTGCTAGCCAGGCTAACTGTTTCGCCATGCTTCCAGTTGTTACGCTAAGCTAACCCAACCTGCTTGCTGCTCCATATATTAAAGGACACACATAAATGTGGTATTGATCTTCTCAGCATGATAAAAATGTGAAGTGTCTTTCCCAAAATGTTGAAATATCCCTTTCACATTACAAAGACAGCTGAACAATTAATGCAGCTACACACTAAAACATTCACCCACACAGATTTGAACCAGTGTCATATTAAGAGATTAAGATTAGCTTGATCTGTTTTTGCTAAGTGTCAAGTTTTGCGACAGATTTGTTTTTGTGAATTATTATATTTTGATCATGTACACTATATATTCACATGCTTTAGTTTCAGCTTCAGTTTATCCCCAGATAATAAGGCCTACATCTATTTTGCAAATTCAGTATAGCTCCAGTGTGTCTATTGTTAAATATCAGCTGTCTGACTTTTTCGAGTGTGAGAAATGAAACCATTTTTGTTCTAAAGTTTTCTTCTCGGGTGGATGTTTTACCTGTCAAAAATTCGACTGACATGCGCACGCACAGACGGTTGCATGGACACAGCATCACAGATTACACTCATTCTGAACTGACCCACTCAGCGTTAGACTTTGGCTCTCTCTCCTCACACACACAAACACACACGTACACAAACACACTCTGTCGGTCCGCCTCCAGCTTTCTTCTTCTGATGTCCTTTTTTCCGCTGCTTCCTGTCTCCCCTCAGCTTGGGAAGAGGCTGCATCGCTACGATCTGATTGGTTGCTTTGTAGGTGGCTGCCTGCATGGCTGTGTGTCACGGCTTGGGTTAGTGCAAGAAGGGTGGTGTGGATGGTTGTGTGTATGTATACGTGTGTGTATGTGTGTTTGGTAAGTGTAAAATGGGTGGCGGGGGAGTGATGGGTTGGTCGGAAACGGTCGGTTGGTCGATTGGAGTGCCAGGAGAGTTGAAATCAAGGTGCAAAGATCAGGGCTGAGGGTCCTGAACTCACACTTTTTTAGGGGGAGGGGCCAACTTGATGATCTCATCTTCAGAGGGCTGGCGGATTATGTCTATTGCACGTGAAAGGAGAAGGAAGAAGGTAGAGAAAGAGAAGAGAGAATCATAAGACACACATACTTCAATTAAAGAAAGTTGTAGTCAAAGCAAGAAGGAAACAGCAAATCACAACCGATTTAGTGTCTTTGTCTCTCTGTCTCTTTGAAACATCTCTGCTATGTACTGTTTTTTACTGTCTTTTGTACTTGCAATTTCAATTTCGGATCTCTGGACAAAGAATCATTTTATTTATAGAGCACCTCTCAAGCATGACGATGCACAGTGCTGTCCAGAGTTGGAAAGATAAAACACAATGATGGGCAGGAGGTAAATAAAGCAAAAAAAATTAATACAACGCAGTAAAAAAAAACAACATAAAGAAGATGTAATAAAAAATATCAAACTGTTGGTGTAAAAAAAAAAAGCTGTCAATTGTCAAGAGAACTGAACTCAACAATCATTTCATTATTTTTAATAATAGAGGAGTTATTGTTTTTATTTGGCCTGTTTGCACCTGTTTTTATTGATTTAACTTGAGCTGGCAGCGAGCTACATTTCCCCTGTGAACTGAACTGAGCAACAAA
The DNA here is from genome assembly GCA_029823135.1 of Acanthurus reversus. Classification (NCBI taxonomy): domain Eukaryota; kingdom Metazoa; phylum Chordata; class Actinopteri; order Acanthuriformes; family Acanthuridae; genus Acanthurus; species Acanthurus reversus. The sequence continues at coordinate 18,161,491 of JAPXVT010000017.1, read as the reverse complement.
AAGGTGCAGAAAAGAAAGACTAATAATAGCAGCAAAAAGCAGGTTGAGAGAGGAGAGAAAAGAACATTTTATTGCAACATGAGCCTCCTCATGCCTGCTTCATGAAAGATAATCAGTTATTTCGATCATTTTCTATCCTTTGAACCAGAGGACATGTGAAGACAATGAAGGTAAAAGGAGAGTTTTTATTTTTTAGAGCCTCAATTATCAGTGTTTTGGCCTTAGAATCTGGCACTGGATGGCTGATACCTGGAATAATTGGCATTAATTTTTCTGTTCAGATGCTTTTTTGACAAGTCATTACAGCAAAAATCCAGACCAGGTTGTTCACGCATATTTTCTAAATATTTACACGGTTGGTCTGTAGATTATTCTTAATTCAATGTAAATATGAGAGCTTTTACCCCTTTATGAAGTCAAAAAGCCCCTATTATTCCTCTTGTAACATGACACCTGAATCTTAAATGTAGAACTATGACAAAATTGTTTGTTTGGGTTTCATTTGTGTGTTTTAATCTCATTTATTTTTTTATTTTTCAGTATTATTTTCATCCTGACTTGTTATTTT
>JAPXVT010000017.1:18021255-18034866 GCA_029823135.1 Acanthurus reversus | reverse complement strand
TTGTGTCTTCCCTCAGCTGCATCTCGTCATCCCCTGATTGTCTGTGTATTTAAACCTCATGTGTCTTTCCTCCTGCACCAGTTTAACTTTTTTTTTTCTTTTTCTTTTTCCTGTGGTGTCATGTTGTTCAAATTCCATGTGAGTTTTTTGAGTTTCTGGTCATTTGTATTAAACACTTTGCTTGCTCTTCTGCCCTGGATCTGGTTCCTGCATTTGTGGGTCCCTTTATGTCTGCCTGCAACGGTAGTCATGACAGTCATCTCTGTATGTCAGCAAGGTTAGCTTAGCATTAAGGCTGAAAACAGCCAGTTTGACGTATATCATGTTTGTTTCATCTTCACAAAAATGTTTTGAACAAAACCTGTCAGTTTTTGTTTAAATTAAATGAGATATAATGTGTTGGTAAGTGAGCTTTGAAAGGGCTCATAGGTGGATTTTTTTGCTTTTGGACAGAGCTAGGCTAGCTGTTTCCCAGCTTTTTCTAGTGTTTGCACTGGGCTCAGCTGAGTTAAGCTAACCAACTGTTGGCTCCCACAACATGTAGCAACTAAACATAAAAGTGGTATCAATCTTTTTACAAAACTTTTTGCAAGACATTAACATAGACATGACCAGAACTCCTTAAAAACATGAACATATTCCTCAGAGGTGAACTTTAAATGTGCTTTCCCTCTAAACAAAGCTAGGCGAGCTGTGTTCTCTCAGCCTGCAGTCTTTATGCTACCTTAAACGAAGCACATGCTAGCTCTAATTTTATGTACAAACATAACAATAGTATCCATTTCTGTACTAACAGTTAGCAAGAAGGTAAAAAAGGCATTTGCCAAAGTGTCCAATCCCTCAACGTCTTTGTGGAACTTCCTAAAATTAATTAAGTAACTAATTTTATAAGCTATTTGCTATACATGTGAGAAATACACATACAGTATGCATTAAACACAGGGTTTCATCAAAACATGTAGGGTTACAACAAAATACAGTCACTTTAAACTTTGGTGAGGGCTTTCCATTGCTCTGTTACTCTGACATTAGCTTTGCTTGATAAGACTTTTCTCATTCACTGGGCAAATCATGATGGTATCAGAGGCTTTGTCACAGCAGTACAGGTAGAAAAAGGGCAAGATCTTCTCCATGAACGTGTCTTTGAAAGTGTAAATATGGGTCTGAGCCCTGACATCATAAAAGGACACCTGCCCCTCCTCGTAGTCCACATACACACCCACTCGCTTAGGCTTGGTGCCGAGAGAGAGCAGTATAGGTGGGGACGTCGACACCCGGTATCCCTGGCCCTTCTTCAGCGCCAGAGCCCAGTAGCCTTGGGTGGTGCTGACAGATATTCTGCCCTTTCTGTTGACAGAGGACCTGGCAACCCCCAGGTACCAGTCGTCTTTGTCCCCCACCTGGACCTCCCAGTAATGTCTCCCTGAGGTGAAGCCCTCGCGCCCCAAGACGATGACCACTGTGTCAAAGCGATCAGGGTGGTCTGGGAGGTCCTGCCAGGCACCCAGGTGTCTCACCTGATGCCTATCCTGAGAAAGCTGCAACCAGGGGTTGGCTGAGTCAGGGTCCAGAGTAACATCAACTGCAGGACACAAAGACATAACAAAGGATTTATCTTTTTGTTTTGAGATAGTCAAAATAATCAAACTTAATGCAAGAACATAAAAGTTTACCTGCATATTTCGGAATCTTTTTGATTTCTGTGAAAGAGATAAAGCAAATTCCTTTAATATACAGTCTGTCAGCTTATTCAGCTGATGTTGTCAATTTAAAATCGAGAATACTACAAATATATAAGAGATATTTTAACTGTTAAAGGAAATCCTACCGCTTTCAGCTAGTTTGTTGATCATTTCATCTAACGTTGCCTCCAGTTTGGACACAGATCTCCTAATCATGCCAACACAAGTGTCAGTGGGAACACTGGTCTCAGACCAGTCTTTGACAGAGGGAGGAGTGCTGAGGGCTGGGAAGTTCTACAGGGAGACAGACCACAAGAAATAACTCAGAAACAAGATAGTAAACATAATGGCATATTTACAATTTTGACTGAAATTTTATAATTTTTATGAGGAAGCCTTTGAGTCCTCCTCAGACATTATTTCAGATTTTAACATCACATACGTGTTAAGACATATATCTGTTTAATACGATTGTTAGATTATTTCCAGAATGACTGGCAGCCTTCAGTGTAGTGTAATTCAAATAATTGGCCTTTGGATGCATTACACTACATAACAGGGAGGGGGCACTGTTGCAGCAAAAACAAAGTAAGTGATCTCTGATGCTTTTGCCAAAGCAGCAGATGGCTGAAAGAAAATCTGTCTTACCATGATTATACCCTTGTGGGACAGTGGAGAAAAAAACAAAACACCCCCCACCCCCCACCCCCCCAAAAACTGAAAAATTTAGAAAGTTTCCTTTGCAATGTAAATAAAGGGTGTCCAGAAGCAACTGCAAAAACTTTACCCCTTGGATGAGATAAGAATGTGATAGGGACCTTAGCCATACTCTAACCTTTTCAGAATAAATATCCAAGTAAAAAAAATTAATATACCTTTGAAATGATCCCCAACATTGCTCATTAAAATGAAATGCTTTCTCACCTTTAAGAAGTGAATGTGGTCGGTGCGGGACACGTTCTCCAGGTCTGCTTTCCTCTTCTTCAGTTCAGCGATTTCCTGCTCCAGTTCGGCGATGAAGCCCTGAGCCCACCTCTCTGTCTGCCGCTGCTTCTCCTCTATGGACAAAACCAGCTCAGCCTGAGTCTTCTGGATGGAGCGCACCAGCTCTGCCAAGACCTGCACGCTCTCCTCGATCTCTCTCTGAGCACTGGCCTGAAAACACAGACAGAACTCAAATCTATGTTAGTAATCCTCGTGTAGATGAATGCGCTGATGGTATCAGAATTTTATTGACTGTATTAAAATCTCAAAGGGACTCACTTTGTTTAGCTCCACACAGTGTTGGATCTCCTCCACCTTGTTCACTCTGTCCTGGATCATCTGCTGGACGTCTATTTCTGTCCTCTTCAGCTGTGCCTGCACACAAACTGATGACTTAATCTTTCTGATAGTTGTAATACTTTGTCTTGTTTTAGAGACAAGACGTGGCATGGCAAAGCTGCTGGAGGAGGCAGAAATAATTCTTTTGCTCAGATTAAAATCCAAAACATGCTGCGAACAGCCATTAAACCAAAGGTTTACAGGGTGACATTAGGTCCAATTTAAAGGTTTGTGCCTACCAAAGAGAAACACCTAGAAGTCAAATTTTTATTGTATGATTTGGTCTATCTCACCTTTTTGTCGGCCCATTCCCTCTCCACTGGGACAGTGTAGTGCGCCCTGTGGTCTGTCTCAGTGCAGAGGACGCACACACAGGTCTGATCCTTCTTACAGAAGAGCTCCAGGAGACGTTCATGCTTCGGACACATCCTGTCCTCCATGTTGGCGACAGGCTCCATCAGCTTGTGCTTGGTGAACCTGGCCGAATGAGATTTCAGATGCTCCTCGCAGTAGGAAGTCAGACAGACGAGGCAGGATTTGACCGCTTTTGGCCTGCCTTCCCCCAGGCAAACATCACAGAGGACCTCATCCCAGGAGGAAAGTGGGAGATCGGTGGAGGGAGATGAGGGGGAGATTTGAGGAGCAGAAGAAGCAGAGAGCTGAGGTGAGGGTGGGGGTGACGTTTTGGGCAGCGGCGGCGGTGGCTGCTCCTGAGCTGTGGTTTGAGGCGACGCCGAAGGAGAGGTTTTGGGTGCTGACACAGGAGGGATCAGTGGTGGTAACTCCTCCTGTGGTGGCTTTTTCTCTCCAGGTGTCTCCTTTTTTCTCCTTTCTGCCTCTTGTTTCTGCTTCAACTCCTCCAAAAGCTGCTCCTTCTGACTTTTCTCCAAAAGCCTCTCCTCATCCTCCTTTTTCCCTCTTTCCATCGTCCACTTCTTTTCTGTCTCGTCTTCCTTCCCTTCGACGCTCCTAACCCTGATCTCTTTGAACTGCTCTGCAATTTCCCTCAGCACAGTGTTGATGCTAATGTCCGGCCTTTTGTAGAAAGACTTCTTACACATAGGACACTGGTACAAAGGGCTAGTCTTCCAGTATCCCAGGATGCAGCTCTGGCAGAAATTGTGTCCGCAGGGGATGGAGACGGGGTTGGTGAAGACGTCAAGACAAATGGAGCAGTGGACCTGCTCTTCAGAAAGGTTCCCAGTGGTGGCCATTCCTGCACGGCGGAGAGGCAGGGTCATTTTCAGTGCAAGAAACCAGGCTCTGAACGGGGCATCAAACCTGCTGTGATATCGAGGTCGCGAGGGTTAGATGGCGTGACTTTATGTAGGGTCATTTTCATGCAATTCTACTAAGCAAGGCATGATGGGACTCATTTAAAGGTTCTCAGTCAAACTCCAAAAAATGAGTGCCTCTGAATTGTGAGTCCTGGGGGGAGTGTTGTCAGACTGAGCCGAAGCAGTACCAGATTTTTGATCATTTAAATATCAGAAAACGTATCCTCTATTATTTAACTTTGGCAGATATGCATAACATAAGAAAACATTTTTGGTAACCATTTCCTATTACAGTTAAAAATAAGTTCATCAGTGCTCTCTGGTGGATCAAGTGTGCAATGGCAACACCATTTTGTCAAACATATTTATGGCATTTTTTTGCAAATGCTTCATACTTTTTGGATGACATTTACAATAACATACATGATTGGCTAATATCTGCTTCTAACATTGGCTACTACAATTGATTTTGTGTTTTAGATCCTTTATTCACTTTTAAACAAGACATTTGTGCCTTTATATGAACCTTAAGCTAAATATATCATGCTTATTTAAGCTTGTACATTGGCAGACTGTGTGAAGCTTTAAGAGGTTTAAGCACAGGCAGCTCTCTGCTGAGGCCTTCATGGCAGACCAGATTGACATCTTTCTAAAAAATATTGGTCAAACCAGTCATTTGTCTTGCAATCCTTACATTTTCTAAACAGTAATGTGTGTTATTTTGACATGAAAATATTTCACACCTTAAAAAATACGAAGTATAAAGAAGGGCATTAGCTCAGGTCACGGCTCTTATGCAGCCAATCAGAAATATTCAAAGTAGACATACACTCCCCTAAGAGACCTTGTCGTGCACAGAAAAGCAGATGTGACAGTACGGAAATGAAAATGCAGGAGAGGAGCGAGGTTCGACACAAAAAGCAGAGATATGGGGACACTCACCAGAGAGCAGCTGCCTCAAGGCTCCGCTGTACACTGATACATGAGACAGGCTGTAACCACGGACACCTCAAACTCCCCCTCACTAATAATACACACACACACACACACACACACACACACACCTCAGACCCAAAATATACCCCCCCTCCTTCCCTTCACCTTTTTTAACCCAGATACAAATTTGTACTCCCGGTCATGGCCCTCAGAGCTCCAAGGGGAACGACTTCAACCCTGTGGAGATTACCACACATCCAGGAGGGGAACATCAAAAACACAAACATGCTACAGTGCAGCAGTATTAGAGTTACAGTTGAAAATCACTGTTAATATTTTATAGCTGTAATTGTAGTTTGTGATTTGCTTATTTGAAAAAAAAAAACAAAAACACACACTAAAAGACAAATCATTCCTCAGCTAGTTCAGAAAAATGTACATTAAACTCAGTATTTATTTTAATGAATCATCTTTAATGAACAAGTTCAGAGAGGAGGTACAAAAGCAAACATTTGATATAAAAACACAGAACATAGCTTCACAACCTTTACAAAAAAAAAAAACCAGGGTCCACATTTGGGTCCAACTGGGACATTTAAAAAAAATCCCATTGCAAACAAATTATTAGAAAGTTTGTGAAAACATCTTTCAATTGCTCCCAGGTCTAAACCTCTATACATTATATTTACGTCTCTACCTTCAGTGTTTTTATTTATAGTATTAAAAGCCCAAAAGACTAACCGACTAAGACAGTAAGGAAAGTGCCAGAAGTTCAGCATTGCTGAAACTCAACTATCTCCTTAACACATCTAGCTGAAACAGAGCTGAGAAGAGTGAAAACCACAGATCAGATTTGACCTTCTTTATTCTATGTATGATTTCAGATTAAAAAAAAAAAACAAAAAACATCATTTAAAAGCATAATGGCAACTTTTGTGGAACAAAACTGTGAATTTCTTTGGAGTATAGGCATGCAATAAAATACCGTCCATGTTACATTTTGGTCTCGTTTGATGCAAACACACTTTGGTAGCGTCCAAACAGTCACTCTGTGAGTCAGGATCTGTGTTAAACCTGATTTTACTCGAGCAAATAATTACTTTGCCAAATGATGAGAGAGCACGTTTGATTTTAATAGTTTTGACATGCAGATTAACTTTACTTTGGCTTCATCTCATGAGGATGAAAGTAGTTTGAGGTAAAGTGCTTTGCAAACAAGTGAAAGTGTCATGAAGTTGACTCAAAGTTGAAAAAATGTCACGTTTTAAAAGATTCAATCCACCAGCTTACAATAAAAAAAGGATTTGCACTTTGCACCAAACTTTTATATCTCAGAAAGAAGTTAGGACAGTTTAATCTGTGCTGTCTCTCCACGCTTTGACTGGCTGTCAGTCTCAGGTGTGTTTAACAGGTGTTATAAGAAGAGGAGACGAGTTCTTCCCATCCTGGTTGAGACAGGGGCTGAAGATCGGGTACAAACTCTCACTGAAGGTATCAACGAAGGTGTAGAGATGCAGACGGGCCTTCACATCGTAGAAAGAAATCTGGCCTCCCTCACAATCCAGGAAGATTCCCACTTTATTAGGCTGGTTCTGCAGCATGAGAAGCTGGCGGGACGACGCCAGAGCCTTCACCTCCCCGTTCTTCAGCCACAGGCACCAGTATCCACCCTCAGGACTCAGCTTGATCTCACCCTTACGGCGGGCCGAGGCGGTGGCCACGCCGAGCGTCCAGGCTGTCTTGCGCCCCATGTCCACCTCCCAGTAGTGTCTGCCAGAGCTGAGGCCCTCTCGTCCAAGGACGAAGAGGGCGGGGCTAAAGCGCTTGGGACCCTCAGATTGGTTGGTCTTGCGCTCCTCATACCTCACCTGGCGACCATCATCGGACACAATCAGGTGCCTCTGAGCCGTGGCAGGGTCCAAAATCACCTCACCTGGTCAGGACAGTGCAAAGCAGAATAAAGCATCATTTTCATTATCATAATAATCAATTTCCTCCTAAGTTTGTCTTTTTACATAAACAAAGAATCTTCAGGTAATCCGAATTTCCCCCAGAATGTCAAAAATGTCAAAAATTATTTCAAGACTATGTATCTGATAATTTGGCCACAAAAACTAATGCAAACTAATGCTGGACTCCGGTGTGTGTCACTGATTTTCTCCTAAAACTGATGTTTTTAACATGGAGTTTGGTGAGACCTACATTCTAGCAAAGCATTGCACAGCTCCATCATCACAGTCACAATAGCTTCTTACCCATAATAAGTTGTAATATTTTAAAGATTGGTCTTAATTTTGTAAAAAATAGTAATTGGAAGTACTCAAGTAAAGTGCATTTACCTCAAAAATGTACTTAAGTACAGCGCCTTACTAAATGATACTTTAAAGTTGTAACCTGACACTTAATGACTGGCATGCTCAGTTATAAAGTGCATGCTCGAGGACTGACTTTGTCTGTGCTGTGGCACCATCTTGTGGACATTTAGGAGAATTGCACATCACCTTTTAGCTTGTTTGCACTTCTCAGGATTGTCATAAACGTCTGCACTTTTCTAAAATTTCTTACATGAAGAGTCATGACTCATTGCCCCAAACATGAGGAGACCTAAAGATCACCAAGCTGATGATTAAAAGTCTTACTCACTTGAATAGTTCTGCACCTTGCGGAGCTCTAAGAGAAAGAAAGAGAGAGAGAGAGAGACCAAGTCAGCACATCACTCATCTGCAGAGTCAGAGTCAAAGCATTGAGCACGTGTTGGTGGTAAACATGTCGATCTAATCCAGGGCTGTAAATGCGTCAGACATGTGCTGCTGTCAGTCAGCTCGCTGCTGCTGCTGCTGCCATTGATTCCAGGTGGATGAACTGAGGCATTAGCACTCTTTCCAGCTGTCCAACCGTCTTGTATGCTTGAACGTGTGAGTGTCATGTGCGGCGGGTGGGGGGGGTGGGGGTGGGGGTGCAGTTGGTGCAATGATGAGTCATTTTTCTATTTTCAAGTACTTGTACAGTGACCTACATATGCCTGTATAGGATTTTGCACAGGAAGTGTGGTTGATATCCAATACAGGACAGTGGATTTTGCTGCAATGTTGCACTTTATGTGTCATTTTTTGTTGTTGTTGTTGTTTATTTGTTTGTTTGTTTGTTTTTTGTGCATGTGTGTGTTTAACAAAATAGTTCAGTTTACATGCTCCGATCTTGAAAGTGTGCCCTCACCTTTCCCGTACAGCCTTTTGAGCTCCTCCTGGAACTTGTCGATGAGGCCGCTAACGGAGGAGCGGATGGTTCCCAGGTAGAGGTCAGTGTTGATGCTGACCGCTGACCAATCAGCAGGCTCGGGCGGGGGTTGCAGGGTCGACAGGTTCTACGGGAAAATCAAGAGCGAAGTCATGCAACGTGAGATTAAATTGAAATCTAACAAAGCCTTGAAAGGTAAAGACTTGCAATGAAAGATTGTCACTAATAGAGAACTGTAAAATTAAAAAAATCTTCACCACGTTGAGTTCTGTCTTGTTGACTCTTCCTGTTTCTTTGATTTACTTCCATAAATCTAATTCTAGTACGAGGGATGATTTTTTAAACTCAGGTTCAGATTCACTTTTAGTTGCATCTTATCATATTAAAAATACAAAAAGAGAAAAATTTGTGGGTCTTGCCCTCTTGACCAGCACAGTGATGTCCAACACACTAAAGTGCACAGGAGAAAGTGCTTTACCAAAGAGAGTTAAAGCGCATCGTATGTACACTAAAATCAATATTAAAATGCCCGATGGTTGCAGTTGGAAGAGGCCGTTATCAGGGTGACTGGAGTCCTGGATGATTCTGCGGGCCTCGTTGATGCACCGTTTTTCATAGATGGCCTGCATGCAGGGGAGCTCACAACTGCAGATTTTCTGAGATGTCCTCCCAACCCTCTGTATTGTGCTGCAGCTGTAAGTAGTGCAGGACCCATACCATACTGAGATGCATCCAGTCAGGATGCTCTCATTGGTGCCTCGATAAAATGTCTTTAAGGTAGTGGAACTCATACTGGAGTTTTTCAGTCGTCTCAGATGTAAGAGGCATTGTTGTGCCTACTTCATCACCTGTTCGACATGGACATCCAATATGAGGTCCTTGCTCACTTGCTCGTAGCCTCATATGGATGGAAATGAGTTATAAAGCTCTCAGAACAATGGTATCCCTGCAGCTATACAGAAAGAAGGTTTTAACTTGTCTGACAACGCCCTTTATACTTGATTTGGCACCCTCTGACTTCTACCTCTTCCCCAAGATGATGGTGTCATTGCATCTGTGGACTTTTTGGATATATAAATTGCCAACTTCTCCGAAGAGGGCATCTGTAAGCTCCATAGCTCTACTAAGTGTATAAATGTAGGATACAACTTGCAACTCTCTCCCTCTCAACCCAGCGGGTGCTCTCAGACCTTGATACTTGGATCTCTTCTGAGGTTTCTGCCTGTTAAAAGGAAGTTTTTCCTTCTCACTGTCACCAAGTACTTGCTAACGGGGGAATAGCTCTCAGTTGTTGGGTTCTAATTAACTTAATATATTTTAGAGTATGGTCTAGACTTACTAAAGCATCTTGAGACAACTTTGTTGTGATTTGGCACTATATAAATAAACTTGACCTTACTATGTTGAAAAATGAATGTGCTAGGTTTTCAAAATTGACGTCTTCTACCTTCGGCCATGAATTCATCAGTCGGTCGTCATAATGCAAGCCAACACGGATGACTCTGCTCAGTGACTGAAAAATCAAAGTATAGTCAGTGCCGAATATTGTCCAGATAAATTATTTACATCAGACTCACAGAACAGTGTAAGGTATAATCTGCATTCACCGTTTTTGGCTATTCCCCTTTGCTTCATCAAGCTATCTGAAAAAAAGTCAAAAAAGGAGTAACTTTGAAGACATCTTTGATGAGAGAAAAATCAACATTTTATCTACGTAAACAGTAAATAACATAACAGCTGGCTCTGTTCATAGAGGCTTTGATGTTGTGGCACAAACCTCAGAACAACTACAGCTGCTGCACCAACGCAGATCCAACACATGAGCTGATGATATTATTCAGATAATTAATGATGGCAGAGAAATAGGATTTATTGTTCCAGCCTGGTTGGTAAGATTAGTCTGTTGAAGTAGATTTCTTTTAGATTTTCATAACTTCAGCTTAGGCTGGTTTGTTTTAAGGTCTTAGCCTTCTTTGCTAATTAGCTCCCTCGTGGTGTCCTAAATGCATATTAAGCGTGTTTTGTGCATGTAGGCTACACACTGGAAGTCATACTCAAACTGCCAGCATGCATTTTTAAAAGTGCAGCTGGAGTTTGCCCTTGATTTACTGTAAAATATTGATGATCGACATTAATGAAAGATTTGGAGGATCTACAGAAAAAGCTGGAGAAAATTGAAGTCGTGGAGGACAGTTAAAAAACAACAGCAGTGAGAACTAAAAAAACAAAAAAACATCTCTGGTGCATCTTTCAGAAATAATTTTCAAAATTTGTGAAGTATTCAGGAGATATGTTCTTTAATCAGAGCTGAAAATGAAATTTGTACATAAGAACACATTTGATCTTTAGTTTCACAAGAACTTGACTTCCAACATGGCCGCCACAGGGTGTGTTATGTCACTCGAATGTACCTGCAGGAAAAGCACTTTGTCCTGTGTCTGTGCGAAGGCTTCCAGCTCGTTGCTCCTCCTCCTCAGCTGGCTGAGTTCATTCTCCAAACCTCGGGCAAGTTCCTGAGCGTGACGCTCCGCCTCGCGTTGCCTTGTGGCGATCACCTCCACCAGCTCCGCCTGACTCTGCTCCACCATACGCTGCAGTTCTGCGTACACCTGCCAGCTGTCCTCCAACTCCTTCTGAGCGCTGGCCTGTGGAGGAGGAGACATGGAGTAGAGGTGGCTGTAAATTTGAACCATAGTGATGTCAAAACCTCTGATAGTCAAGTGCAACAGCAAGAAAATTTAAGTGGAAATTAAATGAATGTCAAATTTTGGTGAGAAATTAACCAAATCTCCTTGGTCACTTACAGCTTAGAGAGCCCTTAACTGTAAACATAAAGGTCAAAAAAAGATTGACGACTCAGTTATTAGTTATTATACTGCATTTAAGACACCAGGGGGCGCTTGAGACATTTTGGCTTCACACTTGAGGAGCTGTAGTGTCATCCATCTTTATTTATTTGAATGTGTTAACAGTTTTGTAACGTCTTCACTGACTGTGAAGTCGCTCTCTAAAGTTTGAGGAAATAACCCCCATGATGTCACAGTGATGTCATCATGGTAATCTCAGCTTGAAGACAGGGACATTTACCAGGCGAAGCGAGTCTAACAAGAAAGATTCTATCAGTTGCATTCAAATTGTTTTATGTATTTTTATTTTATTTTTAATGTTAATGTATAATTCTTATTTTACATAATTATTTTTTCGTTATTTTTTCTTTTATGGCTTGTGTAAATATCTTTTTGTCCTCTGTACAATACAAATTACTTTGAAATGCTTTGTTGTTGAGATAGCAATACAATTAATCTCAGCTGCCTTGAAAGTTTCTGTTTTCTTTCCCACAAATTACCGTGTGAAAAGCTGCACTTTCAGTAATTACAGCTTGTTTTAATCCTTTGTTTCCTGGGTGGCAAACAAAATGTCTGTCTGCAGCTCGTAGAACTGGTCCAACAGGTTCCGTCTGTATGCATTTAAACATTGGAATCTACCAAACTTTTTGTTTCTTAATTGATTTTAACATCGATCTCCAATCATTAGTTTTGTTTTTGTTGTTATTGTTTCAATAAATGTTTTTCTTTTGAAATAGGCATTGTGGTTGCAGCTGTACAGATCACGATGCAATCACAACCCTGCCCCCCAACCGGTTTACAGTATGTTTTAATTCTCCAACAATAAAACTAAGTTATACTGTCATTTAAGGGTATAAAGAGGTTCATATTTTTCATGTATTCTTTTTTGTATCAAATGTGTCCTTCACACGAGATTCTTCTCCAAAATTCAGTTATATAAAATTCAGTTAAGCCTTGCTGCTTTTATCTCCTGGCCATCAGCGGGATCAGTTAAACCCACGCGCTGCAACATGCACATGTGCAGTCATGTGTTTTTACAGTACACACACACACATGTGCACACGCGCTGAGATGTCCTGACATTTGACCCCCTTGTAACGTAATCCTGATTGTATTAATAAAAGTCAATAAAAATGTCACCAAACAGGAAAAAATAAAAGCTGAATGAATTGGGGACGTTTTGGTACTGAGAGAGAAATAAAGCAACTTTCTCGAGGATGAAAAAATCAACACTGTTCATTTTGTTATTTAATACAGTGACCTTTCAGCCTGATTGCATTTAATCTTCAGGGTTCAACACCCTCATATTACTCACTGGATTGTTATGAAAACCCATTCAAAACCTCATTGACATTTCCATCGTTTTACAAAAATGATTAAAATCCTTTAACTCATTTAACTTATATAAATAAAAGCAGGTAATCCTTCGTGTTTTCATTACTCCTCCCTATGGTAGGTTTTACTGTGATGTGGTCAAAACAGGTTGTGGTTTACACCTGTCACACCGGTTAGACGGCCACAGACATGCATCTGAGTCTGTATACGCAAAAAAACTCCCAACAAACTGCATCAGGCCGCCCTCTTCACTCCCACAGACTATGAGCGGAATGAGAAAGACAAAATGTGATGCAGAATATCTAACAAAGCTACAGCAAGTCGACAGCACGGTGGTTTAAGTGAGACTGGAACTGAAGTGCATAGTGAGCAACAGTCTGCTCACGTTTTGTCCGCTTGCAAGAGCAAATAAACCATGAGGAGTGCTAGATTAGAGAAGACTGGGCAAATATTTAACATGCACATGAGGGAACTGCAATACAGCAGACTGCCTCATAAACACAGACTCTTACACAGACAGCACAAAGGTCTAAAATCAGCTTAACTGCAAGGCAGTTTGGCGCAAAGTACCGATTCCACTCATCTCCTGAATGACCAGTAATAAAAATATTTGATAACACACATGTTATATAACTGACTATTATGTTACTGCCTAGCTGAAGACAGTAAATCTAAACAGTAGGCTGTCAGCATTAACACGTTAACTGCGATTGTTAAAAAGGCTGCGATTAACTCATTATTTTTTAAATGCATTGTGCTATTTTGTCCCATCGATGCACTCTTAGTCAAGCCGCTCTAGCGGTTTCCTGCTTCCTACCAGCAGAAGAAAGACAACAATACGCTTCTAAATGGCTCATTTTGTCTTTTTGATATTTGCCTTCCCCCCAAGTTCTAGACGAGAAGATAGATCCCATTCTTTTGACTGTGTGTGCAGTAACAAGGAAGAGACGGGCAGAGCTCGCCCACCGCTAATTA
>JAPXVT010000017.1:17677641-17692843 GCA_029823135.1 Acanthurus reversus | reverse complement strand
AAAACAGTCTCTTATGATAAAACCAAACAAACATATATTTCGACTATCAAATGGCAATCCTGAATTATTGTCTCTGTGGTCTCTTTGTAGCAAAATACAGTCTAGCAACACTATGAGAGCCCTGCCCAAAGCCTAGATCATGTTAGCAATATGGCTTCTTTTTCTGGCTCTATGCTATGAACTGAAACAAGTCAGATTTCCACGTCAAAGCTCAAACTGACAGACAGTTCGGCACAACAAACCATATTAGGACATCGTTTCTCTGGGTTTTGTCTTGTGCTCGCAGTCTTCCAGCCTCATAAGGGCTGTGCAGCCTGGTCGTGTGCAACAATGTAAAAAGACTATAATAGACAGTAAAAGATGATGTTAACATAACGGCACAAGGAAACATTTTTAACATTTCTGTTCTGCCACACTTTATTTTCAAGGACCTCAGAAGCGACTAAAGGTTCGTCCAGCCATAAAACCAAGTGTTACGACGTGTTAACAGAGTGCCAGTTAGCTGTAAGAGTCCCTGCAGGCCTCATAAAGACTACATGAGTCTCATGTGGGGGACTAAAGTGTTTGCAAACCACATTTAAAGGAGCGCTACATCACAGTCATGAAGCGAGCCTGTTTTCTTTTAGCACAAGCTTATCAGTTGCAGGTTAAAACGTTGTAACAAAGAGCTTTTGAAGAGTCTGCAGGCTGTAGACAACGATGACTTCAAAAACCTCAACAGATGAGCTTCTCTGCTGAACTTTAGATACCCTCCCTCTCTTCGGCCACGATGCCGTTCACCGCAGCGGATCGTGTGTGCACCAAACCCGCAACGTGCATGACCAGAACAACCAACAGAACACACAAACGTAAATGGAGCTGAAGTGCAAACAGAAACATTAAACTGGGGGCCTGCTTTTTTTTAATAAAAAGAAGCAGACCTCAAAGTAAAATGAGTTTTAGTGGAACTTAATTATGTTGAAGCAATTTAAACTTCTTTAGCAGTCTTTGAGTTGAAACATTACTATCAATATATTTATAACTTATTGTTTTACAAAGAAAAGTGAGCGAGACAATCATTCATGCTGCTTTTTTCCAGGCTGAACTAATTGGGAAAAGCCATTTTACCGTGACTTTTCTGGACTTTCTGTTGATGTTTTGTTGTTTTTGTACGTTTGTGATTATTTTTTTTCACATGACACTGGTTTTGCTTGCATCCATTTAGCGAAATGCTCATTTGAAGATCAGGTTGTACTGAATGAGCAAATCTGAATCACGTTTTCTCTTCCAGCCTGTTTCATTGCCAGTCTTAAATTTTAACTTGTATTTCCTCGTGTTTGTTCACCTTCTGTTTCCTGGGGCCGTAGAAGTTCAATAAAACTAGATTGTATTTTGACAAAAAAAAGGTTTTTCGTCTTTTTGTAGTGACTTTTTGCTTTGTAAGGGGCAATTTCTGTTTATATTATTGCTCTCTCTTAACCTGTACAGTGACTTTTGGGAAACGCCATAGTGAAATTTAGAGGTGCTGATAGGCGGATTTTGTCACATTCACACAGATCTAGGCTAGTTGCCACCTTTTTCCAGTCTTAATTCCAAACTACACTACGCTAACTGGCTGCAGCTTCATAACAGTAACAGATCATATTAATAATCTTATGTAACTTCAGGCAAGAAAATCAAACATTTCTCAAAATGTCAGTATTTTTGTTTTCATCTTGTAAGTCCTTGTGTGTATGTGTGTATTGCTGCAAAATGCTGCTTGAAACACCTGTTGTAGTGGGAACTATCACAGAAGTGAGTTTAAGTACTTTGTCAGGTGTTTAAATGTTGTTGGACTATAAGATGGTCTTCAGTTCTACAGTGGGTTTGGTGTTCAGAATTTTAAAATTTTGAGGTGAAGGATTTGATAAATGAGACAATGCTTCCTTCTGCTGCTATCAAGAAGAAGAGAAGGAGAAATGCAGCTCAGCCTCATGTCACTGCAGTTTTTGCTGCTCTTGAGGAAAGGGCCTGAGGGGGAGGGTCCCAGAACGAGGTTAGCACTCCTCACTCCTCCTCTCACTGCGTGCGTTGTCATGGTAACAATCAGGACTGCAGAGGAAACAGACTTTTCATAAGTAGATTGTGAGCTGCTGCCCAGAGCAAAAAACACTCACTGCAGGTGATAATGTGAATACAGCAACATCTGCACATCTGCAGCGGTACAAACTCAGGATGTGAACATGGCGCTGCACAAACATGTTTACTTGGTTAATGAAAACCAGCTTGACTCCAGATCACCTTATCTGTCACTATGTGACAAGTTTTCTTTCAACGAGTGTAATTTACTTTTATTTTTAAATATCCGGTTTGGCTGTGTAGTGGCTGGGAGTGAATGCTTGTGCAAAGCTTTTTTTTTAAAGTGTCAGGGTGTCCCGTTAAAGCCCACCTGAACGCACAACATAAGAGTCAGCAGAAGAGGAATGATTTACTTCAGATTGTTTCAAAATGTAAAATTATTATCTGGATGCATTCAGCTTCTCTATCTGCGTGGGATTAAATAATAACCTGACTCATTGTCTGCCTTTTTAAACCTCTCTGTTTGTATGTACAGTATGTGTGTATGTGTGTGTGTTTGTGACGGCTCACACGTGAATGGGAAAGGGCAGAGTCATTGTGTCCTCAGGTAGGAGTGTGTTTTAAAGCGAGGTGATGCCCACCAGTTTCATTTCCAACTCACCCACTCATGGTGCTTCAACTTCAAAGCATTTCAATAGAGACTCACCCACTGCTGATCAAATGAAAGGACTGTTATTTCAGACCCGACTCATTCCCAGGGCGTCAAATACAGACGTCTTGTCACACCCCTAAGCGTTTCATACAAACACAAGGTACCCTTTAATGTCTGTAGAAGATAAACGCAGATTCAACTCACTGCACTGTAAACCTGTTCAGGCACTAGTAGACATTCACAGCAAGGTGACGTAGTCTAAAAAGAGAAAAGGTCCACATAGGAATGGATGAATGGGTCAAACAGGACCTTTCGTCTCCTGGGGGAAAAATTAGGAGACCATGTCCTTGTCAAAAAAGTAAATAATGAATTCTGTTAACTTTCAGAAGTAATAACTTACGTCACATACACAAACGTAGATATTAGAGCATAAAAGAGCAAAAAAGTCCTGATAAGGAGGAGGCGGGGTGGACGCAGGACCTTTTCCCAGGAGGCTGCATCCCCTTTAAAAATAAAAGTAAACAACTTAAATAATGTACTTTACTTAAGTCACATAAACCTACTTATTTTAACCCAAACCATACTCTTTTTTTCACTAACCTAAGCTTTCTAATGTAACAACATGCTGCGTAATGGTGTGAGGTGGGAGGATTTTAGATAACATTTCACAAACTAACACAATATTTGTTAAATGTTATGCCAATAACTTAAAACTAATGGACTG
Organism: Acanthurus reversus; assembly: GCA_029823135.1. Lineage (NCBI taxonomy): Eukaryota > Metazoa > Chordata > Actinopteri > Acanthuriformes > Acanthuridae > Acanthurus > Acanthurus reversus. Next base: position 17,689,430 of record JAPXVT010000017.1, on the reverse strand, counting down.
AATAACATCAATTAGATTAACAGAAATTGGATTTATTCCAAATTCTGAGCTGCTTTTAGCATCTGTTGCTTCAATTTAGTAACTCCATAGCTCCTGACAGACAGTTGTTGATTTTTGGGTAACTTTTGCAACCCAATCCTGTTGCCATTTGAACAATGTGGTCACACACCGAGACAGCATATTTGCGAGGGTCCATTGTCGGCTGCTTGTGACCGGAGAAACTATTCCTTAAGTCAAGGTTAAAATGTGACCCGACGGTTTGTTTTTTCTGGCCTCACAAAAGGTGACAGGTGTAAATGGTGTTGTTTTGTTGGCCTTTCTGTCTTCGTCTTCCCCTCAAGCCTCTGGATCCTTGACCCAGATTCCACTGTTTTGGATGTGAAAGAGCAACGTGACTCTCTGGGCATTTAATACCGATCTCAGAGTCATATGGTCCATAAGAAAGATGCCAAGGCCCCCCGAGAGACGTCTTCGTTGAGAGAGTTAGACGGGCAGAGGTCCAGCTGCCTCCAGGTCTAGATCGCTCCCTGGTTTATTACTTGCTGGGGTACAAACTTTACAGTATAAATTTAAGAAATAGGACTTAAAATGCAAATTGAAGTCATTAAAAAATCGTAAACATTGCATGGTCTTTAATGAACTGACTACAATAAGTTACAAAAAGGAAACGGGGTAACAAACTACAAAGACACAAAGCAAGAGGACAGTGTAGTAAAGTCAAAAATATGTTTTGACATATATTATTGCCTAATCACAAACCTTTGTTAGACCTCAGAATTACAGCCAAAACAGACTAGAGTTTTAATTGCCTCGTGACTACACTGTAAATAGCAGCGTGTTATGTTATGGACTCCCAGACCACTCTCACTCATATAACACTCACCCAGGAGGAGAGAGGGAGGGAGCAGGAGAGGAGCAAACAGACAACACAGCTGGTGTCTGCAGACAGGAAAAGAGATACAGCTGCTTGCAAGAAGCAACATCCAGACAGTGGACGATCACTGGACATACGTCATTTTCTCTGTGCATTTTCTTCACAAACTGTGTAAAAAGTAAGTGATCTAAATGTTTTGAGGCTTGGAAGGGATTTTAACAGATTAGAGTGATACCTAAACCTAACGTATGGCAGTAGCAAATCCATGCCTCAAGAAGGAGTGGGAGGAATGGAAGAGAGAGATGGAAGAAACCAGGAGGAGAAGATGGAGGGAGAGGGTGAGTCGTTGGAGTATTGTGGAGGAGATGGAAGAAGAGGAGGATGAGGAAGAGATGAAGATGGGGGAAGCAAAGGAGACCGAGGAAGAAGGAGAAAATGAGGTAACCAAGAGAGTTGAAGAGATTGAAAAGATAGATGAGGAGGAAGACGGGGAGGCATCAGAAGCAGAAGAAAAAGTAGATCTAACAAAGGATGAAAATGATGTGGAGGATGAGGTTAAAGAGAATGTGGAGGTGGATGAAGATGAGGAGATAGAAGTGAAAAATGCTGATGAACTGGAGGTGAAGAGGGAGGCTGAAGTGAATGAGGAGGTAGATCCGGTGCAGGAAAAAGAGGTGAATGAGGTGGAGGTGAGGGAAAAAGAGCAGGCTGAGGAAGATGATGATGAAGAAGAGGAGCATCAGGACCAGGAGGAAATTGCAAAATATTGTCTTGCAGAGCAATTCAAAAGCCAGGTGAGAACTGAAGAGGAGCACATTCAACAGAACCAAGAAAGTATGAGGCAAGGAGTAAAAACAGTCAATGAGGAGGAAAGCTTGAAAGATGCAGCGGAATCCAGTGAAAATTCTGACTTGACAGAATCTGAGGATGAATGTTTCAACTTTGAAACAACAGAGGATAAAAAAAGTACTGTTAAGAAAAAATACAAAGATTTTGAAGAGCTAAAAGATCTGGATGAAAAATCATGGGAGAATAAAAAAAGCGCCCTTGAAGCGTGGACTTCCAAGGAAAGAAAAGAACAGGAGGATGATGGTGAAAAGTTAACAAATGAAGTAAAAACAGTTGCTGAATCTTGGATAACTCAAGAGGAAGAGTTTCAAGAGGATGATGAGGAGTCTACAGAAGACGAAGAAGCAGAACATTCAACAGACGAAGATGTTGATAATAATGAGGAAGATGTGACAAAGATGTACCATAAAGATGAATATCCTACAGACGTATTCGGCACCTTGACAGAGTTTAGGGATGCCTCCATTCTCACTGACCTGACTTTAAGCACAGAGGATGGGAAGAGTTTCCACGTACACTCCCCTGTATTGGCTGCTGTCAGTTCCCTTATCTGGGAAAGTCTGAATAGAAGGAACATGGACAACAATAAAATTGATGATAAAAAGGACGGGGGAGTTCACAGTTGGTTGGTATCTCTGGGTTCAGAGGTGGATCATGTCGGATTAAAGGCCGTTGTGGAGTTTGCCTACACTGGTTGTATATCATGTTTGAACAAAGACACTGCACACCAGATTAAGGCTGCGGCTCAAAGACTGGGTGTCCCCAGGGTGCTGAATCTCTGCACAGAGGAAGAGGAAAAGTCCGCAATAACTGCAGGGCATAAGAAAGAGGAAGGACTCTCAGCTGCAGAACAAATGGCGGTCAGTCTTCAGTCCATTAAACAGCTGTGGATGGACAAAGTGGGCTGTGATGTCGTTCTGGAAGCTGTTGGAGGACCTCTTCACGGTGAGTTCACCTTATTGATTCGTACACTTACATAAAAGTGCAATAGCGGCCACTTTACAGGCAATGATCCACCAATTCCTGGTTGTTCAACTGAAATTGTTTTGTTATTAAGATGAGATATTATCTTTGGCCTCAAATAAATCCAAATTCCAATTAAAAGCAAATACAAATTGTCACCTCAATCACCAAAAATATTTTGTTTTAAATACATATTTGCTCTGCCCCCTGGTGTGCTAATGTTTAAAAAAACATCTGGAAAGTGCCTTCTTGGATGCCCCTATGGTAGATGAAACATGATGAAGTGCCCTCTAGGGTGCCCTTCCAGTGAACAAAATGTGGTAAAGTGCCCCCTCACTGTTAACGGCTTGACAACTTTTTGGCACTGGTGACCCACTGCATACAACAGGTGCCCTTTTTACTATTTTCACCCCTGTCCCTAAAACATCTCTTTGCAGTACTATACTGTACTTGTAACCATCCTCCCTTTAGTCCACAGAGTCATCCTGGCTGCACAGAGTGACTACTTCCGCAGCATGTTCACCTTGGGGATGAAGGAGTCTCGTCAGCCCTCTGTGACCCTTCCCTACCTTTTGGCATCAGAACTGGAGGTTCTTATTAAGTGCTCCTACAGCGGGGCACTCCCCCTCAGCTGGACTTGTGTCTTTGAGATAACCAGCACCGCTCTCCAGCTCCAGTATCAACCTGCCCTTTCCTTGTGCTTCGACTTCCTGCAACAAGAAATAAATCCTCACTTCTGCTTAGATGTTGCATCTTTTGCTGAGGCCTACGAGATGCTGCAGCTACTTGAAGTCGCAGATGATTTTGTCTTGCGGCAATTCCAAAAGGTGGCATCCACCTCAAAGTTCAAAGATCTGCCTGCTGAAAAGCTCCTGAGGTACCTGAACAGTCACTCTCTCTGTGTCCCTTCGGAGCTTGTTGTATTCAAAGCAGTAGCAGCATGGATCCAAGCAAAGCCTAAGAAAAGGCTCAGGCTTGCTAAGGTACTAATGAAAACCATCCACTTTCCCCTGATGACCTTCAAGGAATTTAAGGAGGTCCAATCTGTGGACATGTGGTCCAATCACAGCCTGGCAGAGCTATATGAAGCAGTTTTTGAGGATTTTTGTTCAAAAGAGACTGAACTGCAGAGTCAGTGCCGCATCTATCTGCCAAAAGATAGTCTGGTCTTGATTGGAGGTGACCAGACCTCTGAAGACTTTGGTAGCCGCAGTATCAGCAGAGAACTCTGGTTTGGGAACTCCTTAAGGAACCATACAGGAATAAAGAAGGCAATGGAGTGGAGACGGTTGGGAGAGATGCCAGATCCAGCGAGGTTCAGCCATGAGGTGACTGTGCTCGATGGACAGTTGTATGTGTTTGGGGGCAAGAGGTATTATGGCACCAATGACACCCTAAAGTCTGTTTACAGGTAAGAGGCAGAATACTCTTTTTTCCAAAGTAAAAAGAGCAGTTTCCATATTTAAAGGATCATTTGAATGTCTCTACATTTCGTCTTATTTCACCACATCTGTAGGTATGACCCCCTTCAAAACAGCTGGGAGACACTTGCTGAAATGCAGGAGAAGAGATGCTCCTTTTCGGTGGTTGTGCTGGATGGAAAAATATATGCCATCGGCGGCCACTGTGAACCAGACTATATAGAGAGTGTGGAGCAGTACTGCCCAACTGCAAACTCTTGGAGGTATGTTGGAAGGGATACTTAGACCTATTTTTAATTGGCCTGCTAAAGTGCATCAAAGCTATGCAAGGGTATATGGTCTTGCTAGAATTTTGAGAACAACCATTTAATCATGTTGAGTAGATGTGGTTAGCTAAAATTTGTATGTTGTGTAGGCATTAATGGTTGGTTGTCCAGAAATAATGACAAAAAAAAAACTCATATTACATCTGTCTGCTGAATTCTGTAGAGAATCCAGCACTGCTAAAGGTAGTACCTGAAAAAAAAACAAAAACAAAAAAAAACCAATTTACAATCACTGTAGAAGCTCCAGAATCTTGACCTAACACAAAAATAACCACAAAAATGCTTTAATGAAAATTAAATGAGGTTCGTGAGAGGCTGAAGCAGATCAGAAAAGGATGAATAGAATTCAACAAGGTATTTGCAGGTGAAAACTGATGAAATCCAGTAAGGCTTAGCTAGTAACCAGTAAAGCATCATGTGGTTAAGTATGTTGGACAGCTGAAAGGAGGGAAAAATGAAGAAACAGCAAAAGAATTTTGACAAGCTAGTGAAGACGTTAAGAATAGATAATTAGAATCAGCTAAGGAATAATCAGGGGAATACAATGCAGCTAGAGCAAAAGCAATCCAACAAATCATTATAAACTGATTATGTGATACGGAAGATCTTGTCATGACAGAAACACCTTATTTGAGGAAACAGATGGAAGGCATTTTGGAAAACTTTTAAACACAAACTGTTTTGCCACCAACTGAATAGTAGGATATAATGGGCATCATATTTAAGTTCACCTGATATCACCCTATTACCTGATACTACTCATTTACTATAAATACTCAATTATGAAAGATACTCTCTTTATATTTTTTCGGATAATAAAATGAAATCTCGTCTCTTTCAGCTTCAGCTGGCCCTTGAATCTGCCTCTGAGCTCCCATGTAGCAAAAGTGTTACAAGGACAGATATTTGTCTCAGGAGGGCTAAGCAGCGACTACCAATGTCTTTCATCCATGTTTTTGTATCATCCAAAGACAGGAAGCACTTATTTAGCAAACATGGCTAAACCTCGAGCTCATCACTGCATGGAGACGCTGGGCAAATGTCTGTACGTAGCAGGTGGAATCACCACGGATGATAGCATAACGTTTGTTGACCAGCTAGCATGTGAGGTGTACAATCCAGTGGCTGACTCCTGGACTGCCTTCACATCTCTGCCAGTGCCACATGTAGGAGCAGGAAGTGCAGTTTTGGAGGGAAAGTTTTATGTGCTGGGTGGATACAGCCACGAGGACTACAGTGACACGAAGATGGTCCATCGTTTCGACCCCACCATACAGAAATGGGAGAACATGGGCAAAATGCCGGGGCCGAACAACGACATACGTGCATCTCTGCTTTGTTTGCCAACACATTTTAGGCAATAGGATGTGGTGATTTTGCATTACTGTTGTTGTAGATCAAATTAAGTTACTTTAGAATATGCTTGCTTGATATTTGCACATTTAATGCCATTGTTATCTTGCAAGTGTAGCAGTGGTATCTTGTAATTTAGCAAGCATTCTTCCATCGTTGAGAAGGTAAGCACTTTTAGAATCATATGCCCTACTAACTTTGTTAAGCTAACTATAAATCAAACAAAGTATTATTGTATCCTTTTGATATGTCAAATGTAGAAAATACGTGTAATTATGTGCATTTTTGTGCAATATATTCAAATTATTTGTGTGTTTAAAAGATGCTTTGATGAAATTTTGTTTGAGTTAGAGATGGCATGATATTTTAGTAGAATGTCAACCAATTATAAACACAGAAGGGAGCTGCTCCCTCTTGTGTTCATAGTTCTGTTAGTCTGCGTGGGAGGCTGGTAAACATATTTGACATTGCAGAGGGGCAGAAAGTTGAGTTTCACCGGATACTGGAAAAGGGTCAATGAAAGAAGTTTATTTTTCCTTTTATTATCCTGAAAAGGATTCTCACATTCATGTGTTGATTTAAAAAAAAAAAAAAAATTGAATTAGAAATGAAAAACATGCACTTTTTAAAGATTTTCATTAAAAGCTTCGTTCAATTTTGCTTGAGAATTTTATTTGTCTTACACAGAGAAATATCAGCAAATGCTTTGGGATAATGCCACAACAATAAGTAATTGATTTCACAGATTAATGACTCTCATTATTGCTCAGACATCCTTCCTCAGTGTAAAAGCTCAATATAAATGTTTTGCTTTTAATCATTTACACGGGAAAGACAAGAAATCCACTGAAGGTCGTGTGCCCGTTCAGGTTGTCAAACACTCTGCCGTTCTCCCACAGGTCCATGTACACTTGATCACCAGCAGCCAGTTGCAGAACAACAGAGTTACTGCTGCTGTCTGAGCCATCAGCCGAAGGATTGTCATAGGTTGAGATTTGGTGGACACCATTTTTCATTAAAATAGCCCCCATTACGTGAGTGTTATAGCCGTAGGTGCTGAAGCTGAAATAGTAGAGACCGTTCATTGGTGCTGTGAAGATTCCTGCAGCAGAGCAGAAACAGAGGACAAGGTGAGTTTCTATAATTACGACATTTTAGCTTCTTTTTTTCTTTTCTTGAAAGCAGAGCTACTAAGTGGGTGGAGCCAATGAATTATTTGTTTTTCAGACTGATTAGTTATTGAAATTTTCAAATATTACACATCATTCTTGAATAAAAATCACATTTTATGCTGTATAGCTATATGCTGTGAAGTTCTTCAATTTGTTGCAAATCTAATGTAATTATATGTTATGCATAAATGTACAGTATGCAGTCTGTGAGTTGTTGACTTTGTTGTTACAACAATAACATTGACAAAAATCTCTCCGTCATTACTCAAATGAAACGAACCTTGAATAAAATGAAGGACTTCTCCAAGCATGAACATTAAGGATGAGATAAGGACACAAACACAAATCAACAAAATAATTACTGAGACATATAAACATAAATATTTAGATATCAGTTGGTAGTATCAGATGTTCAATAATTGTGCTGCTGCCCTCTTGGCAGGTCACCCTTGTGAAAGAGAACTTTTTTTTGTCAATTGGTTGATTATCTGTTTAAATAAAACTAATATTAAAAAAATCTATACATTAACACTCCAATCTGCATTATAGAAACACTACAGAACTGGTTAGTTTCAAGTAACAAAAGCATGAGTTTGTGAGTTTCACATCCTCAGGACATTAGATTCTAGTAGTTTACAAGACTTTCAGCCATAGAAAAGCAAAATGTACTTTCAAATAACTGAATTATTTTGACTAGAAAGTATTCTTTGGTGAACCCATGGACATATGTTTAAAATAAATGTTAACATAACAAGCACAGCTCCAAATGACACGAACACATTAGTGTTGGACCGATATTTTTGAGGCAGATACTCACACCGATATTAAATAGCAAGAAAGTCCAATATCTGACATATTGGACGATATTTTCTATATGTATGTTTGTATATGTGAGCTGAATTTTGGTTATTCAATACTTGTGACAAAGGTATATAATGGAGGCAGGATATCTTACATTTTGACAAACTTTATTCCAAACATGAGTGCGTTGTACAGTAAACCTGTCTCTTAGTTATTTTGTAATGGAACCCCTCTGGTGGACAAACTATGTAACTACACCATGACCACTTTAAAATCACGAATCCAAGCACTTTTCTGGATTAAAAACAAAAAACAAAAGCAGTTTTAATATCGGCGCATATCAGAGAACATATGCAATATATACGCCGATACAGATACATCTGCCATAGGCCAATATCGGCCAACAGCATCCGCAAACTGATGTATCAGTTGCATGCTAATACAAGCAATGTAGAAGTGTCCAGTACCTGTATTTTGGTCATAACCACCTCCAGTGTTTGAGAAGACCCTTTTGAAAACCAGGGTCTTATCTGTGCTGGGTCCTTTGTAAATCTCCCCTGAGTTTGCCAACGACACTGAAAACCCGATTGGGGCAAATCCTATGGACAGACAGTTCCGTTGAAAAGCATAATTTATGAAGTTGAACGATGAAACTACAATATTTTCAGTGTTAAATTTTAACACTGGTAACATAGAAACTTAACAACAGTAAGCTTGATCATCTTACCTTTAGCACTGCTCTGTTTCAGCTTATCAATCTCCTCCTCTGTGGCATTGAGTCTCCCTTGCAGGTCTGTAGAAGTAAAAGGAATAATAAGGAACAAATAAAAACAAAAATATAAACATTTAGGTGTGAATACATGTGGAGAGACTGATCATCATAAACCTTGTACCTTCGTTCTCTTTGGTCAGTCTGTCTACTTCAACTTTCTGCCTCGTCAGCTCGTCTACAGTCGCATTGAGTCTGGCCTCCAGAGCTTCGACATCGTTCTGCCAGTCTTCTAACTTATTCACTCTGTCCTCTAAGGTCCTAATTAATTCCATTTTAGCCCCCGACCACCCAGTAATGTCCGTGTCACCTGCCTGTCCAAACCCTGGCTTCACAAAAAGGAGTCCCAGGAGGGTCAGGAGAGAAAAAGCTCTGAAACACATTTCTGCAGTCTCCTGGATATTTTTTTCCTGGTTTGTGGAGGGCGTTTTTTTTGTCTGTGGCTTTTATACCGTCTGTCTTAGCTGAGAAGGGTCCTCGGATGTCAGTGAGCAAGCAGTGTCGAGGCCCTTAGGGAACCCAGTTTTAGTCCTGTCCAATCAGGCCTGTGAGTGTGTTTGCCAATAAAATATAAACAGGAAATGAGACCTTCAAGAGATATGGGCGCTTGCAACCATTTACTCAAAGTAAATGTGAACTTTTTCCATCTTCAGCACTTGGTAGCCTCCTCATCTTACTTTCAAGGAGCATTCCATACAACATTATGAAGTTGCAGGTTACATAAAACAAGCCCTGGTCACAAGAATAGCTCATGAACTGTATGGAAGTTGAAGGGTCATGTTACAGTTTGCCCTCCTTCCTAAAAAAGCGGCTTTACAGGTTGCCTATGCAATAAGTCTGTTACAACCTATATGCACTTTTACTCTTACTTGGCCTCTCTGCCAGTTACAGAAGGTGGAAAAAATGTGATGTCTGATGTCCAGAGGGATGCAAATGTACAAACAAAGAGCCCTCAGTCCATGGCTACTTCCATGATCCGTGCGACTGCACGAATACAGAGATGGAAGAAATTAGGTTGTTTTTTCTTTTGGTTGACTGCAAACAACATTGTGCACTAATTTGTTTACTATTTTTTACACAAGTAGGTAAAATCATGACAACAACAATATCTACTGGTCAAATGTCATGAATTGGTGATATTTTTACATCCCGCATTTTCTCTGATGCACATTTTCTCTGCATTTGACTTCAACATGTTTGTTTTCAGCTGAAGAGGGATTAGAGATTAACTCCTGTCATTGACAGAAAGTTCCACAGGAACTGACAAAGATCTCTAGCCTGGATATTTCAATATTCAAAAGCTTAAGTCAAAGTAGCAATATAATGTATGAACAGCAGTATTATACTGCTGTGCACAGTCATCATCAGCTCAGAAGGGAGAGACATCGAAGAGCGAGGAGCGCCGCAAGCACACAAAGTAAGTTAAGACTCTGCTGTGTCATTTCATATTTGATGTTTAACTGTTCATGTTGTAATACTGAATTAATCAATTCATCGCAGGCCACGTACAACACAGCTAATATAATAAATAGAGTAAATGTATCGAATTCATCTGTATTTTACTCAAATTACACATTTTGCTGGGCTAAAGATCTTTGTAATCTGCTACTGTTTTAATCTGGTTGTGCTGTTACTTGTAAATTTGCATCCACGGATTTTCCTCTTTCTTATTAGATTCCTGCCTTACAGCTACGTGCTGAGGGAGTTGGGCAATTTGCAGATTTCTTTTTCAAAGTTAAACAAGTGCAATGTCTCTCAGGTCTGTTACCTGTTGAAAGCATCATGCTTGGTTCACTGCAGGCAAAAACATCAGCTTTAATCTAACAGAGCAAAGATGCTGTGGAGTCTGTTTCTGCTCATTCTGACGGGTAAGTGGATCGCTTTACTTGCACAGTACTTCTCTCTCTCTCTCTTTTTTTTTTTTTAGCAGAAATTATTCCAGTTTCATCTGGAGTCATAAAAGAGCTGGGCTGAACTGTTTGTATCAATACAGAGTATTGAGTAGTATACTTAATCTTCTTAAATAAAGAGGATAGGAGTATAGGCATTTGAATGGTGAATGAGGGGGATTTTTTTTTTTTTTTTTAATGACTTATTACCTCCTTTAGTAGAGTGAGTGCAGGGCCATAGGAGTTACTTAACTGATGTTAGTTTGGTCGGAAGCAGTCAACAAGAGTGCACGCACATCAAAATAAGATTTAACAGGTGCAGGATAAAAAGATGCAAAAGGAAGAAACAGTAGTATACACACACTGTTAGAGATGCTCCCAGAAAAATTTAATATTACAATGTTTCAACCTCAACAAGGTCTTCGTCAGGTACTGTATGTTTAACTATTTAAGAATTTGTTTCATGTGTGTCCTTTTATTATTCTGTAGTTTGGTCTGACCAATTTATTCTTCATTTCCTTTGCAGATCCTAAATGAGATACATCCCTGATTTGTTCCAATCAGAACAGTCATGTGAATTTTATCTCAATCGATCGCCTAAAAGGAGTGTCTTGCTGTGAGACTCTTATTAAAAAAGCACTCACGGATGTAGTTAAAAGTCACTTTTGGCATCCGTAAACTTTGTATGAAGTCTATTTCAATTAAGAAATTCAAATCATGATGCCACTTTTCCAGGCTCTGACTACGCTTCCCCAAACACCTCAGCACAGAAAAAGTGTGCAGCAGCAGCTAGTGATTCTCAAAAAGTCAATTTAATTTTCTCTCTCTCTCTCTCTCTCTCTCTCCCTCTCTCTCTCTCCTCATAATGCTCACATATTTGCTAGCTTAAACCTATAATCAATCTATAAATGAAATCATAAATGCTGACTTCAGTGGTGTCTGCGCTCTCTCTCATGTATGACAGAGTGCTGCTTAGAAAAACTGTGTGAACATGCCAGAAAAAAAGGGCTTCAGAGCCATAAATCCAAATTGAACACTAATGTTTGCAGTGTTAATGTAGCAGTTGATACTAAGGTTACGTTTACATCAAAGCAGTGCTGCTAAAAATAAAAAGGTCTTTCATTTAAGTCTTAAAAATATGTCCGCATTTACACGAACAACTGAAAGCACTGTAGTATACATGCCAGGTCGGTCGTGATGTAAGTTTGTAATGACATACTGTCGGAGCTGCCGAAATTGTTAACTTCCTGTTGCTGCTGAGCCCTAAGCAGCCACAAATTAACGGAATTCAGCCGTCGATTGACTTCTAAAAGTATTCTACGAACACTTAAATTCACCTCAATAGACTGTTGTCATGTTCGACCTGCTTTCA
>JAPXVT010000017.1:17563309-17574490 GCA_029823135.1 Acanthurus reversus | reverse complement strand
TGATCAGATCGCCATCGGCACAAGACAACATCTGAGGTGATAGATTATGAACTGCTCATTTTTTTGTGCTCCATCGTGTGTGTGTGTGTGTGTGAATATTGCAATTCCTCTCCAGACAACAAAGCGCTTTACGTCATCAGCACCACAGAGAGGCAGATCTACGAGCTGGTGGCCGGGTCGTCGTCGGAGAAGAACATGTAAGGATGATTCACCGAGCATCTGTGTTCTTCTTCAGCCTCCAGAAGCATTTTTTTTTCTGCACCGCATGTCTGCAGGATGTGTTGACTGCTGGTTTTTGTTCTTGCAGCTGGAAAGATTTACTTGAAAAATCGATCTCATCAGCAGTCGGCTCATCACCACTGATCAATCATGGATCCTTACCTATATCGTGAGTGTATCTTATGTCAGAAGACTTACAAGAGTAATGAGACTGTGTAATGTTGTGTACGCTCCTCTTCCTCTTTTCAACGTGCATTTTCATCACCTTGCGGGTATGTGTTGTGTTTGTACTGTCTCCAGTTCTCCCAGTATACGCAGTGCATCCCCAGTCTCAACGGGCAGGAATGACTATGCTGGTAATTAAATAACCAGCCTTCTTTAACCTGTTTGAAGATATTTGTGAAATGAAATAAGATTTAATTTTATGGCTTTGTTACACAACAAAGGCTCTAATTTTATTTTATTTTATTTATTTATTTTAAATCTTGACCTTTTCTTGCAGACATCTCCATGACAGAGCAGTCAGACTCCATGGACACTCATTCCTCCAATGATGACATCATACTGTCAGACAACACACCTTCGGACCAATCAGAAAGAATCACGACCGGTGTGGCGGAGGCGGCTTTACAAGACGGTGAGAAGGGGTCGAACAGTACAAACAGCTCGACGTTAAACTTATTTTATCTTAAAACTTTGACAGTTAACATGTAATCATCGTGTTTTAGTTTATAACCTGTAACATAACAGGTGTAATTCAGTGCAAGTGTTAAATACAGACGCAGCTTTTTAGAAATTAGCCTCATCTGTTTTCTTCTTGTTGTTTTCATCCTTGTGCAGTTGAAACACTGAGGCAGCTCATACTGCGAGATTTGGAAGAGGACGGTTGGAGCCACGATTCGGACGACACGCCCACCAACGAGACGGCCAACGAAAGGAACTCCTTCACCGAACGACAGCGTGCACAGTCTCTGGAGACGGACCTCAACCTCAGCACCGGGGAATGGGAGGCAGAGCCTGAAGAGGCTCCACCTCCGGAGGTGGTGCAGCCCAGCGTTCAGGTCGTGAGGAAAGGTAAACAGACTGGATTGAGAAAAGCGTTGGGATAATTTTTTAATTCTTCAGGGCTGGCTTGTCACTCTGAGGGCTTCAAGTCTGAGATACGAACATTAAAAATGTATCTTAAGATGAATCACAGCTGCAGCTTGAACTTTGAGTCTCCTCTGTGATAATCTGGTGATGGTTGAACTGCTCCTGTCTGTTTTTGGTTTAATCTGGGTGTCCGATGGCTGCCTTCCTCTGCATGTTTTCTGCACTCAGTGATTGATTATTTTGTTTCTCACACTTTTTATCTTCTCTTTGTGTTTGCGTGCTCTTCACAACACGACACTTTGCTCCAATATCAATTTATTCACCCTTCTTTCACTCACATCCACCACACCTCACACACACCTCTCTCCCTCACACGTCTGTCCTCTGTGCATAGCTGTGGTTGCGGGTCCTTCTTCTTCTTCTGTCCCTGACGACATCACTGATGATGTCACCCTCCCCTCCAACAAATCATCCAAGCTGAGAGGCGAGGCCACTGTGCAGGGTAATGATAACTAAACTGGTTATCAGTGAGACAAGCACATTCTTTTATTTTACATGTGTAATATTCCGTAAGTAGATTTATCTAGAACATGATGAAATTAATCACCAGCACACACTGTTTTCGCATTCCTGTCGTCTAGGGAACACTTTCTACTTAATAATGCCTACAGAGCAGGGAGAGAGTTTCACCGACGACCCCAACGACCCTTCCACCCCCACCGCCAGCAGCTTCCCTGAGCCTCCAGAGGAAGTGATGTCACTACAGACGCAGTCAGAGGAGGACACACCCGCATACGCTCCCGAGCCCGACAAGTTGGACACGATGCAACTGGAGGAGGAAAAAGAGACGGGCCAGTCGCAGGCCGGACACCAGAGCCACGTGATCAGAAACGTGGATGAGATTTTCCACACCATCGAGGGGTTGATGAGCAAGTTGCGGCAGCTTAAGGTGAGTTTGTGCTCAGCAGCAACATGCGTGTTTACTCTCCACCTATTTTAACATCAGAGGTTCCAACCAGCTGTTTCTAGACTTTATCACAAAGTGTTCAGACAGTTAAGGAAAGCTCCCTCTAGCTGATATGGTGGCTTTGCGCAAATTCCACAAAAACAGGAAAAATGTGATGGCGGACGGATATATAAATCGGCCAATATTGACCTATTACTGCTGTGTGACCTATTATCACATATATCGGTATTGGTGTATATGTCCTCTGAGTTTGCACAGATATTAACACTTTGTAATGTAGCAAAAAATGCTTTGACTAACAATTTGAAATGGTGATACTACGTACTTTGTCCAGCAGAGGACGGTCCCTCATTTAATAACAATAAGTGAAGTGTTAACTGCTCAGTGCGCTGATGTTTCTAATAGTTTGTTTAAATGTAGGGACCTATGATTTCTGTGATCACGTAATTGCAGAATTGGGAAAAAAAACAAAACAAAACTGAATCTATTGTTAAACATTGAATATCACGGAATTGACCATACTTTGACTGAAATTCTGTTTTCAAAAAGAGTAACTTTTTTTTTTTTTTTGGCGGAGAACATTCTGAAGGGGTCGCTCATGCTTTGGACCACCCATACGTCATTTAACAAACACTCCCGTTGCCTCCCAGACAATGCGAGCGGGTCTAAGCAGCCGTCCAAGATGTCAGCAAAGTCGGCAAAAAAACTAGGAAACTGGTCACTAACTCATAAATACAGAGCCGAGCAGTTTCCAAATGACTTCTTTTTGTCAGGTGATTTGCTGTTTTGCAAATTCTGTCAGCATACTGTCGATTGGAAATGTGTAGATACGTGCAAAGACCACTTGTGGTCTAAAGCACGTGAAAACACCATGCTTGGAATTCTAATAAATTAAAGTGGAAAAAACGGAATTTGTAAAAAAAATAAAATGGATTTTATAAGTTGCTATAAATGTAAGATATCCTGCCTTCATTACATGTCTTGTATTTGATAACCTCATTTAGCCAATATTAAGTATGTAAAATGGGCCAATACAGTATCAGCCCAAAAAATCCCATAGCAGTTTGGCCCTAAAAAAAATAAATTTTAACAGCATCTCTTGTCATGGCTACCATGAATGTGTCAAAAGTTTTATTTTGAAAGGAGAGAAATGAGACTCACTGAATCAGCAGCAGCAAAGTGATTCACAGGGCCAAACATTTATATGCAGCAGGATATCCTTGTACTCTGAACTCATGCTTTGAGGACTTTTCTCTTCTCCCCAGCGAGCATAATTATGTCCTCACCCCCTTGCAGGAAATAGAGACGGCCCATCAGAAGCTTTTAAAAACCCTCAGTGAACCATCTGTCAATCAGGAGCCGGAGGACCAGCAGTGTCCCTCGGCAACCGTCTCCAGAACACCATCTCTGGATCGTGGCTCAACAGACGGTGAGAGGAGCCTGAATTTGCATCGTAAAAACTTTGCAGAATGATAACGGATAACTCAGACTCTGTCTTTTCTTTGCTAAATGTCTTTTGTTCTTGAACCCAACCAGGCAAAGAGAACAGTCCAGCAGAGCCCAAGATTCAGTCGACTGGATTCTGACATCACTGCAGGCTGGACTTAATTGTGATTGTTTGCATACTGATGCACCCACACACCCCCGCTGTCAGACTGCGGCTCCTCAGGCCTGCCTCCCCTCCTCACTGCATGCACTGGCCAGTGGAACAGAATCCGGGAAGGACTGCAGCTGTTAGGTTTTTTTTGTTTGTTTTTGTTTATTTTCATTTATTTTATTTTTTTTCGCTGTTGCCCTGGGATTTTCTCAGACTTCCACCAGAGCATAAAGGAGTCCAGGACCGAGGGAGGAAAAAGGATGAAGGAACAAAAAGGCAGAAGACAAGTTGACGGGCGACGAGAAAGGAAAAGTTGGAAGAATCGCATGTGGAAAAATGTTGGACATTTGTGAAGGAACACGAGTTTGTCTCGCTTTAAAGAGTTGGTTGAAGGAACGGAACAGAAAAGTGCTAAAAAGATCATTTAAGGAAAAACCCAAGGGACCCATCACCCCTGCACTTTATCCACAATGCATCCGTCTGTCATGTACGTCCCCTGCAGTGGAACAGTGGACGCATCAGGGACTGAAGATGCCGCTGGCCTCTGGGGGTCCCTCCCCTTCCATTGGTTGCTTTACACTGACTTCACCTGCCATCACCGCCGAAGGACTGTGTCTCTTTAATTCAGGTTATTTGCACTGGGTGAGGAAATTAATATCACACATACACACACGTTTCATTAAATTGTTTTATTCATGTCAGATCTTCATATCACTGTGGGAGAAACACCACTGTTATTTCACCAGCCACACTGATTTATCATATTCATCCTGAAGTTGTCTTTCAAGCATGAGGATGGCTGTTTGGAAGCATCGGTGCAACATATTGATCATTCGTTGGTTTGTGTTAAATGTTCTGGAAACACTACTGCGTTGTTTACTACTGAAATGCTGGCAGGTTTTATTTTCAGAGCTGCTTCAGAGGCGAACAGGGATCTCAGCGACTTTAAAATATCAAAGCTCAGTGGATTCACTCAGCTGTTCTCGTGTAGACTGACGTTCGGGAGGTTCAGGAGACCCTTGGGGCGGAGTTCCAGACAGGCAATGTCGACGACGACGAGTGAGAGGAAACGGGACACACACAGATACAGACTTCAAAACTTGAAATTCACCGAAGGCCTGTTTGTCACTCAATCACACTGCTGCCAAATATCACCGCTGACATTGCCTGTCCACACTTTCAGGATTCCACCGTGCATCCTCGGGCCCCGTCTGCGGTGTGTTTGTGTGTAAATACCACGGTTAATACTGTGAACCAGCAACGTTTCCCCTCTCCCATCCAATGGTCACATCATGCAGTGTTAACATCCAGCGAGCCCCACATCAAAGGACCGCACTCTTTACCAAGTAGCTTTTACACAGAGAGACCCCTGTCCCTTCCCTGCACAGCACAACTTATATTTACTGGGAAAAGGTTTGTAAAATGTAATTTTACAAGCTTAAGTTTATGCACATAATCCAAGTCAAAAAAAAAGAACTGTCATATGCAACTGTTCTGTGACTGCAGCACAGTGAGATCAAGCAAAAACAAATCAGAGGGAGAAGGTTGACTTTTTGGGAAATGTGCTTATTTGAAAAGATAGATCTTTCTCATCTGTAGGTCTATATGAAGCTACAGCTGGTTGCTAGTTAGCCTAGCTTAGCCTAGCTTAGCATAGGACTGTGTTAGTACACAATGTGAGTTATGCATGCGCAAAGAGGTCCACCATCTTGGGCAGCTAGCTATGGATATACAACTTGAACAAAACACATACGGTCATTAGATACTAATGTTAATGTTACTGATTGTCTTCTACTATTCCCAACTTTATATTTTATGTTAGGATTGAAAGTTAAGTTAGCAGCAAAGGTGTGGTTTGTTGTGAACTGGAAATAAACTGTTCATGAGTAATTTATTTGCCAGTTACGTCAGCTGACGTGGCGTTAAGGTCACACTCGGGTCTTTGCTCCACACGACCTAACTAGCCACCACAAGTTGAAAGTGTAACACTGGCCGTTGCAAGCGCTAGCCACATTGCAGCTATGATTCAGTTTTAAAACATTAAACTTGATTTTGACCGTCAGGCTCAGATCGTGCAGTAAAATCAGATCATGACGTAGTTTGTCCGAGTGGTGTAGCCTTAGCTAGCTGTCCAAGACGGCAGACACTTTTGCACACGATGCGGGATCACGTGGGGTACTGACAGACTGGAAAAGGGGAAACGACCTGGCTCAGTCTAAAGTCATAACAACAACTACATACCAGCACCTTTAAAGCTAATTAATTACTGATGAATTGATTGAATTGGTTACTTAATTGTTCAGCACGTGAACCTTCGTAAAAACACATTTTGTTTTTACATGTTGATAATTCAAAAATTGAGGTAAATCATGTTAGAGGTGCTGTCAGGTGGATATATTTACCTTTAGACTCAGGCTCAGCTAGCTGTTTGCAGTCTTTATACTAAGCTAGCTAATCTAACAGGCTGCTGGCTCCAGCGTGCAGAGGCGACAGTGGTATCAATCCATCAAACACTCTGTAAGAGAAAGAATAGGCATGTTTCCCAAAGTGTCGGCCTAATCCTTTAGCTATTTTTGGATCATATGTATGAGTTATTTAAATCCTCTACCTTCAGAATAGTTTTGTACGCCTTGGTTGGGGAATCTGTAACCAGCAAAGACTGACACTAGAGCCAAGTGCTTTTCTTTATTTTTCTCAAACTTCATCTAACCCTGATTCACACTAGATTAAAAAAAAAAACCCGTATTTAAACTGTTATAAGGGAAGAACTTCTCTCGAGAAGGGTTAACCAGTTTAAATGTTTGTTCGCTTTGCTTCCCTGTAGAGCTGGGCAGAAAATCACTGGACTAAATATTATTTGAGCTGGTTTCAAATACTAAGTGAGGAACGCTTTAGTGAGCCACCCAGCCTCTTTACCAGCTTCAGAACTGACAAATACACTATCGAACTGAACCAAACCACTAGCCGAGTATATTCACACACTACCAGCCACTGTTTCTGCCATTAGAATGATATTTCACTGCCTGGTGGAAGGTTTTCACTCTTCAGCCAAAACACACCGCAGGAGTTGTCGATGAGGTGCAGCTTGGTTTGTTGCACAAGAACAAAAAAAATAGAAGAGAAATGCAACTTAAAAAGAGAGCTAGTGATCTCCAGGACAGCTGATTGTAACAGCTGCTGCTGTATGAACTTGAGGAATTTGTGCTAAAATGTAAAAATATTCTGCCAAAGTGAAATATCTCCTTAGAGGTGTTGAAGGGAATACAGTTAGTTTGGTTTCTTGACATTTGAGCTGCTCATTTTCAGGCATCTCAGACCAGGAGATGCAAGTTTTGTCTGTAAACAGAGTAAAGAGTCTCCGTTTTAACACTTTGAATATCATCACATACATGCAACATATGTGTCGTCCAGGACTGGACAGAAAAAATACCGGATGGTCTGAGCTGGCTGAATCAAAATCTCTTCTCTCCTTGACAAAAATCTCCTTTCATGTATCTCCTTTTCTTTCCTCCCACTAACTTCAGCATTTCTCATCTCCAATTTCTACCTCTACACGTCAGTTTCTTTAAATCTTCCATGATTTCTTTTCTCATACATTAATCTTGTACATTGACATCAGCGTTGTGGCCCTAATGGCTATTAAAAAAAAAAAAGTAAAGTAAAGCTATAACTGATTCCTTTTTGTAAAGAAAAATGTTGCACAAACAAACTTCCCTGCACGGTGCAAACTACTGTATGCATACACACGTCTTTTATCATCTCATTGTCTTTTTATTTTGTGTCTTTTTTTAAAAGAAAAAAAATGTTCACTCATGTAATATAGAGAGATCAAACCCACTTGTTTTATATATGTTAATTTTCTGTAAAGCCTTAGTCCTCGTATTTGATTTTATTTTTGTAGATATGATTAAAAAAAAAAAAGGATGTATAAATTATTTTCTTCTCCCCTGTTTTTAAAATTGGTGAGATTGTTTAGCTGCACAGAAGGAAAAGAGCTCATGTCTCAGATTCATGTGTTTGTGAGATTAAAAAGAAACTGGATTTAAAAAAAAAAAAAAAGACCAGCGTGTATTTTGAGTCCTTGATTTTATAAGCCTTTAAACACACAACATGTAATTTTCGCCACTAGAGGGCTCTCAATCAAAACAAAACACCTTTTCATGATGTCATGCAGTAGTGTGGGATCATGGGACTGGTTTATTTCATAGCTTAAAGGAAGTTTGAAATTGAAAAAGTCAAATTTGCAACATCGCACAATATTATGTATTTTAAATATGTGTACAGGTTTTTAAACCAAAATGAATGATTTCCAACTTATACCACATCTTTAAATGGACAAAACTAAAATGTATCGTTCAGGAAACACTTCAATATCAGTGACTAATGACAATAATGGTAAGTGTAGAATAAGATAAGCCTCTGTAATATTTTCATATGAGGATAAAAAGGGGGAAAACCTAAAATTACATCCCCTGTCATAGACTGAGTCTTGGTTATCTCTGATAGTCAAATGAAAGGGGAAAAAAAATAGGGTTTCATTTGATTTTATGCTCTGTGAAGCCAAAATGCGTCAACTCGTTTCTACTGCAAGAATGTGACCGGAAGTGAGTCATTCTTGAATTTAAAATAAGGCACACAGTTTGTAATATTACATATGTGAATAACTACAACCCTTTTTTGAGTCAGAGATGTGACTAGAAGACTGCTGTTCAGTCTTTCTTTCCCACCGTTCACATGCAAAGATTCATAAAGGTATTTTTATTGAGTTGACCTACAGACAACTTAAACATATTGTAGGCCATTCACAAAAAGATTCGACCTAATGTTTGAAGTTGTGCCAAATATCAAACTTGACTTACCTTCATCTGCTAACAAATTATATGACTTTAATTTATGTGTCTTCATTTTACTTCTTCCTGTGTTACACACCTGGTTTTATGATGCATTTGCATGTAATTGCTATTTGTACCTGTGCTAGACTCAATAATTACAAAAATCATCAAGTGCAAAATCATTTTCAAAATCAAATTGCAAAAACATTGCAAATGTTTCCTGAATTTAATCGTTTGCAGACCGAAGGGAGCCACATCGAAATGCTGCTTAATCTCAGTCGGCTTTTAACATTATTAACTACTTCATTTAGTATTTTTTCCACAGTTATTTTGCTGATTAAAGAGAGCAGTACATATTTGAGTAAATACATCAATCACCTTCAATTTGCTGAGAGCGTGTGCATTTAACGAGAGCAGATTCAGGCAAAAGTTCTTGCTTTACTTTGGAAAATCCCTACCGGAAGCTGTAAACACACTCTCTGTAGTCCTACTGCACCCGACGTGAACGCGCATCAGTAATTGCCTTTATGTCCACTAGGGGGCAATGTTGGTGTCAGTCACTGGGTCGTTACAAATTGCATCGATGTCACTCACGCGTTACGCATTACGACTGTCACACAGTTTCATATCTATTTTTAGGTAGTTTATAGTTTCATATGAATGTACTTATGTACAAGTTTTATATATGGGGAAGGTAAACAAAGTGGGTGAGTTCAGAGAGTAATAGAGGGAGATACTGGCACAATGTGAGGTCGAAACCAATTGATTACATAATGCACCACATATTAGGCCTACTGTCATTGTCAAATGATAATACATAAACATAATACATATTACATAGGTGACATTAATGCAATTTGTAACAACCCGGTGACCGACACCAACATTGCCCCCTGGTGGACATAAAAGCAATTATTAATGCGCGTTCACGTCGGGTGCAGTCTGATTCCGGCGTGCAGTCGGCGCTGGATGTCCACAGAGCCGCTCCGCTCAGCGGGGCTCCGCCACACGGCAGCAGATGCGGAGCCGGGATGAGGTGCGTGTCGCTTCGGCTCGCGATGCAGCTTCCAGCCAAAACACACCGCGTTCACACAGAGGAAACAAGTTTCACTCCGGTTATGAATGAGCGGGGAAACTGCGGACAGATGAGCGTCGAGAGAAAGTGAATCTGGAGCATTTTGGACGTACTTTTTTGGGGGAAACACTCGTCTTTGAGTCGCAGCTGCTCGGCTCTTTGTGCTGCGAGCTGCAGCCTTTTCGCTCTAAGTAGGAAGGTAAGTCACTCCTGCTTTCATTGTGGGTAAAGTGTGCTGTCAGTGGTTAGTAGTAGTTACATGATATCACCGGATGTTTATGTCTTTAACGCTAAATGACAAATCTGACATTTGCTGCCACTTTGTTTCCCCCAAATAATTCTTCCTTTTTATAGTTTGTCCCCCCTCACTCTGTCAGGACTGATGAGTTGGCAGATTACAGTATTGATCAGAGTCAATAAAGCTGAATTTAATAATTTGGATGACTGCGCTTGCTACACTGGGCTTCCACGGCAACTCGCAGCTCATTCTCCGAGTCCTTCTCGTGTTTTTCCCCCCCGCGCATTTTATCCATTTTGCGCTTTTACGCACCGTGTGCCAAACGGGACACCGCACAGCGCCGTCTGGTAGATTTCCATCACTGCGCCCACACGCATGTGAGTGGAGTTTGCTGTCCGGTCTCCGGTCTGTCGCTCTCCGCGGCATCACTTCATCCTGCCTTCCGGGGTGTGTTTTGCTTTGTCTCCATCACTGGGTCGCTGCTGCCTCTGTGGTTATCAGAAGCATTAAGTCGCGCTGAGTGCGTGTTTGGAGAGGCCTGAAGCCTGGGCATGGGAGTCAGTGTTCAGGCAACAGCCACGCCTCGTTGGCCCACTGCCACCCTGAGGCCTGGAGGCCCCTAGGGGCCACAGAGGCCAGCTGGAGGGCCCACAGCACCCACCTGAGGTCACACGGAGAGAAACACCTAAAACGGGATGTTTCATCCAACCCTGAGAATTGAAGAGGGACATTTCCCTTGTTTTCAAACTTTTACTCAATTTTTTTTAATGATTGTGAGAATTAAGAGTTATGACTTGTTTGAAAATGCCAAACCTCATAAAACAAATACGACTGTCTCTCCTGTGTCATCTCGCAGCATCACCTGGACAAAAACTTTAGAGTTTAAAGGAGCGTACCATGTACCACTACATGTCATTGACCGTGATCAACATGGGCCTCAAAGTTTACATAAACTCTGCCCATTTTTCCCAAAGTAGCTTTACGTTTTCCTCTACGTTTCATCCATATTCAATAAACATTACAGAAAGTACCTGAAATCCTTCTTCATGCTAATATTCGAGTTAGGAAGGCAGCACTTGTAAGGAACTATTTTTCCAGGCGTAATAACTTTTGTCTGCAGGCTCCCTCTTCTTTCTCGTGTAGCGATTTTTGACCAAATAA
>JAPXVT010000017.1:17468730-17480510 GCA_029823135.1 Acanthurus reversus | reverse complement strand
ATAAATTTTACCCATTAAGGTCATTCAGGGAGTTCTAGACATCCTAGAAATCCTTTCACACAGCCTGTTCAAAGCGGGTTTAATGCGCCTTTAATGCATCGAGCTGTTCTGTATTAACAGCATGGACATGGGGTTGGGGGGCAAGGTTGCACCACCAATAACCCATCTTTGGAGGTAATATCACAGCCGGGTCAAGAGTGACACTTGTTTAAACGGGAGAGCTGATGAGGAGAAGAGATAAGCCTCAGATCAAAGGAATTCAACAGAATTGTTATTTATGACTGTTTCACCTCTTTTTCTTCTGTTCTTACGCAGTGTAATCACTTCTTTAACTGGGGTGTGATCATGTACATTGGACAAGATAGCATAAACATTTAGGAAAAATCCATTTTTTTGTTATGGATTTTTGTGTTAAGGAAATGAAGGAATAAGTGGACAGACTCAAGTTTCACTTGGATGCAGCACATTGCTGAGGAAAGAGAAAAAAGTCCGGTGGACAGCAGCCTGCTGAACTGTTAAATGCTGATGCTGTCAGACGTGACACCGGTCAAGTACTCCTTTGGATCAGCGACCATAGCCATACAAAATATAGTATAGGCCTGGTTACCTCACATAGCATATAGTACAACTTAGAAAGTCAATGCATGAAGTTTGAAAACCATGGGTCTAAAGAAGAGATGCTATTGAATTGAGGTGACTTAGTGACGTGATTTAGTGTGTTTCTGCCTCCACTGCTGTAATTTAAAAGGTTCTTTTTCAAATCCTTTTCTCCCAAGTTCCCAAACTTTATGATGCATACTTATTTTAGATTATCTTAATTTATAATGACCTCAATCTGTTGGCTCGAGGACGAATAGATCTTCCTGGTTATGTAAGCAGGATTAGAAGTTTGGCTTCTGTTTTACTCAAAAAAAGCTCTATTGAAACCCAATAAACAGTTTAGTGTAGCCTCTTTTTTATTTTTTACATTTTCCTCTAAGGATCAACCAAATGAGATAACTAGTAAACTGTAGGTGCTATTGAACATAGCCAAGCTGGCTGTTTTCACTTGTCTATGGTCTGTATGCTATGCAACATTTACCTTCTCTTGGCTGCCTGAGCATGATTTAATGTTAAAACAGGAAGATGATAAAAACATTCAAAAATTGTTCCATTCTGTAAGTTTCCACAACACCAGGACTCTGAAACTGCAGCATGTAAATGTATTTGCATGTATCTTAATATCACTATTCACACCAGAACCCTTTCTTTTCTGATAACAGCAATCACAAAGAATGAATAAGGTCTATTACTCCGGTCTTTCAGTTCATTGTATCACACCCATGTTGTCCGTGGTTCTGAAGGGAGACGAAGGTTTTACTCATTTATGTCTAGCATCTCAAAGTTAGACTTACCATTGCAACCTGGCAAACCTCCAGTCAGTCAACTGTTTCTTTTAGGGTCTGTGGGCATTCCTCATTTGACTTCATGCCCTTCCCTTGCTCTAGTCTCCTCTAATAGCCAAGTCATGCTTCGTAACAGTGAAACAGTTGGGACCTCTTCCAGTTGGACATACCTAGAGCTCCCTGACAGATGTCAGTGCGAGTAGCTCCATCCACAATGAACTCAGGATGCCTGCAGAACTCCTACAAAAGAAAACAAACAAATTAGCGCTATACTGGCTCTTGGATACCCATTTTACAAACACACTAACAGAGTTTGTCGACTACAAATGTGCTGACATCTGCAAAGGCAAAGTATTTTTGGAAACCATTATTTGTCACAGTCCATTAACATTTTTTTCTAAATCAAGGAAACTGCTAAAAATAAATCTTAGATAAAAGTCTAAAGCATGCAGTAAGTCACTGCAAATTAGGAGCCCAATATTTGAAAAAAATCTTTTATCATTTCTAATCATAACATCAGTTTTATTTCTATGACCTTGTTACATAGGCTACAAAACAGCTAGTACCGAAATCTCAATACCCCACATCAAATCTCAGTATTTGGATTATTATGGCTCCAAAAACTTCCAAAGTTATTTTAAAATTGTTGTTACTTTTGGAATACTCAGCAATTTTTTGGTGTTGTTTTCTTTTGACTTAGCCAGCTAGCTTATTGTTCTACTTTCTAGTCTTTGCATTAAGCTAACATCCGGAAGCTATTACTATTCTTAAAACTAATCTGTATCTCTGCAAACATAAAAAGATGAAATAATCAGTCAACTGACAGGTGAAGTTATCATAGTCTCTTAAGCTAAAACACCAACTTCAAAACATTTCCGGAAAACAAGTTGCTTTCTAGTTTCTTGTTCATATCTGGTTTCCAAATATCATCCTGCTTCATAAACTAAGCTTCTACTTGGCAAAGTTGAGCATGAGAAACCCCATGCTACAAGGCTATAAAAAGAAATATTCCATATATACTTGTGCTGTGCACAAACCATCAGGTACATGGGTGAATTCACAGAAACACACACCGGCTCAAATTCTGTTTTTCATGCATGCACAGAGCACAGATTTTTGGGCAAATGTGAACACCGTGAACCCTCTTATGCAGCGTAAATATTAAAGATCTCTGGTGCAGGAAAGACGCATGCATTATAAAACATCAGAGTTTTGTGGAGAGACGAAGCCCTAAGAAGCATTAAAGGCAAGGTACACACACAGGACATACACATGTTAACACACATGCACACACGGTGGTCTACACACTTAAATGGAGCCTGCATGAGAAGCTAAGAGGCTGCAGTCACGCTGATGATCACGACCCGAGAGCTTTTAAGATCACGACTCGTCTCGCTTGCTCTATTGCAGGAGTGACACAGCGACCTGTCACGGAACGTGCAAATCAACAGTAATAAGAGCGTGTTGTCTTCAAGGCTGCCGTGATAACACCACATGAAGTCTATCCCACTTTGTTCTCTGGTGTCATACTCGTCTACATGTAGCACTTTGGTGTATGTGAATTTTAATGTAGTGAGAATGGAGATGGGCAAACAGGAAACAACAGAAAAGGTAAAGGATAGGGTAAAAACCAGGTATGGGAGAAAGACGTGATACACACTGTCCCTCTTTGACACCCCTTTAGACGTCTAACTGGTGTTCTTGGAACAGTGAAATTACATCTACCCATCATTCCTGACAGAAAGTTTAGTTGCCAAGCAACAGACAAAATTCAACTGTTTGGAGGCTATAAAGAATAAGGAACCGTAAAGCTACAGTTTAGCTAAAGCCTGATTTATGTTAGAGTGCTTGACACCTTTAATGAGTCTCATTCGACAGAAGTCGTTTTAGTTGTCTCCGAGGTAACCAGGCGCTATCCTCCAGCCTGCTTGTTTAGGTTCATTGTATTATCCTGATAGGTATATTTGCATGAGCAAAAACAGGAGGTGGTGAAAGCATCCACTGAACCAACCAATCAAACAAAGGAGCAACAGGGTGAATATGTTTTGGTCAAACAAAAGCAGAATACAGACAAGAACAAGCCCTTTCGGTTTATGTCTGACAGTTGTTTTGATGACCTGGTCCTTTTTTGGAGCCAACTAAGTTACAGATTGGTCTAAAATCCAATATTTATCAGGTATTCTACATTTTCCTGGGTGGGAACAGTGGTGACAGAAAATGATACTTACTACTGTAGGATTTATTTAGCTTTTTAGAGATTTACAAGCATAGCCCTGTCAGATTGATGTCAATACTTTGCAAGAAGTTTGAGATTAAACCGCAGAACCTCACTTACTAGTTGAGGGATGGTCCTACAAATTTGAAGATCTTTGCTGACACAAGAGTGAAGCTTGTTGTGAAGCTCCATTTATGTAACTCTCAAAAGTCAGAACTAATAATATAACATCTTCAGCAAATTACACAGACCTGTAAGAGTTCTCTGCCCTCCCTCCCTTTCTTACCGGGGGCCTCATCCAGCGAACTCCTTGGATCTTGGAGGATCTCGGGCCAAGCTCATTGAATCCCAAAGATGATGCAGAACAAGGGAAATAGTTATCCTCAAACAGCTTCCCACTTCGGAGGCATTGGGCTTTCAGGTGCTCATAGTCCTGACCAAGAAACTTTACAGCGTTGTGGTGCTGCCCAAGACCTTCATCGTGATCCCTCTGGCTCCTTAGCCTGGCAGCCATGCCTGTGGCATAAATGTGCCCCTCCATCCTGAGCTTGTGGAGTCAGCAACGTAGGGTCAACTGTCAAAATGTTGGATGTTTGAGAGTGTGGAAGTACAATATGATGCAGAGATGTGTCAATAATTAATGAGACAGCTGTACTGAAGCTCGACTTTGATGTGAAGCACTTCTTGATGAAAATCTGGTATGATACGTAATGGCTTAAAGGGTTAATCATAAATCAGAAGCCATTAAGAAGTCGTGAAATATTGACAAGAGCAATGCAAAAACAATCATGAGGGTAGGGACTGAAAATGCATAGGTTTTCCAGGCTCTGGTCCTTACAGCAAAGTCTTATGTCAACAGGAGTGCAGGGATTCAGTCCTTCTTGTTCTGTAAGCAGCTAAAACCCTGAAAGAGAGACATTAAAAATTAGATACTGAACAGAGAAAGGATGCATAGCTACAAGTCCATGCATAGTTCTAAACCTGTGCATGCAACAGACAAACACAGCAGCTGCACATTTTCTATACATGCATTCCGGTTTTAAAAGGCAAATAAGCACTCCCTCTTTCTTTTCAGTCAACCATACACACACACGCTCACTATGCATAGCAAAGGGATTACTCGCACTAGGCACAATAGTGCTAATTTTACTGTGTGATGCTGAATGTGTACACAGCGTCAGACAGAAACATATTAAAGTCAATGATTAATAACAGATTTGTCTTAATAGACCAGTAGATGGTGGCTCTGTGTGAATGTGAGTGAGTGTGAGGTGTATTTATGGTACAAAGGGCGTGGCTCTCTGTGAATCTTGATGCACAATTAAGGCAGCACGAGGCGTACAACAAGCAAAAGCTCTCTACGACTCTTTAATTAAGCAGAGCCAGAGAGGAGGAAGTGTAAACTGTCATTATTGCCACCGAAGCTCTTGACAGAACTGGAGCGTCTTGAATGGTTCATCTTAGTTTATCTGTCTTTGTAGTCCTTTGCTGCGCTCCTTTCTCTCTCTAAATGTCTTTGCAGCACAAAGAAACACATGTAAACAAAAGACAGGTTTATTTTTAATATCAATATGTCTCTCTTATTTTACCACTACAACTATTCACTATCCAAACTAAACACTCTTCCTGTTATTAGACTTGACTGTCAGTTACAATAGAACCTGAAAAGAGTTTCTTATTGGCTCAGCACACAATGCAGCTCTTCATGTCTCCACCTCTCAGTGTGCAGTGCACCCCACCCATTAAGTTCACTGACTGAAAATGTTCCTGCTGACAGAGCCAGAGAACAAAACATGTAGCTACAACAATTTTCCAGGGTTTAGAATTTTACAGACTTGTTTTATAATAAGAACTTCTGTACGAATTAATGTCTTTTTTACAGTCTCCACTGCTACCGCCACTAGCAAGATGGCTACAGATTGCTGATAGGCTACTGCAGCTGTAGCTATCAGCAGCTAGCTAGCTAGCTAGCAGGCCTACGTTGCTAGCGCTATAACTCTTGTTATCAAAGTTATTTCCGCTATTGAAGTATTTTTACTAGTTTTATTACCAAAAACGCAATACATTTTGCTAACAATAAAAGTATTTCCACTACTCTGAAACTTTAAACTTTTTTGATACGGACTGAAATGTTTCATAGCATCAAACCAAAGGAGTGAAAGCTAGCACTGAGTTTCTGACCATACATGTAGCGTACTTTGCGTTTGACATTTTCTGATTTAGGCTACATGATTAATGGTCCAACTTCAGATTTGTCTGCTTGTGTTTTCATTCTTTAGAAAATGTGGCCTATTAATAAAGAATATCAGCACTGGCAGCAAAACTAAGGCATTTGCACTTCTAGTATTGAAATTTTTTAATAAAGGGTACAAATGTTCACACATAAGTGGCCTATACATGGGCTTTTGAGACACCAAACATAAAACCCCTTTTTAGAAAAGACAACAACTTTTTAAAATAAAACCTAAAAAATGTGAACAATTGACTACGTCTGCTGATACTCAAATACATATTGCCACTGAACTTTCATGATTGTATAACCAAAGGAGATCAGCAGAGGTCAATGAGATTGTTTTAGAGGTTTAACCGTTAAAGAGTTTTTTCTGATTCTGATTTGAAAGTGAAGTTGTATGTGGTTGGCTACATATCCATGGCCAGTGTATTACTTTCAGTCCTATCTCCATTCTCCATGGCCATAAGTCAGCCCTGGAGAAAAGTGTGGCTACACCTATTATCATTCGGTTTGGGGAAATGCAACAAGGATTTCTAAAATATTAACTTACAGAAAATATTCTACATATAGTGCTCAGTTAAACTAATACTGATTTTTTTTTTAAGGTGGGCCTTTTTTCTCTGCCTAAAATGTATATTTGGCTGCTGTCTTGTCCATGAAAGTCATTTCTTGGATTTTTACACCTGAGCTCTTGTCTGTTACTCATCCTTCCCTAACAGTTATTAAAGAAAATCAGCAGCTGGTGCATGTGTGCCGGCATTTATTTGCAGCAAAATATAACCCACTCCACTAAAATCGCAAATTATTTTGGTGATTTTTTTTTATCTCTGTTTCAATCTGCCCCAAATGATAATCAGTCTGTAATGAATATTTAATGACCCCTCAGATGTGAAACATGCTTATATACCCCCCTTAATCTCTCTCTCACACACACACACACACGCACACATATGCAGCCATCCTCCACCTCAGTGCAGGTTATGACATTTATGAGACATGACAAGCAGTAGGCTAGACGACATGTTCAGACACATTAAAGCCTCCAGTTTTTTTTCTCACCAGCATGCTGTTATTACAACACAGAGCTGAATTACAATACAGACAAATTGTCTGCTGCTAATTTAAATAGATAAAATAAAAGAGGAACTCATATGACTCTATGAAAATATATGCATGCACCCAAAACATAACCCTAACCTTGTAGCCTACTGAAATAACTAAAAAGGCATCTGCATGACATTCCCTCCATAACAGACCACGTAAAGTATTGTAACCCTATGCAACAAACCTTTACTACAGAGGAAGTGAGGTCACATACATATTACATTATTATAAGCTGTTATTACGCAATTTGAGAAAAGATGTTGGTCGTGCATGTAATAGGAATAATGTAAAGTAGCACATATAAAGACAGAGATGAAGGGGTCACGTAAGTTTTGCAGCTGTCACACAAAGTTTTTGACATCAGTGCAAATAAAGGTCAGTTTATTTAAGCTTTACTGCGTTTTTGCTGATGCCTGACTCCTCCTCAAGACACAGTGAGGGACTCAAACTGCTTAGAGACACACTGATAGTAACTAAGCAATGCCTGTGGGTGTGTGAGGTCTAATATTTGTGCTATGAGTGAGCACTCTGACCTACTCTTCCGGTGTATTTCTGCATGCAGAGTCTATATTCCGAACACTGAAATGAAATAGCCAGTGTTGGAGCTTTAAAGTCATGGAGAAAATAGACCTGCAGGGAAACTAGACACGCACAGTGTCCAACAGGGAAAGGCAATGCTGACTGTGGCAGTGATCTTTATCAGAGTGGGATGAAAATATAGAGTTATAACAGGGTGTGCGTGCAGATAACACTTACTCTGCCTCGAGCTGTTTAGTTACAGGTTACTTGAGTGTATTTGAAATAACACCCTGATGCGTAATGTTTAGGAGAACATATGGCTCACACAGATAAACATGCGGTCATGTTGGAAGGTGTGGTTAGTCTCTAAGAGGACTGTTCAGCTGTCAAAATCCAACTTTCTCAAGTTGACAAACACGAGCAGCTGTGATGTACATTCGTGCCACCTCACTTTTATGATATCCGTAAACACTGAACAGAAGGAAATCCTAGCGATAACTTGAGATTTCACGCAAATAATCGCGCAGCATTGGCAGATTTGAAAGGTTTGTGGTTTCCTGAAAGTTGCAAGAGAATAGTTTTATATGTAGAGTTTAGTTTGCATGACCGGTCACAAGTTTCGCAATGTAACGGCTCGCCAAGTCGTATAAAAAAAGTTAAGGCGGATGTCAAAAGCGTTTTAAGGTGTTATAAATCTTCCTGCAGCAAACAATCTGAAGCACAGCGTGAAACCAGAGTGGATAAAAGAATTCTATATTTACCTTGCCGGGTGTTTCCTTCAAAAGGCTGTGATATAGTTACGCTACCTCTGTTTCTCTTTTAACTTCCATTTCTAGGTTCGTCCCCTCCCCTGATCTCCACCATGTACTTTAGAAACGCCCTGCTGCCTCTGCGCTCATCTATTGGAACTGAAGCGCCCCCCCTCACAGTGCGTCTGCACACTGCCCGCAAGTCATGAACCGCACACACCGAGAGGGAGGGTCCCTGCACACTGAGTGCCTGCATGCAGTTGTTTTCTTTAGAGAATACTCTGCTGGGTAACGCAGTTCAGTCCTTTTAAACTGATTTTATATACAGTGAAAGTAATAGTGATAGCCCTGAATAAAGTTACACCAGTCAAAAAGCTAAGTGCTTTTTATTATTTTGCGCATAATTAGTCTATGTTAGTTGATGTGTAGCCTACATTTGTAGCTAATTGTTCAAGTAGGCTGTTGTTAGGCTTGATTTAAACTTTTTTTTTTTAATTTTAACTTTTTTTCTGAGTGAAAGATTTCTTTATACGCGACAACATCTGACTGTTGCAGTTTACAAACTAATATATGCTCATAAACACATAAATTCCTTTTTAATAATCCAACAATATAGGTCATTGCATAACACTGGCGGGCAACATTTTGCTGCGTAATGAGTAGCATTTAAATCGTGTTGTTTTTACTTTTTTTCTCAGAATATTTTCTCCAACATTGACTTCTGTTTTTATTTCAAATGAATATAAATGTATTGGCTATTTATGAAGGTTTGTTGATGAGTTTTTGTGAAGTATAATTTTTAAGTAATTATTTTTTTCGCAAGAATATTCTATGTCCTACTCAAGGTTAATGCTTACATTAATACTATATATATATATTAAACCAAGGAGCCACTTCACAAACCAATTTACAGAAGAATATGAGGCAAAAACACTGACATCTAGTGGCTACTATTAGTAAATGCGATGTTCCTCCTTTCGGACTTCATGTTCCAGCAGGTAGTGCGGCAAAGAACCTCCCGTCATGCTTTGCACTAGTCCCGTTCTCACTACGCCGCTCGCGTGTCTTCCGCTACCGCCGTTGTTCCATTGAGAGAATTTCAACATGGCATCCGAAGGACCACCGGGTACCGAGTCCCTCCCGTCCGATTTAGGTAGTGCTATCACGGCATTGAACTCATGGAGCAACCCGGAGCTTCAGTCCAAGCTGGCGGAGCTGGGAGCGCCCACGATGGGTAAGAAAAGGCCGAGAAAAGTTGCAGAGCGCCCTGGAAAAGGGACTGTGTTTAGCTAACAGTAGCTAGCTTGCTAGCGCTAGCCAATACAACGCAACGCCTCCGTTACAAATATCCAAAGCTAGGCCTGCGTTGTGTTTACAGTCTTTTAAAGTCAGTAACTATAAATGTAAAATATGTTACGAGTACAATTTAGCAGCACTAGCAACATTTGTGTGACCTTTTAGGCAATTAGCCTTTTGATAAGTGCAGGCTAAATCGGATCAGGATTGAAGTTAGCACTTGTTAGAGTTAGCCCTACTGTTAGCAAACTTCGGTAGCGTTCACCTGCTTCGTGAGCAAGAGGGTCAATATTATACTTAGAACTGTCAGTACACTGATATGTAAGCATCGTTGTTAACAGTAGAGCTTGCATGCCTTCACTGAACTAAGTTTTTGATATTTCTCAGGTCCCAGAGAGGAGCTGATTGACAGACTGAAGGGCTACATGATGCAGGTAAATATGGCCTCGAAGCCAATACTTTTCAGTTGATACAATAAGTCTTTTTACTCGTAAGCGCTAATGCGTTGCTGGTATAAACTTTGCCCTTTCAGTTTTTTAATAGATTCAATAAATGCTTCGATATATACTACAGAACCTTTGGAGGCGACACTTGATTTATTTTTGAATACCGTGTGACAACATATGAATAAACAAAGTTCTGCCTCGCTCGATGCTTCAAACTAGTACCAGCTCTTTCGACCTCCACTGTCTTAATGCAATTAAAGAAACAATGCAGAGCCACTAAGTTCTAAAAAGGTCACAAACTCATCTGTGCTTGTGTCTCTCTGCAGACTGGGATCCTCCTCAGCAAACCAAATGATGACAAACCAATGGGCACTCAGGTAAATCAATCAATTTATCATTCACTTCTGTCTCCTTTTTGTGTTTAATTGTGGAGATCAAGTTTGAGTCTGATCACACATGCAGCTGTTGGATCTCCACAGAGTTGATATTATCAGTTTAGGTTGTGAAGGTTTCACTCAGTATGTCTTAAAAGTTTGGGAAATACTTACTCTTTAACCGTTATTTATTCAAAGTTAGGGATATGCTTGAATTCCAATATACATTTTTCAACAGAATGTGGAATTTATTTTAACAATCACTCATGTAAACTTTAAATATTTGAATATTTGTAAGTAAACATTCACATCCTCAGTATAGATGTCCGGTAAGTGATTGACAAGATACATTCACTGCTGTGGGCATAACTTCATTTTTTCAAATGTATTAGTAGTTAAATTTTAGATGTGGTGATAAAAGCTTCAAGAGTCTTAAATTTTTCCTTTTAGGTACGTCGAAAGTGCTTGAAAACTGCCTGAATTTCCCTGAGTGTGTCTCACTGTGCCCCTCTGTTTGTTCGGACTTAGATGGCAAATACAATTTCACTTAACCTCATTGTGAGCTTACTTCTCATCCTCATTCCTCCGACTCTCTTCTGCATTCTCCTCCAGGTGCCAGGTATGCCTCCCATGCCCCCAATGCCCATGCCGCCCATGCCTCCTGACATGGGCATGCTCCAGGCTATGAACATGATGCCCGGCGGGCCCCCTCCTCCCGGCATCCACATGGGCTTGGAGCCCCCGGGTTTGCCTCCTCCGAGCCTGTCGCAGGATGATCAGCTGAAGATGGCTCAGCAGCGAGCTGCCATGGTGTTACAGCAGGAGGAGAGAGCCAAGCAGCAGGTGAGGAAGTTTACCGTGTGATCCACGCGGTGCATTCAGCTTTACCCTCAAAACAGAAACATGACGCTCAGATTCAAACAGGCTAAAAAGGTCCTTAAAACATCTTTCCTCAAAGCAAGACCCCAAAAAATGGAAGACAACTCAAACAATCCAGTGTTTCCCACACACTGATTTATTTGTGGCGGGCCACCACAACATTTACATTGTCTGCCACATATTGATTTTGTATTTGAGGAGTTGCACATCCTGTTCAATCACTCAGACAGCGCAGCAATGAATATTAAACACGCCGACACAGTGGATGGCAATATAGCTTTAAGTCGGTCAGTACAACCAACGACGTAGAGGAGCTTCCTGCTGTCTGGGAGGCAGGAAGTAAACAGGACTTTGGATGTATAGTAACGTTAGAAGCTAAATTGAAGAGAGTTGGAATGCAAGACAGAGTTACCGCACATGTATGTATGCTAACAATAAGTTGGAAGCAGCAGCTCAACACAAGCGCAGCCGCTAACCCAGCTGCATTCTTAAAGAGCGAAGACTCAACAGCTTAAACATAGCACCACGCTAACAATAGAGCTAATGCACTGAGCAGCTGCATGTGACCTCTTTTTGGTCA
>JAPXVT010000017.1:17252595-17262753 GCA_029823135.1 Acanthurus reversus | reverse complement strand
CGTGCTGCTCCAACGTGGCGCTTCTCCTCAACTCTCCATGTGAAGCTTCCACATTAATGAAATGCTGTTTGTGTTTGGCTCACTGTGGCTGTAACACCTGGTGTTTGGCTGTGGGGCTCTGACGTGCTGAGGGGCAACGTGCAACATGAACCAACACGCGCATGTAACCGGCAACACACAGAAAGTCCAACCGAGCACCAATCAAGGCAAAATAAGCCTCTCGCCACAGTGCACCTCTAGAAAAAACAAAACTATTCTCCGTAGTGACTTGATAAGGAATTCCAAATCTTCTTCAATAAAGGTTCACACTGTGTGATGGGGTATTAATACCTCATGGAACTGGGTCTAAATGCTATGAGGAGGTTTTGGATTTTTAACTCTGCAGAAAGGCACTCAGCTTCAGTGCTTACAAATTCAGAGAGGGGAGGAAGCATCAGCAAAAACAGACAGAGTACATCAGCTGTAATCCAGCCTGATTACCCCTCTCACTAAATGTTTCATCTGTTGACTTTAGAACTCACTTGTAGCTGACTCTGTGTAGCTCTTGGAAGCAGAATGAAAACATGTGTTTACAGCTGTAAGAGATGGAGAAAGAGATTAGTGAAAAAAAAGAGGGAGAGATAATCAGCAAAGTAAAACTTAAAGAAAAGAGAGGAATGAGACAACGGTATTTAGGTGGATGACAGGCCAAGATGCAGAGCCTGTTGTTTCCATGACACCAGACACTTAACGTGAGTATTAGTTTGATAGCTATAAAAAAGAATACTGCTGCAGTGCATAACAGGACACGACACTGATACTTGTGGACTGGAGTCCTGGTAAAAATGAATACAGTTTGATGCTTTTGTTGTTTCAGTTATTTGATATTTGAGCCTTTTCTGTTACACTTTTTTATACTAATCTGCATTATTGTGTACACCATCAGGACATGACTTTGACTGAAACGATGCACCAGATTAATTCCTGCTTAAAAGTTGGTAAAACTCTAAAATTGCGAAAAGACAGTTTTCAGTGTGGAAGCTTTCCCAGCACTATTGATGTAGCATTGAATTTTGTTGTCGTGTCCACACCAGCGAGGACTGTGTATGCAATGAGTGATAAGAGTCACAAGGCTGTAGATGGGGGAATGTGAGGTGAACTGTTTGACAAAATAACACGTTTACTTTTTTTAACCAGCCACCCTGGGACTGTCAGCTGACTGATGGAGAAACTCTTCTGTCATGTGGGAACCCACAAACTTAAACATCCATTTACATATTTGTATACTTAAATTAGGCATTTGTAGCAGGGCGCGACCAGTATACTGGTGTGCAGATATTATCAGTCGATAATGGCCTATTGCAGATATATCGGACTCTGCGTTTACATTCTCAGAAATGTGCCAATATTGAAACTGCTTTTCAAGGCTGGAAAAAATGCTTGGACTCGTGATTTAAAATGGTGCATTTCCATAATTTGTCCTGCAGGGGGCGGTCCATTATGCAGTTGGTAATAAGTGAAGTATTTACTGTTAAGTGCATTGATGTTTGGAACAAAGTTTGTTAGATATTCTGCCACCATTATGTAGGCCTATCTTTGTCACGTGTATTTGATAACCACATTCAAAATACTATGCACAAAATATCGGCTGATATATCGGACATCTGAATTTTCTTACTCTCTAAAATATTGGTATCTGCATCGACCCCAAAAATCCCATATCAGTCGGGCTCTAATTCTTATCAAATAAATGCAGGGAAATTGTATTTAGATGCATCATATTCTGCAGGTGTACATGTGTCCATGAGGAAAATGGCTGAGGTACGACTCTACCACTAAGGTCTTTATCTGATGAGAAGAAGAGCAACAATAGAGTCTCATATACGTAATTCGCATCTGTGCTAGAGTAGCTAGAATAATCATGATCACACAGTTTACTAATTCTCATTACTGCAAACTCAAAAGGCAATATGGTCAGTGGGTTGTGCTCAAACCAAACTGGAGTGTGTTCCAGATGCCCACACTTCTCAGCTGATACCTGCTGCAGCAGAACAGATGAAACCTGCGGGATCCCGTCAAAACAATACAACACAGAGACGAGTGCATCAAGAGCATCTGGATTACATGTCTTCAGCTGTCCAAAGAAGGCAGGGGGAGAGTGGGTGAGAACGTGGAAGTGGGGAGGAGGCTGCAGCGAGCTTTGGCTGTCAGTACAGTGCAACTGTGAATTCAGAGCAAGGAGGGGGTTTTAAAGATGCGTGGCTGCATTCACCCAAGCACGGGAAGCCCAGACTCGCAAGCACCTGTAGAAGCCTTTAGTGAGGAGCTGGGAGTGGGAAGGAAAAACACTGGAGCACCTCGCGCCCTGATCATGGAGGCCGAGGAGGTAGTCTGCACTTTATCTATCCTATTAGCTTGTTGCACTGTTTTTTCTGCCTGCCTGTACTGTAACTTGATGAAGTGGAATTCTAAGCTTAAGCAAAGACGAAGTGTATCCAACAAATGGAACACCTCAGACTCAAAACGGTATGATCAGGATACACCATAGACAACAAAATGTCCAGTGTAAAATGGGCCTTTTTTCTAAAAGAATAGGATTCTGCCAAGTATGTCTCTTTTGGCAATCAACAGTTTGGTCCTCCAAGATCAGGAAGGTGAGGTTAAGGAGCAGCTTTGAACACTACAAACTCACCTTGTAATCAACTCATCTATTCAGCCCTCACCTTCTTCTTCCCTTTCCTTCCTTTCCCTTTTGTTAGGCAGACAGAAGGCAACGCCATCTTTTTTTGGACTCCATCTTGCAGCTGTCAGAGCAAATGCCAGACAACTCGTTTGACATACTGAGAGCCTGTGAGTGTGGGATCGTACGTAAGCTTTCTATCTCATCACATGGACAGTCTCAACAGGTAGGAACACATACAAGTCAATCAGCTAGAGCACATATCCAGCCAGACCCACTGATCCCAGTATTAGAGAACCAGAGCTGCCGCACCAGAAAAGTCCTATAGGAACCCTGAGATTGATGAGAATCTGCAGGTCAGACTGGCCTCATACCTTGGCCTATCTTATAGGATGTTTCTGATTGGCACACAGGCTGTGAGGGAACCAAAGGTAAGAAAATTATACAAGGTTCCATAGTTTGAGGTTGTTTTATCACTTAGGATGCAATGGCGCTAAGTTCTTTTGGGAAACAGGAGTTAAGGTCCCTTCCACAGCCGTGTGGAGCAAACCCAGCGTTCAACAGTTTTAGCAAAGCGACTTGTCCAACACTGAAGTCTCTCTGTGTCATGTTACTGAGTCCAGCGGCGGGCCACCACACAAACACTGTCCATTGGCACGCCCAGGCCTCTATGGTAACAAAGGAGGGTGGGGAGGTTGGGTCAGGTGGGTGGTTCTGGGAAGTAGAGTCCGAGCCAGAGCCACAAACCCAAATCCAAGGTGGCGACGGCGGTGGCGGCGGAAGAAGCGCTGTGTATGTGTGTGGACGGCGGAGAGAAGAGGCGCATAGGGATAGTGGGGTGGGGTTAAGGATGAGGAGGGGAGAAGGAGGGGTGGAAGGAAAGGAGGATGGGGGGATGGGGTGAGGGCGGCGAATACGGCGGTGGAGGAGTTGTCTAGCGGGCAGGGTAAGGGGAAGGGTGTCCGCATGTGCCAAGCCTCACCAATCAATGAAACACCACCCAAAAAGGTCCTCAAGCATCCATGCTCTCGTTTTGTTAAACACACACACACGCACACACACACTCTTTCACACATCCCTTAGTTCACTACTTCAGACACCAGCAGGACAGTCAGTCGCCTTGTATGCTAATGCGAGACAGGACTGTTGTGGAGGAAGTCCTAGCCCCACCCCGCCCCACCCGCCACCCCCACCGATGGCACTGCCATTGCAGCAAAGGAGTTACGGAGCGGGGAGAGAAGGGTGGTGGTGATGGCGGAGGACAGGAGGAGGGGGGTGGGGGTGTTTGGTCAAGGCACAGTCAAAGGAGGGGGCGGCAGGTGGGGGAGAAGGGAGGTCAGTGCTTTTGTTTCTGTTTCGTTCTGTTTTTATTTACCTTGGTAGTGAAGAGAGAGAGAACAAGTTCCCGCTGAGGTGGCGTCGCACTAAAAGTCCTCCCCATGGCTCACGCCGCCACGCTCACGCACGGCTGCACGCTGGCTGTTCCAGGTGGCACGGTGACCTAATTCAGTTGAGATAGTTAGTTCAGAGCTGGACTGTCGCCGGGATTTTCTTTTTCTTTTCTTTTTTTTGCGGCAGAGTTACAGATTATCACACATGCAGGTCTGAGAGTTGAGTGGACACAGAGACACACGGAGGGGGGAGAATTTGGTGCAGCAGGGAGACCAGACCAGACCAGACCAGACCAGACGCACACCCATCAACCCCAGGAACAAGACTGCTCCACAGATCAAAATGCACCCAGGCCATTCTATCTGTGTGCCTCTCCCCAGCTCTCAACATGATTTCACAGTGTCTTTAATGTCCTTTTCTGCGTGAAAATCAATTTAAAGGACCTTACCAAGCCAGAATTAAATACTGAAATGCACTTGCTGCGTGCAAACCCCTTCAAATAAATTTCGGCTTGCCCCAAGTTTGGGAGGCTGGAGAGAGAAAGGAGCACCAACCCACACTTACCCTGACCAAAGAGAGCAAAGCTGGGCCAGCATCTACACCTGTCTCCCCTTGGATCCCCAGTCAAATGGGTCTGGTGGTCATTTTACACAAGAGAAACAGATAGTGGAGAAGAACAACATAAACAAGAAGGGGAAATGTCCAAACCCTTTGCTTTCTTTTACCACAGTAGTCAGCCAAACATTCTTTATTATAATAATGATTATAGTATACATCTTCTCCATAAAAAGCATGCTGATTTTTTTTTAACTTTCTTTTTTGTCTTTTTCTTACAAAAAAAAAAAAGAAAAAGAAAGAAACGCAAAATTAAAATACTCCTCTAAAAAATACGGTCTCAAACATGGCAAACAAGACATTTCGCAAACCACATAATTCTACAAAGGATGCAACTGGTATGTGTTCGTATATACAACACAGAGAGATTACACTGTGAGATGCAAAAGTCACTTAACCACTAAAAACCACATAGGGAGAGGGGAGGGAGGGAAACAGCGAGGCAGTAAGGTGATCTCAGAGGGAACGTCTGTGTGTGCATCAGACTGCTGTCAAATAGCAGTTGCAAAAAAAAATCCCCAAGTGATCGTTTTATGTGGTTGTAAAACCAAATAGGTAAAATTTGCCAGTCAAGACAAGCTCACGGATGTCAAAAAGTACCTGTACTTGCAAGCTTTTGTTATCCTGAAGTGGCAAACCCCACCTACCAGATTTAACAACCACATTAAAACAGACACTGAAATTAGGAATGCACGATAATGATTTTTTTAGCCGATACCGATAACCGATAATCACCTACTTCACATTGCTGATACAGCTGATAATGGATAAATAATTTCACATTTTTGTATTTAAAAAAGAAGACGATAACCTGTATTGATGCACACTTAAGGGTATGAAAGGCTAAGGGTGATTTAATATTCCAGAGCTCTGACCAAAGCTAACTGACATCACTACCGTTTACACAAACACAACAAACACTTGTGAAACTGTGAGAAATGTCCATACAAGCGACATGTTGTTTTTCTCCAATCTACAGGCACAGTAGTTTAGCGTCACAACAGCATGCTCAGCTGTCAATGAAAGCCCATGAAGCCAAGTCAATGCGAGGAATTTTGGCTTCGTATTATCGGCTCCATATATCGGCAAAAATGTCATTATCCGAACGACAAAAACGACGTCATATTTTGCAATATCTCGCCAATGATTATAGTGCATTCCTTACTGAGATATCTTTGCAATTACAATCTGAAGCAGTTCTGTTCTTTTGGAAAAAGTAGGAAAGCTGGGGCAACTGGAAGACACTGCCCCATCTCTCACTTCGTTGGTGCTATCACTGTCAGTCATGCTTAAAACCAGCGGCTCATCATGAACCTGTCAGGCTCAGTTTGTGGCTCTTTGAAAACCTCATGATATGAAACAAATCTAACGCTGGAGTGCAAGCCCGCGAGAATGCTCCGCAGGGCTCCCGGTACCCTCCCCACCCGCCCCTTGAAATGATTAAAAAGTCAAAAGCACTTTAAAATGGGAGGTCCCTCCACGTAATGCACTTCACTCAAAGCTTATAGGCACATAATTGAGCTTGTCACATGTCACGATTCCTAATAGGATGCAGTGTAAAGATCCTTTGTAAACAGCTCAGTCAGTAGTCACACATGGGTATCTTTTTTCCATTTACAATTCATTACACCCCAGGTTGACTTGTAATACATGTAAACTACATTAAAACAAACAAAACACATAAAAGGCCTCTGAAAATGTAGGAGGACTAAACACAGAGTATCTACAAAAGTTATTCTCACTGAAATGTAAATCCAGCTCCTCCTTCCCTAAATTTCCGACCCTGTACTTTTATAAGGAGCAGGAAATAAACAGTTGACTGGGTGAAAGGTGTGGAATATAGCAGAACAGAACAGACTCTACACTGAAATTTACTGTTAGAGGTAGGCGGCTGTAGTTAGAAAGAGAAAGAGAGGTGAAGCAGTGTCTTCCAGTGTTGTAGTTAGAGTACAGATGGGGGAAAGAGGGTCAAGGAAAGAGCCAAACATACATTACAGTACGTATTATGTGTGCTTAACTTTTTTTTTTTTTTTTCTGCAAGGCGCA
Organism: Acanthurus reversus; assembly: GCA_029823135.1. Classification (NCBI taxonomy): domain Eukaryota; kingdom Metazoa; phylum Chordata; class Actinopteri; order Acanthuriformes; family Acanthuridae; genus Acanthurus; species Acanthurus reversus. The sequence continues at coordinate 17,256,041 of JAPXVT010000017.1, read as the reverse complement.
GTCTTAGCTGCTGCGTTTGTGCGCTGCAAGGTCAGGAGCCCGCACATACCTTTCTCTTGCACTCGTTCACACATACTACATCCACATCACATTCAAGACAAACACCCACCCCACAAAACACGGCAACCTTGGTTCTGTTGGACACGATGCAGTGCAGCCAGTACACAACATGTGTTTATGTGACTTCCCATCCGATAATAAATCTAAACTCTTCAACATAAGGCAAAAAAGGTTTCAAATTAGCTGCCCTAAATGATTATCTAGGCCTAAGGAGGATGGCTGATAGGTTAAAAACCAATGTCTTTTATTGTAGATTTGGCCTTAGAAAATCATAACTGGGTTGCGGAAATAAAGGCATATGAAAGGACTGACTAGATCAGTCTAATACTGGCACAAGTGTGAGACTGGCACAATAAAAAAGTAAAACTGAGAAGCACAAAGAATGCCCATACAACAGATGAGAGCCTCCCTTTCATGACTGCACTACCTGTGTGTGTGTGCAAACAGGACCAAGGTTGGCTGATCAATTCCCGCGTAAAGCAGGTTAATAAACCCAGGAGCCCCCAGTTTCAAACCCCAGCCTACACACTTAGAGCTCCCCAGACGCACACAAACTCACATACACCCACGTACAGCTGCTGGAAGGTGTTCAAGTTTGGGGTGGAGGAGGAGATGGGGGGATGGGGTTCAGGGCAAAGAGGGAGGATTGGGGGCAGAGAGTTGTGTGCGACTATCGGAAGGGGGGCTCAGGCGTGTGAAGGGAGAGTTCGGGGCGGCGGAGGATGGCCTCCTTGCGCGTGGGCGGCGGCAACGGCGGCTCATACACCCTGGGCGCAGCCATGGCGGCTGCCACTGCCGCAGCGGTGGGGACCACTGGCCTGAGGGCGTCCAGCGTGGCAACTGGCTGGGCGGACATCGTGGGCACAGCAGGAACTGCTGACACTCCCGGCATGCCAGGGATGGCTGTCACCGCGTTCGGCGGTGGGTAGGCATACTGGAACTGGGGGTACTGCTGCAGCTGCTGGTAATACTCTGCATAGTACCTGAGAGAAGTGAGGGAGGGGTATAGAAAGTGGTGGGTTAAGATGGGGGAGGAGTGTTAAAGCAGAAAGAGGGACAGCATTGGCATTTATTGTGACACTTGACAACACAGCAAGAATATCATGAAAGGTATAATGTGATCAAGAAACATAGAAAATGCAAAAACGTATTAGTCAGCCATTAGAAACATGCCTGCACAGTTTTGAAAGCATGACAACACAAGCAAAGATCAGATTCCAAGAGGTAACCATGTAGTTGTATGGAAACTTAAACTCAGGTCTCTTGGGGGATGTTTCAGTGGTGCTTCAGAGCTGATAGAGAATTGAGGGTCCTGCCCTACCTGGCCATGGGGTCCTCTGCAGCCTCCACTGCCTCTTCTGCTGCTCGGCCAGCTGGCGTGGGGAGCAGGGGTCGGCGTGGCTTTGCTCTCTGGTACATGAAGGGCTTCATCACTGGGTCCGGTAGCAGGGGCACTGACCTCCGTAGAGGACTACGGTCCCTCTCACCAGACTTTGCCACAGCAGCGGCTGCTGCTGCCGCGGCCACTGACTGCTGCTCAGCCACAACCTGCTGGCCCTGGGCAAAGTAATGTGCCTGTCTGGCCGCCTCAAAGATGGCTGTAGTAGGGTCTGCTGCTCCCATGGCGCTTATATGAGCATAGGCTGGTGTGGCTGCACCATAAATTGCTGGAGATACAGTGTAGGCGGGGTTGACGGCAGCTGCTGCTGTTGGCATTTCTAATCCAGGAGCAGCAGCCAGATAGACTGGGGGATTTGCCACAGTTGGGGTGTAAACTGGAGTTGAGTAGGCCGCAGCGGCGGCAGCGGCAGCAGCGGCCGCCGGGGTCGCAGCCATCTGGCCGTAGATGTTGGGGGTCATTGAGCTGTACATTTGTGTGGCGCCTGATGTAAGAGCTGCCTGATTGGCCACGGTTCCATAAAGCTGATTGGCAACATTGGCACCATACACCTGGCTGGCAAGGGCACCATAAACAGCTGGATTCACCGGGTTTCCGTCAGTGCGTGTGCCTGTGGTGATCCCTGTGAGAGCTGCATATGTGGGATCGAAGGTGGAGGTGTTGTAGACTGAATTGTGCACGCTTTGTTGGACTTGCAGTGGCAGGCCGGCGGCTGCAGCAGCAGCGGCAGCCAGGACTGCTGCCTGACTCTGGTACTGCTCCAGAGAAGGCTTCCCCACAGGGCACTCTCCGGCATAGTGGCCCTGTTTTCCACAGTTAACGCAGGGGATTTTTCCTGTAGGCGCCTGCTTGCTGGGCTGGACCTTGGACAGCTCTACAGACAGGGGGCGGCCCTTAAACGAGGTACCATGCAAGGCTTCGATGGCCTGGAGAGCATCCTCCTTGTTTTCCATGTGGACAAAGGCATAGCCTGCAGAAGAGGAATGCCTGGCTGTCATTGAGCGCAGGGACAACAGTTAGGATCACAGTGGCATTGCCACGGTCACTTACTTATTACCACTATGAAAAAGTATAAAAAGCTCTAAAGAAAACCACCTTGTCCGACTTCACAACAAGAATGACTCTGCCTTTGTGTATCATAACAAATAATGTGGACAGAATCTTAACACAGGAAAAAGACTAAACGACACAATCTCTTACCTTCCTCTTGGCAGGACTTCACTCATATACTAACACCAAAATTTTACTACCATCAAATACACCTTAAGAGGGGTGCATGTACAACAAATAAAATGTTACAAGGGTCTTTGCTCACCTTTGACTTTATCACACTCAAGAACTTTTCCAAATGTCTGAAACAGCTGCTGTAGGTCTTCAGTCGTGCACATCCCACTCAGATTACCCACAAACACCTTCGTGGAATGCAACGGCCTCCCCCTCGACTCCTCCACCACCAAATTCCGTCCACGAAACTCCCGTCCATTGAGCTCCCGGATGGCGCGTTCGGCGGCACCCTCACCCTGCAAGTGGACGAAGGCGAACTGTCGCAGCACGCTGCAGCTGACCACCTGGCCGTAGGGTTCGAAGATGGCTGACAGCTCCTCCTGGGTGGTGTCCAACGCCAAGTTGCCCACGAAGAGCTTCACTGTGTGGCTCTTGTCCATGGCGCTGCAGAGAAACAGAGGAGTGATGTACTTGACTGTGGTTAGAGATAAGAGAGGGGATTAACTATACAGTGCATCTATTGGCTAGTGCAGCTATAACAACTATTGAGTGAGCACAAAACCACACGTTTGGCTCTACGGTAGTCGGATGAGGAGAAGGAAGTGCTGGAGTGCAACTGTCTGACTACAGGGGTGGGCTGGAGTACAAAAGGTAATAGCTGACCCACTGTCTTTTTCATGGCTGTGAGGGAGGGGGTGCTGCTGCCTTTAAAAAGAATCTTACAAGATTTGCTCCATTTCTCCAACATGAAATATATGTTTAT
>JAPXVT010000017.1:17168174-17181385 GCA_029823135.1 Acanthurus reversus | reverse complement strand
CAAAAATTATATATATATATATATACTTTTTTTTTTTTAAATAAAAGGTGTGTGTGTGAAAGTGTACTAGTGCACATGTGTTACATGTATAAATGTGAGTACTATTTAGTGACCTTGGCTATCAGAGCAGCCCCTAAACTGCTCCTGCATGTGTCAAGAGAGAGAACTGTATGGAACTATGGAACTATTAAATTTATCATTCCACAGTATTGTATCCCTGTATTTTAAGGGTATTGAGGAGGGTGAAGTCTTGTCAATTGTCTAGTATTGTATTGGACATATTGACTGAAGGATGTAGGAATAGAATTTGGAATTTAGATGTACTTACAGATAAAAATGCATATGTGGTATATATTGATGGGAAAAAATGTCATTATCTTGAGTTTTTGGAAAAGGGGAGTGGAAGGATCTAGTCGTCTTGAGAGTGTGGCAGTTCTAACAAATCTTTTCTGAACTAGATAAATACTATGGAGGTTGGAGGCTTATGTACTGGCCCAAACAATGTTGAAGTATATGAGGTGTGGATAAATCAAGCTTTGATGTAAAGTAAGTAGGCAGTTAGAAATTAACTATAAATAAGGAATCTCACAAATACAGTGTGCACAACAAAAAGTCTGACACTGGGTCCAAGCTGTTGGCCAAAGCAGAGATGGTTTAAGAAATATGAAATGACAGTTGGTCCATAGCATGATTGTGTAACCTATGTTACTGGCCATATTACTACAAAAATCTAAAACAACAGGCAAAGTACATCAAAATTTACACTGCTCCATAGATTGCATGTAGGATAACATCAATCACTGATATAATGAGAGGGATTTGACCGCTATTTAGCTATATTGCCTAGACAAAGAAGGCAGCCATTACAAAACATAACATTTCTGTAATACTTACCATGAACTCGTCATAACTGGTTGCTGTCTTACAACAATGCCAGAAATGGTTGCAGACGTCTTTGCACCACATCAATAGGTCAGAGCATCCCTTTTGCTGCCCTGCCTGGAAATTGAACAACAAACTCTTTTGTTTCGACATGATGTCAACAAGGTTCACAACAAAAGGTAAATGTAGGTAATGCACAATTGGAAAGGAGATCCAGAACATACCGCTACAAGTCTTTTGCTCAAGTTCTTCGATCCATGCCAGATGTCCAAAGAATGGTGTATGCCACTGTCTTTGTACGGCCCTTTAGCTAAAGGGCATAAAAGAAAGAAATCATGCTAAACAAAGCAATGTCCAGTCATAGTAATATGGTTATGCCTGTGGTGTAGCTGCAATGTATTGGAGCAGTGAAATCCTACAGAAATTACATTAAACCCACTTACTGAATAGGGCTGCAATTTGAGTGTGAGCATCTGCGCAAACTTCGGTCACATTCAGCTCCTGACGAAGTGTCTCCAAGGTACGCACAAAGCCCTCCTTCTCCATGACAACGGAGTTTCTTTGCGTCTCCCACTTGTCAATGCTAATCATGGATATTATTTGCTTTGATGTGTTGTCCATGGCCGTGTATGTGCAGTATTGTGCACAGAACCCTGGACTATCCATCCGAGCATCACCTTTGAATAGAAAAAAGAGAATTACTTACTCTGCATGCGTTCATGCTTGTGTGTGTGTGTGTGTGTGTCAAACTCACCAAGGACCACAACAGGCCCTTTCGGCTGAAGCTGAGTTATCACCTCGGCTCTCTTCTCATTCCAGAACTCACTTATACTGTCAATACAGAAAGAATCCTGGATGCGGAAGAAGTTGGACCTCTCAACCCCATGTTCATGAATTTAAAAAGGAGTGAGATTTTGGTATAATTGTTGCCAGAAAGCAGTATATTGCTTGCCAACCTAAAATCTCCAACCAACATCCCATACTTAAAAATGGGCTGGGTGCTCCATCTCCATACAGAGTGACCTCGAGGACACATCTAAAAAACACACACAAAAAAACAGGTAAGGAATTTTCTGAAAGCAGTTACTTTACCATATGACAGAGATAGAAATCAGTCCAAGTGTATGCAAGCTCACCCATTCAACAACAGCTGCTGTGCCTCTGGATTTTATATCAACTTCAAAAGGTGGTTGTGCACAGCACCGTTGCTTAGTCACTGGGTCTTTTGCTGTACACTTGGTCATTGGCAGCACAATGTATTCAGCAAGTTGTCTCAGGCAATCATGGTAGACAATTGATGCAGGATGGCCTACAACATCATCTACCACCAAGATTTTAACAGCCTCTGGTGGTGGCTCTTTGCGTGCCGCATCATGGGAGGGGTTGACAACATCATGCACTGTCTCCTCTATGTTGACAACTGGCAGTGACTCCAAACATATGTTTGTTGTCAGAGCAGCACCTGTCCTGTAGTAGAACCAAGATATCCAGAAATTAAAATGTAAAAAAAAAAAGACAAACAAAAACAAAAACCAGATGTAGTGCAAGTTGAGATACAGAATACTGCTTACCGCACACAAACACGGGGCACATAATCGCTGTCATCACTGTCATCATAGTCTGTGTCTACTTCCTTTGTTATATCCTCTTCTGAGGATGACACAGACTCAGTCTCCATGTCAGGATACCAGGTCTCATCATCCCAGTCAATTCTAGAAAACAAAGCATATTATTGGCAAAAAAACTAATTTTACACAACAATCTCCCTGTAAGGCAAGGGAAATACATGCATCAAAGTGGAGTGAAAACATGACTTACAAAGAATTTTGAATGTTATTAAATTCATCCTCACTGATGTCATCAACATTCAGATCCAGTGCAGACATACTAAATTGAGACAAACAAAAGGAAACAAAAGTCATGACCTCTTGTCACTAATTCACTGTAGGGACCAATTACAGAAAATTACAAGCACTGAATTATGGCTGAAAAATATTTTGATAAACCTTTCTAAAACCAAATACCTTGCATCAGAAACCTCAACAGCAGCCTCCTGAATTCTGCTGTCCAACTTCTCATTCCCTCCAACTGAGAAGTCATCATCTCTGTACAACAGACAGTTATCACAGAATTACTTGTCAATATGTTCCCCAGGTATGAAATTGTTCCTTTTACAGCTGTTGCTGCCCGGAAACCAAATCTAGATTCACTTGTGATATGAAATAGGAATTTACATAGGCTAGGTTATAGATATTAGGCTTTCAAGCACTGATTTTAGTAAGCATGAGACAAAAGACAACAACAGTTTTGCTACTCACCGGTCAGAGGAGGATTCAGAGAGAATTGTGGATACAGGGAAGGGAGGAGGGGGTCTCAGGAAACCTTGTTTCACTGGTGTAGAACTTGTTATGTCCTTCTTCTCATAACTAACAAAAACATATAAATATGTCATAATTCATGCCTCTGAAGGCTAGTAATAGCATTTTAGCAGCATAAAATAAATGGCATGAAAAAGTCCTCAAGAACGTAATACAGCAGAGGTTATAGTTCCTGATTGACAGCAGTAACATTTTTTGTTTTAGCAAACTTAGCCTGGTAAAGAAAAAATTGCTAGCATTACTAACATTGCAGTTCCTCCAATTCGTTTTATCCTCAAACTGAACGGATATTTGTTAAAATTAGGGATATCCCGATCACATTTTTTTGCCCCAGAGTCAGGGTCATTTGAGGAGTAGCTCTAATACTAGCTCTAGCTACTCCTCTCCTCTGTATCAGAGGGTGTAGCTAATCCTGTGTGTGACAGAGGCAGCGGTGACAGAGAGCGGTGTATAGTAGTTTCAACTTGACTCAGTCATGCAGTAATGGTCTGCTTGCTTCCAACAACATTTAAACTATTTTCTGATATTTGGAAACTGACAGTTCAATTGAGGAAATCCGACGTAGCGAAGGAGAATCCCTGGTAGTGTTTACAACACTACTATCCTTTGAAAATTACGTGATATGGATCGGGGACATCCCTGGTTAAAATTACAGCATAATGCCGGAAACCAAAGAATACTCTCAAAAAATCATAAAGACATAATGTTATCTTACCTATCAAGTAGAAATACGGCCACCATGGCATCGCTTTGCAGCCCTCTCTGTTGCTTCAGTTGATGCCACCGTTCATATGCTGCACCGATGCACACTCTGGTCTTGTTTCACTCTTCGTCAGCCTTTTTCTTGGCAGTAGCCTTCTCAAATATAGTTTTTCGCTTTCGACCAGTTGTTGGCACCTTTTCTGCCATAATGTCGCTAACGTGTCCACCTTATTTTCTTTTAGCAGCCTGTGCTATCTGACATGTAGCTAACTAGCCAAGCCTCCGAGGACGCGCGATTTGTTCGTGCCTGTAGAGGAGTACGCGCAGAGGAGGGAGGGGGGAGGGAGAAATGGCAGTTGAGTTTGATAGACAAATCACCATCCAATAATGTGCAACGTGACGCTTACAATGATTGGATGGAGTTTTTTCAGTCCTGCCCATCCCACAGGTTACTAAAAAAATTTTGTTTTGTTTTAGAGCCCTTTTTCCCAGTTACTGAATAATATAATCAATAATATTGTCCAAAAACACAGCAAAGAAATTGCCAAAAGTCTGCATTGTGAATCCTAAAAAAAAAAGTCAGAGCACTTGCTTACAGTTCTTCCTTGTTTTTTACCACCATATTCCTATTATCCAGACTCGGAAAATAAAAATAATGTGCTGCTTACCAATACTACTTGAAAATATTCGGAAAGTAACTTGTCCTGTGTTAACATCTGGCATATCCAACTCTATTTTAGTATTAAGTTGTCACAAAAGACAACATGAACTCCTTTGTATCACTCAACAGTCTGTTTGGGATATTTTTCTTATATTAATTCATGATAGGTGACTGTCAGTCTGCGTGTCCTGTCCAGAATGTCTCCAGGTGAGAGATTTCTCTGCCAGCAACCGGGGCTGAACAGCAATATATTCATAAAAAAATCACATCAGAATCACCAAACCCCTACTTTTGGCAGAAAGCAACTTTGGTGTGCAATAAAAAAAACAAACAAACAAACAAAATATGGCACTAACGGGCTTACTATTTTTCATGGGTTTGCTTTACACCCTTGTGGCCATAGGAAATATGACTGAAAGCTGGTCAAACTATCTTTTACGGCAGCCTGATTATTCTGTTCCTGAATTTCAAGTTAGGCTTAGGGTTATGTCAACTCCACCTCTCACTGCCCAGTTTCCCATATCTACAGCTGTTCTCTTCCAGCCTCACCCTCATTTTTACTTTTTCATTACACCTCCACCTGCCCTCATTCTGGTGCTCCCCTTCTTTGACTTCATCAGTGTTCTCATTTCTTCCACCCACAGTTCCAATGAAGCAGAGAGAGATGTTGGGAGGACAGAAGAAAAAGATATTCCTGGTCATCATTGCCATCAGCTCTGTAAGTCTTCTGCTGCACCATGGGGCCCACCAGAGCTGGTGAGTGATTGAAACACACCCAGAAATATGCGCGACATGCACTTGCTCATATTAAAGTAGATACCCTCCATTTCTCTATAGGTCCATATGCTGTTCATAACTATAAAAATTTTGATGGTAGCTCATCCTTTAAAAGGAATTTTAATTGAGGGACTCGCTTATTATAATTGTCCTATAAGAAGACTTTGTGGGCTGATGCACTGCCAAGTTGGTTGGGGGGTCAATCACAAAAGTAAAGGGATCTTAGATGTTTGACAGCTCTGTGTTCTGTTCTTGTACTCTTTTCAAGTTAATGTTTTGCCTGTAAAACCTTCTCCCAATTCCCCTCTTTTCTCTCTAGTTTGTCAAATATTATTTCCACATGATATCGATACCTAGCAAACATTGAGACATTGAAAGATTGCATTTTGAATGTCCCGTCATTGTTCAAAAATAGTTCCGAAAGGGTAATGAGTCATCTGGACGTCCTTGTCGGTCATCCGAGCAATGTCAAAATATGCCGTTACCAGACAGCAATAATAAACGATACGTAAAAATGTAAACTTAAAAAAAAAAAAAGTATTAAAAGTCTTATTTAGTTTGGCTCAGTCAGACTCAAACCCCTTTATGCGAAGCTTTTGGGCAGATTACAGCAATCACACTTGGGTGCAGACCAAACAACCGTACCAAGACCCAGCTGAAGATGTGGCTTGACCCGTTTCCAGACGAACTCTGGTATGGTTCATTTGAGGAGTGAACATGGCCCAACCTCGATACAACCCAACTGCAGAAAGCATATATTACAGCTGCTAGAGAGGACGCGTAAAGTTGCTGATGCCGCACAGTGCTGCGTGAAGGTAAAAAAAAATCTTGAGCAAATCTACTTGGTGTGAGAAGCTCTAAGCAAGAGTTCCACAGAAGAAAAAGACAAATGGCCAGGATACAACGAACATAGTCCACAGGTCATCTCGTGGACATTGTCAAGTCCTATAGCCCTACAGACAAGCCAAAAGACTCCATCCCATCCTTGCAACTACTCTGGAGAAGTTAGGCTACGCAAAACAAAACTTTATGTCTTGCTGATAGAAACAGCATGGGCTAATCCACTCGTTTCATCTTAAAAGTACACTTTCTGTCACAGTGACGGATGACAAATGCGACTTGTTTAGAATCAGCTGTGCAGTTTCAAGCATCTAACATGATAAATACAACTTGGATTGTTTGTCCTTTTGCAATATAATTACAATTCAAGACTGTTTACGTAAGCATTGCTAACTTTCGATCATATAGTCTGACCTCTGCTCTCACTGAACTCTGACCCTTCACCTCTCAGGCCAGCAGCACTCACTCAGGTGATTTGGTACCGCCCTGTGGCCACAAATGCACTTTGCAGTTTGCTTGCTGTTGTACCAGTGCAAACAAAAACATCTATAATAGGAGCCAGATAACTTCATGCTTCCTGCTTTTCCACACCTCAGAATTTCTGTCCAATGAATGAATGACCTTAGCACACATGTAGTTTTGTTAAGAAATTTTGGTTCACTTGCAAAAAGGGCTATGTGAAAGCAAACTGCAACAAACAAACAAACAGACAAAAAAATCAACGTTGTATTTGGACCAAAGCAAATGACCTAGCAGACTTTCCTGGTCTGGATGCGTTCTATGATTGTATTACAAGTCAACAAATGCTAAAATTGATTTCTAACACAGCCAGAGTATGTAGAACAAACTGTACAAAACAAACTTTATCTTGCACTCTCGGTGCATCGTGTTGCGCTACATTATGTTTATGTTTGTATATCTCCAATGTCAATATGTCATTTAGATTAAATGCTCTTTTTTATGGAGCAATTGGAGCTTGAATTACATTATTACACTTTCCCTTTCTTTCTCCAGGACCATGAAGGACCTCAGCTGTCCTGCCCTTCTTCCACACCCTGCCCCAGGCCTGAAACCCAAGCATACCAATGTGGTTTTCCTCAAGACCCACAAAACAGCCAGCAGCACCATGCAGAACCTGCTTTTCCGCTTCGCAGAGCAGCACAACCTCACAGTGGCGCTGCCTGCACAGGGCTGCGATCACCAATTCTGTTACCCTACCTCATTCACCCGTCACCTTGTCCACCCGCACACTTTACCAGCAAATATTATTGCCAGCCACATGCGCTTCAACAAGACTGAGCTGCAGCGCCTGATGCCCAATGACACAATATATATCACAATTATAAGAGAGCCAGTCTCCATGTTTGAATCCTTGTTCACTTACTACAACCAGTACAGTCAGAGCTTTAGAAGAGTCCCTAATGGATCCCTTGAGGCTTTCTTAGAGGAGCCATGGCACTACTACAGGCCTGATGAGAAGGACTCCATGTATGCACGCAATACCTTGACCTTTGACTTGGGCGGAGACAAGGATCGTCAAGCCACAGATGAGGCATACGCTCAGGCCTTTCTGGCAGAGGTGGACCGAGTTTTTTCTCTGGTGATGATTGCTGAGTACTTTGATGAGTCGCTGGTTCTCCTTCGTCATCTCCTCTCCTGGGATCTGGATGACATCCTGTATGTTAAGCTCAACATGCGGACACAAAGCTCAAAGCGGAGACTGACACCAGGCCTTCCTGCAAAGATCCGTGACTGGAATTTCTTGGATGCACGTCTGTATGATCACTTTAATGCCTCACTGTGGCGCCAGCTCTCAGCTTTGGGTCCAGCCTGTGTGGCAAGAGAGGTGCGACTCCTTCGACAAGCTCAGGAGAAGCTAATGAGAAGTTGCTTTGGTGGAGGTATGCCACCTCTCCGTTCAGCCGCTGAGATCAAAAATAAGGATCTCCGCCCCTGGCAGCCTAGCGGAAAAGTCGACATTGTGGGTTACGATCTCCCGGCAAATCTCAGCCGTGGGTTCTCAAGCCAAGCCCAGGAACTCTGTCTCAAACTCATCATGCCAGAGGTCCAGTATACACGGGTGCTTCTGCGTTCCCAATCCCTGCGCTACCGTCGAAGCCACCAGACCAGGCCTCCACAGCAGTCACATACCCTCCAGCAGCCCATACGTACAGTCCTGCCTCGGCGTCCTCAAGTGCAACGCAGCCCTCCCCCGCCTGAAACAGGGTCCATCACTACTGCAAAGTCTGCTGTAGTAACCTAAGGTTGGGCTGCAAACTTGGGGCCTAAAGTCCTCACAGACTAAGGCCTCATAGACTGAAAAATGGTCTGTATAATCTGGGTGCCCAACAGACTGCATTGCGTTGTTTAGGTGATGGAAAAAGGACGTACTTGGGAAAAAATGGGTTGTCTTCAATCAGTGTCTCTCCTGTCCCTTCCACACAGCATTTGTAATAAAAAAAAAAAAAGTGTAAAAATGGGGGAAAAGGTGTTTGACATATCTGGACTTGAACTTGAACCTCTCTCCTCTCTGTTCTGTGAAACAGTATCAGGGTTTGCAGACAAGGGCGGGAGAAATCTACACTAGAACTCAGCTAAATTGCAAGCCTCTGCACACCCAACCACAGCAGATTGGAGAGGGTTTTAGGTGAAAGTGGTTCTTTGAAGCAAATCTGTTATGTGCGACCAGGGCTCAATAGGAAAGTGGCGATATCGGGCCTATTGTGAGGCACAGAGTGGGCTTTGTGTGTATCACACTGGTATAGTATCAGGTTACTTGCTTTCATTTTCTGCTTCTCAAGCTCTCTTTTGCTCTCTCTCGCTAACATATGCCATTTAAAGTCCTTGAGAGAGACATAATGACATAAAGGGATCAGCTGTCAGGCATCCAAAGAGCCAGACAGGCATTGAGATAACCTCCAACCGCTCATACAACAGCACAAGCAACAACTCTTCGCTTCTTCTTTTACAGACTCTGGAGCCTAAAGCAAAGGACGGAGGGGAGTTAAAAATCCAGAAAGGGAAAGAGAGACCTTATTCAGAGGGTTAGCCTAAAGACTGCTTGGATACTCAATTTGGCCTCCAGTGATCGCTATGACTCACGCAGACACTAAATACACAGATAAAGCCTTGTTCCTTCTGTCTTCGACCTCTCTGGCTTCCTCACTGCGTCCGTCTTTCTATCCTCCATCCTCTCATCCCTGCTGCTACCCTCTGGTCAGGCTCTCAATCCGTCTTGCCTTCTTTAGTCCAGTTCACCTCCAGAGGCAGTCTCCCTCCGACTACCAGCTGAGATCACGCCTTGCATCAAAGTGACTTTGCTACCAAGGAGAGGTTCCTGGATATGGGGTTTTATTTCAGTCTTGCAATAAGATCTCCAGGCCTACATTCTGTATGATGGGTGCAGATTTAATAACCTACCAGCATTCCCTAACGGCACACATTGGCACAAACAAAAACGTGAAACAACTTGACAGGACAAAGACTTAAAGCCTGTGGGTCCCAGTGTTTGAATAATTCAATCATCTCATCTCACAGCCCTCCTATGGCTCACGTGCTTGGGTTACACGACCATACATGGTCATCAAAAAAGCCAGGACTGGGTGAAAATGCCGATTCTGAACCTGGTAGGACAGGAGGACACCGCAAGATCGTCAGCGTATGATGCTTCAAACCTTCCAAGGCTGGTGTGCCGGCTGGGTTGGCTGTGATCTCAAAATGTTATCACTTCTTTCAGCTGTGATCCATTTTTAATGAATTCCGCTCATATTTAAAGTGTCATTTATGTTCTTTTATTCCTCCAGTGATCAGCAGGGTACTGCTAAGTAACTGAGGGGCGGAGGAAGGATGTCTGTGTGTGATTGTGTGAGTGTATGATTGTGTGTGTGAGCCAGGAAGTGGCTGTCTCTGCTTCATGCTGTATTTTTTTCTCATGGCCAGCTGAGTTGGCATGGCAACAAAAGGAAGTAATGTGTGTGAGGCTTATTAAAACTATGTATTATTTATTATCCGGACTTGAAGAGTCCCCTTACTGTATTTCTGTTATTTTTCATGAATCACTGGATAAACCTTTTCTTTGTCAATGAGTTAGTAGACCTTTATATGTCAGTATACCACCTTAGGCTACAGAGATGGAACCAGGCATGTGGCAATGATGTAAAAATGTCATTTTAATACATGTTTTACATAATGCAAAACTACCAAGACCACTTCTGAAAACCGCACATTGAAACATGCATAGTCGCCTTGAAATTAATCTTTAATTCAGCAGTGCTTAAGTGCTCGACCACACCATGCTGTTGTGGTTGGAGTCTGTTGCGCTGTAGGTTACAATAATGAAAAACACACAAACCACTGCTGCTGTGACAGGAATAAAAAAGCGGCACGGGTGAAGAACAGGCCAGAGTTAGAGGATAAACAGTTTTATGAAGTGGCTTGGAATAGTTGAATTCAGTGAGTGCTTATCATTCTGAACTTACCGGGAAACCTCAGCTTTAAAAGCACGAGATGCACAGCTGTTTTTATTTATTTAGGGTATTGAGAATGTGTTCAAATATGTGTTATATTTATTCAAGGTACATACACTGTTAAACAGTCGCTGGCTCAATCACTTTAAAGAATGCTGATGTTTTGCTATATTTTTTCTCATTGTCAACAAGTCTTGTGAAAAGACCAAAACTAACAAAGTTGAAGTCCATCTCCCAACTCTCCCACCCTGTCTCCGACAAACATCTGCAAAGGCATTGGTTTATCTCTTAACATTCGAGGGATCTGTGGAACTGGCAATACTTAGTATTGAGTTAATCAGTAGATCAATTCATTGTAGGTTTTTGATTTTTATTGTGGTTTGTTTACAGTAGAGGAAATAGACTATCCATAACCCTTTTGCTTAAGTATGTTCACTGATTATGCTAATCCTTAACTGTTTTCATTAGTTGCATTCAGCTGCTACATGTCAAAGAAAATGTTTCATTCAAAGCTCAAAAAGCTAAGTTTAAATTAAACTCCTGGAATGCTTCAAACTGCTGTAAAATAACAAGAAAATGTGTTTGTCTGTTGATCATTACAAGTTTTCAGAGACCTAAAATGCTCAGTGTTAATTAAATGAATAAGACTACGAAGTATACATTTATATTTTAAATATAAACATCTAATCATAAAATCGTGACCCGATAAAATTTTATAAACCAGTGCTTTATTTTTATTTAATTTAAACTTTTTTTTTTCCTTTTTCAAAATTTGCTTTTTGAAACCATTTTCCAATGTCTTTTATTGATAACTAAGACAAACAGGACAAAAGCACCTAAGTAATTCTCTGTCGGTTGGATCTAAACGATTAGACAAACCTTTGGAGAAGAGACATTTTGGATTAAAAACTGGTAAAATACAGAAAAAAATAATCAGCAATACAGTAAACAAGAATGTGAGAAGGAGCTGGATGAATTAACATTTTACACTTAAGCTGAGTTTTAACTTTTAGTGGGATTATTTCACAATTTTATGGTTACATTACAGATTTTGGTTGTATTTTCTCCTAAAACGTATTTTGTGTAAAAACTTAAATTTGAACATTTTGGGGTCTCCTTGCACATCGAAACAAAACTGCATTTTTGACCAGGTGGAATTACTGTTAGTCCTTGCGTTAATGGTACAATTACCTGATGCTTAAATGCATAAATCAAACTTTCTTCCGGCCATTAGTGGGCAAATAAAGGTAAATAAAATAAAAAGTCAAACAAAAACTGTATTTGAAAGTACTTTTCCCCCCCATGTCTGTGTCTTACTTAGAGAGCCAGATGAAGAATATTGTATTTTATCCCCTCAACTGTTCATTTATGATCTGTTTCTCCTTGGATGTGAGTCTCTCTAAGTGCCCTTTTGATTGTGAGAGTCGTTCACTCGGCTGCTCTGCTTCTTGTGAGAGTGTTTCAGTAATGGTCATGCTGTCATGTCTTAAGTGTCGGCTATTCAGCTCTGAAAATGCCAGAGGGGCTGTAAAAATTGTATGCTAAAATCTCATCATCTTCACATTAGCTTCCTTTCTCCAGAGTGACATATAAAACTGTTGTTTTTATTTTCCTTGTACTGGAAAATTAAACGGGACTTCTCTCCCTTTTTGGGTTGGCTGAGCTTTTATGTTGCAGGGAAGTAAAATAAAACAGTTCATTGACGGTGGTTGAAAGTGGCATACTTGATAATTCTCTGACTGTGTTTTCCTCTGTTGCCTCTTTGATCTGCCCATCATTTATTTCCATCCTCTGTTTATTGACTAATCTGTGAATTGAGAAGACTTTTATTTTGGTGATAGAGTTGAAGAGTTTAGGTGGGTAATGGGGCTCTGAGCAAATGGCTAGCGACAATCAAAGCTAGGGGCCCCAAAGCTTTGTAATGACAAGTGGTGAACGTGACGAATAAAGTTTGAATGATTTAAATTCATCTGAGAGTGAACGTGTCTTTGTCACTGCAATTTCTCTTTTCCATGCAGATTTATTCATATATGCACTGGCTTGAATTATTTTGGATATTAGTGAAATGCACACACACTTTTCATCAGCGGCAACACATAACAGACAGCGACAGTCACAATTAAGATTCTGATTCTAAATGGTTCCTGTTTCCCTGAAGACTAAAACCAAATATTTCAGCCTGCAATCAGTCATTTGACATTACCCCCATCACCATGTCACCAAAATGAGGGAGCAAATTGCTTCTCACAGCGACAAAAACAAAATGCAAAACTGTTTGATATGACTGAGACTGAAGCAATCATGATGATCTTTCCCCATCTGCCTGTCTGCCATTTGACCTGCTGTTGTGGTTGCCTCAATGCCTCTCTTTTAATTTCACATTTGCTGCCTCCCTTTTCCTTGCTTTTATCTTGCATGGAACCATGACTCCAATAATAAGCATCATTTTAGTTATTACTGTAAGTAAAACAGCAATGAATGTTGCCTGAAGTTTTACCTCTTTTT
>JAPXVT010000017.1:17022968-17033628 GCA_029823135.1 Acanthurus reversus | reverse complement strand
CTGGTGTCGGCCGATACGCAAGTTTGGTTATCTGAATCAATATCGGGAAGGAAAAAATTGTATCAGAATATTCTTAAGGGAAAGACTGGTGGCAGTTTGATAGCCGAGATATATAGATTTTTTATATCCAATGTGGAAAAACTACCTTTCACACTAGATTTATTGAACTGGTTGAATGTGTTCTTCTTCTTCTCCTTTTATCTCTTTGCAATATGGCAACATTTGTTCTCTGTCTTTCCAATCATTGCTGAAACGCTCTTGAATCCAGTCTCATCATCATCATCATTATCATCATCATCATTATTATCGTTGAACATCTTTGTCGCCATCTGACGCCCTCTGACAGCCCACATTCATCTTCCCCTCTAAATGATCACCCGCATCCCTTCTCCGTCGTCGTTCCCATACCACATTCCCTTTGTATTTTACTCCATCTTCTCTTTGTGCTCCAGTGGTTACAGTATTTCCGTTACTGTCTCTCTAATCTCGAAGTTATCAGCACCATGAAAGTGTAGTTGATGCTTTGCATATATTTGGTTTCCTAGTGAAGGCAGTAGTGGCCTCATTCTCCAAACAGGACAGAAGTGTAGTGGACGGATAAAGTGAGTGAATGAAACAGACGATCAAGGCTCAGCTCGGGTTTTTGTTCTTGCTGCTAAACTTTCAGTTGCTCAGGTAACTGGTTGTATTACTTGTGCTGTGTCAGCAGATGATAAGGCAAATTTTTTTTGGTTCATAGATGTGTGTGCGTCCGTCTGTCTTTGCATGTTAACAACCAACCGTCGTCATCTGTGTGTCTGACAGACTCACTTCACCTTGTAGACTCTCTAATGTAGCATCCTCACAAACACAGTTTGTGTATCTCCACCACCACCCCTCCCTCCCTCCCTCCCTCCTTATCATCCAGGGCACCGGCGTGTTGCTAAATGGAGTCGGAGCAGCTGTACCACAGAGGCTACTGCAGGAACAGCTACAACAGCATCGCCAGCGCCAGTAGCGACGAGGAGCTGCTGGATGGAGCCGGCGTCATCATGGACTTCCACACCACAGAGGATGACAACCTGCTGGATGGGGACGCTGCCTCCCCAGGTAGGCAGTGCGGGATTCTTCCACAAACCTCCCTCAGCTTTTCCGTCGATCCTTTTGAGCTTCCCCGCCATGACCCAGGCTTTGACGAACCCTGACCCTCACCCTCCAATCAGATTCCTTGATTTCTCTTTGAGCTTCCCATGATGCTGCTGCTCTGAGTCCAAAACTGAGCCTATCTGGTTCACAGTAGGCCAGACAACACAGAGAAGCTGCTGCTCTGGTTATGAGTCACCCCAGTGTGGATGTCAAGATATTTCAAGTGTGTGTCTGCTCGCATGGGTTTTGCTGTCTTGTGCTGTGATGCAGTCCTTCTGCCATCTGCCCCCTCCTCATCTCCATCCACGCCCATCAGCTGCTCTACATGCACCCCTGTCACACCTCCTGCCGTCATCGTCCTGCTCCTGGTCTAACTGAACGAACCACACAAATGATTAAAACTATGAAGTAACTACTAAGTCACTTCTTTTTATCATGCTGATAACAAATTTGTTTGAGCTCAGAAGTCAGCGTAGCTATCAGTGGTTTCTTTATTTAGCAAACTGGAGCTGAGTCACGTGACCTAAATGTGACCTTATATCACGCTGAGCATGATAAGAAGTCAAGATGATGCCCGTAAGAGTTTTTATTATCAGTGAATAAATAATCTCAATATAACGTCACATGCTAGCTTTTCCCAGACCTGTCAATCAAACCACACAGCAAACAGAACTAATTCAGGGATTCAGTAACTAAAAATAATCATTCTTACTACCAAAAAAATGAAGTTGTAGTTAAAAAAAAGAAGTGAAAATGCAGCGAAAGATAAATAGACTTTTATTTTGTAATTTAAAAATGCTTTCAGTTACAGTTATCCTATTTGTATTATTTCCATATACAGGACTTGGGTATTCACATATTTATTTATGAAGGAATCCATCTATTTGACAATTTGTTAGGTCATTTAATGCTTCTTTTATTGTCAAATTAAACATTAGATAATGAATAAAACAAATCAGTCAATTTGGGGACTTTAAAAATATGTGAATCAGTAACAGACACTCCTTGGTTTGACTTGGTTCAACCCGTCTCCTCGCTGTGGCAGAACCTGGAGGATTATTTCATGTAAGCTGTAAGAGGTCAAAAAGTTTGGATTTACTCCTGCCTTTAAGGGGCATTTTACACGGCGCAAGGTTATGAATCAAACAGTTTGGCCATTCTTTAAGATGACAGCGGCATGCTGGCACTCCTGAAACCTCCGACTTTTGAAACCGGCTTCCACCGTGTAATCTCTTGAAACCGCAACCTTCTTTCTGGCTGTGTAAACCGGCAAAACGCAAAGCCTGTGAAAGCGGTGACTACGCTAATGCTAATGCTAACGCTAATGCTAGTGCAAGTCAATGCATACTGCAGTAGCCACTACTAAACTTTGATTAAACACTCCACAGTGCACCCAAAGCAGGTCAAATATGACGAGAGTCTATTGAGGCGAATTTAACTGTTTGTAGCATAATTTTAGAAATCGAGACACAATTTCTTTCATTTGTGGATGCTTAGGGCTTGGCAGCAACAGGAAGTAAACATCTTCAGCATCTCCAATGGTATGTCATTACAAAGTTACATCACCAGCTAGCGGCCTGGCGTGCATACTACAGTGCTTCCAGTTCTTCATGTAAATGCAGATTTTTTTAAAGACGCAAAGGAGCGATTTTTCTGTTTTTAGTAGGCCTGCTCTTGTCAAAATGTGGCCCAAGTGTTTTTTTTTTAGCAGCACACCAACCATAATTTTCCTCATAACCATCTGTAAAGCTCTCTCGAGATTCCTGCTTGTTTTTGTTTTTTTTGCATTTTGCATTTGTGTGGTTGTCCAAGTCCAAAATTGGATCACTGTCCTTGAACCAAACCTTACTTTGCGTGGTTTTATGGTTTTTCCTGCTCTTGTATCCTGTTTGTGTTTCTCCCATTTCCATCCACCGTCTTCACCTTGCCTCATTGGAATTATCCTTTATTCTTGTTTCCTGTGGTTTGTTTCGTGCTGTCATCGAGGATGTTCAGTGTGCTTTGGCCTCGCTCGTTGTTCCTCCTCTGTTTGTCTCTCCTGGCTTGTGTGGCTTGATCCTTCCTGTCAGGTTATAATGAAAGATAGGTGGTAGAGAAATCCAGACACGTGGCAGAGCTTGTGTTTTTTTCTGTGGTCATAAATGCGTCACCAGCTGGATAAATATAGAACAGATTAGGTGGAGCATGGTGTACAATTAAGACTGAGTGGTTTTGACTTATTAAAAAAATACGACGACACATTTGTTCACTTTTTCTAGTGTTTTTCTGTTAGGTTTCCTGTTGAGTTCGGATCATTACCTCACTCATTCATGGACTGACCTCTGCCATGCCTTTGATTTTCAGGCTCCCAGCTCTAGTAACACCTGTCATTCCAGTACAGTCACCTGTTTCTCATTCATTAAGCAGCTCTCTGGCACTCTGGAATATCTGGTGTCTGGCCAACATTCAGTCCTCTGCGTCCGGTTTGTTCCTCCTTGTCTACGTAAATATGCTGATTCCTCTTTTGTTTCCCCTCTTTCTTTTAGTCTGGACTTGCAGCTGATCAAACAGAATTCACACTCACTGTGGGGTTGTGTTAGAGGCCTCAGTTGAGCTCGGCTCCGCAAATACGGAGGGATTGCATTTAATTCGAATGTTTGATTTTGTGTGAAATCCATGCGTTCTTCGAGTGCAGAGAGAGCAGAAGAGCAAGCCAGAGTGTTTGTGAATGAGATTAAGACACTGTGCTCTGTTTAAACGTATTTCAAGTGTTTGCTGAGCAGAGTTTTCCGCTGTGCACTTGAATTGGGTAATTTGGATTAGCTTCCTTTATTTGAGTCAATTTGAAAAAGGTTTTGGTTTGTCATCTGCTTTTTCTGTGGGAACTCCAATTTTCTTTGCTTTAAGTCTGAATACAGCTGCTCATATTTTGCACTGTAGAGAATTTAGCAGGATTTGCAGCCTTGTGAATCAGGCATGTGTGACTTCTGGTCACAGTGATTCTTTGTTGTATTTCTGTTAAAGTGAGCATTTAATGCTAAAAGCATGAGCACTCTAGTCTTCAGCGTTGCTTTTGTACATATTTAAAATAGGGCCCAACAGGTTATCAAATACTTGAAACAAAGATTTGTAATGGAGGCAGAATATCTCACATTTTAACAAATTTTATTCCAAATATCAGTACACTGAACAGTAAACACGCTTATTAAATAATAACCCGCCCTTTGCTACACAAAGTACACAATTACACCATTTTAAATCACTAGTCCAAGCATTTTTTCCGGCCTTAAAAAAACAGTTTAAATGTTGCCGCATTTCGGAGAACATACACGCCAGTACTGACATATCCGCGATAGGCCAATATCGGCAAACAGTATCGGCAAACTGATATATCGGGCTGGTTCTAATATAAAAGCTTGTGCTTCAATGGGAAGATTGTTGAAAGCACATAAAACTGTTAAATAAGGTTACAGTTTGCACTGATGGTCAAAGAGAAAGCTCTGATTCTCATAACATGTACTTTTCCTTCTCTGAACATGTAAAATGCTTTTTGACCGCTTAAGCTTCATTTATTGTCTTAACCTTTAAAAACTGACTATTTTTCTTCATAGCTTCGGATTAAAATAACAAAAGTTGGTAGCATTTTTTGCCTGCTATGTAGCAACAGTACTACAGCAACAGTGAAAGATTGAAACTACACATGTAATAATACTGAAGTGTAAGACTAAATAGAGGTTTTTGCATGTGTAGATGATGTTGAAGTGTAGTTATGCATATTAGTGGTTCAACGACTCCAGAGTCTAGACTCAGTCCATTTATTATTCACAAGGGGGACTGTGGGTGCCGAGGCTATTCTGAGGCCCATATGGATGACTGAACTGTATGGGAGACCGTGTGCAGTGCAGCAGGGTGCAGACAGAGGTGGGACTGTATAGAAGGAAGATCACAGTCTTGCTAATGTGGCTGTAGTGCAAGTTTACCTACAAGTAGTGTTTTAGTTTTGTTTTGGTTTTGTTTTTTGTTTTTTTTTAGGATGAATGCTGGCGATGGTATTTTAGCACGCTAACATTAGCATCAACTCAAAGCACAGTTCATGCTAACAGAAACATCTCGATATCACGGTAGTATGTTTTGCGATCCTGTATCGATTCTCCCCAAAAACACTATCGACTCTGATTAATAGTTGACATGCAAAGACTCGTGGCAGTTGTTTGTTTTGTGTTTTGTTTTTTAAAACCCAATGATAATCTAATGGCATAGAAAAAGGTAAACTATGTAAACTCAGGTTTTGTGGATTTTGTGGTGTGTTCTTTATACTGCAACAGTTTTCCAATAATTAGATTGAAAAAAAAAAATGAAGATATCATATTTTAACACCCTATCTTAACAATTAGGTTAACTATTGGGTGCTAAGTTTAGCATCACATTTAGCACTGTAACACCGTCCTGTTAATTTGTCATTTAGTAAGATTGAGCATGTTAGCTTATTAGCCTCTGTACTATAGCCTGACCAGTACTGGGTTACTTTACATAAACAATGTTGATGCAAATCTCTTAGATTATCTTTTGTTGCTGGTGGCGTTTTTACACAACTGATTACTTTCATTACATTGTGTGTTTTAAATGTAGTACTCTGTTTGTTTCAGTGTTGCTTTACTAGGATTATGTTTTTTAAACTGTACTGAGTCCTTTGTACTGCTCAGTCATATATTTTAATGTGGAACCTGGCGTGCTCAGTAGTAACTCCTGGTGCCAGGACTCCACCTCTCTGTCTGGTCAGTCTTGATTTGTGTGTAACACCCAGTCGTGCACCAACATTCCCATGAACCAGTTTGGCTCAGCCGGCGTGAGCTCGCGTTTCAAGAAATCTCCGGATGAATACTTTTCCTTGAAGTTGGTGTGGTGCTTCTCTCTCACCTCCTGCTGCTATTTTTAAGTAGTCATGAGTGGGTGGGTTCTTAGGAAAGCTTGTAAAACCCTCGTCTGTGCTACAGTTTCATTGTGAGCGAGGGGCTGGCTCACTCTGTCACCCCGTGGAGATTTGTGCTGAAACTTTTTTGTTTGCTGAGCAGGCGTGAGTTACATAAATGGAGCAGTGCTTTGGAAAGTATGGCTTCTTGAACTGAAAAGGATTGACTCTGTTTTACTCGCTGGATTTTAGTTTTCTAACTTCATGTTGCTGTTGGATGCTTTGAAGACCTGACTGGGGCTCGCTGAGCAGGGAGGTAGCACGTTATGGCTAACATCACCAGCACCATTGCCTAGCAACAGGAGCCCTTTTTTCAGGTAAGGGGTCGCGCAGGTTTTAGATGAGACAGTGCTTTTATATTACAGTCATACCAAAATTACTGCGTGTGAAATGTCAGAGTCTCATTGTTTTCACCTGAAGGGCTTGAAAGTTCCTGACTCAGCCTGCATTGTTTCACATAATAACTCACAATTACACCAAGTTTACACAACACCTTCAGCTTTGAATACAGTGACTGTGTGGTCTGTTTTGGACTGTGTTGGGTTGTGCTACAGAACAAGATGTCCAGATGTTATCTCAGGTTTCATATCCTCTCTGTAGAGTGAAGCAACGCTGTGTGTCTGAAAATCGTTCTTTCTCGCAATCCAAAACACAGTGCTTCATTTTCATTTTTATTTTCATTTCTCATTGCATATTTAAGAAAAGGCAGGCATTATTGTGAAATGACCTAAAAAAAACAAGGCAAATTAGTAAATGACTCCCATGGGCTTGTTATTTGTCAGAGCTTCCTTTCATGTCATCTATGAAAAGGCTCAGTGGTTTTGATTTGATTCACCAAAATGCTACTCTGGAAAGTTTTCTCCTTCATCAGTGAGGGCTGCAACCAGACATGGACAGAACTGACTTTTTCGCTCTAAAATACCATTTCGAAAATAAAATTTCAGGCTAATTAAAATCACAAATATGTTTTTGTCAGTCATTTACTCCACTACAAGATGTCCTTTGTTTGGTTTGAGCAACAGCCCAAATGCCAGACATTTAATTATCATCATGTGAGACAGAGAAGTGTAACATATAAAGGACCAAAGCCTATACAGGAAATAACGTTTTTGCCGTTCAGTGTTACCAGTATCTGCCTTGACAGACGTTCCTCAGCATGTTCGACTGCATACAAACTTGCATTTCAATGTGAGCGCAGTGTAAGCAAGAACGTAAATTCACTGTACTTAAAGCTGCAGTTGGAAACTTTGTGTTTAACATCAAAATTCTGTACTTGTATCTGTAATATTTTTGTGTGTTCCATTTGGAAAAAAAGTCATAACACCCACGGACAGCTTTTAGTAAGTGACGTGGTCTGAGTGTATCTGGAGATCTCCGGGATTTCCCATCATGCCTCTGTATCCAGGATTGGTAAAAATATTATCGCCCCCGTTCTATTTGCCCAATCAATGATGCTCTCTGTAATCTCTGTCCTGATATGCAGCTCTCCGCTGCGCTTCTTAGCGACAGAGACGTCGGTACGAGCTGATTAGCCGTTCGGGCCTTCGCTCTGACTTGAATCTGCCGACAACAGAGTGTCTGCAAGCGACATCATCAGTCGGCTTGAGCTCGAGCTGAGACAGACTAGTTTACTCCGCTGCATCTTTCCCTGCAACCGTTTTGTCTCGTTTCAAACTGGACACAAAAGAGAGAGTGACAACAAACAAAATAAAACGGGAGTTGGCGCAATTGTCCGCAACGGAGTTGCTCTCCAACGAGTCTCATGCTACAGCTAACGTTAGCTTGTTAGCAGAAGTTACCAACTGCAGCTTCGAGTAAAGTACTTTTTTGTTGAAAACTTAATTTTCCTCTTACTTTATAAAACATATGAAAAGCTTATAAAATGTGATGTTTTGTTTGACATTAAACTACCCAACAGCACTATTACTCGATTAATCACTTAGTCAGTTGACATAAAGGTAATTGGCAACTAATTTGATAATCATTTGTCATTTTTCATGCACTTAATTTTAATTATGTCGATTATTTTTCATTGTATCTTTTCTATATTTGTAGTGTTGGGTGAACAAACCAAAAATTGTGAATGTGTCACTATGGGCTCAGGGTAATTATGACAACATGTTTCATTATTTCTCAATTTTTACAAAGCAAATAATTAAGAACAGAAAATAATCAGCAGATAAATACATAATTAAAGTATAATGTTAGTTGCAATTCCGTACAAAATAGCTAAGAATCAGCTTTATCTCAACCGACTACAGCAGTTATTCTGCTTTCACATTAATGCTCGAGTAATAGTTACATTTACAATGACTTTACTTGTGACAGAGTAATTTTATAGTGTTGTATTATTACTTTTACTCAAGTAACAGCTCTGAATACTTCCTCCAACACAAAGCTATTAAAACTTCATGCATCTTTACTAAACTCCCCTGTCTTCTCAGAATGGAATATTCCTTTGAAGAGCTCACCCTCTCAAACGCCCACACACACACACACACACACACACGCACACACACACACACACACACCCCTGTGACCCGCCACCATGGTTTCTCCCGCACAGGCAGGGCTCACTGAGCTCCCCTAGCAACCAAGCAGGCACGGCTGACCGGTGTGATCGTCTTTCCCTTTCTCTGTGTGTGTGTGTGTGTGTGATGACATCATCAGCCCTACAGTCAGCTGCTGCAGTGGAGAGAGAGAAAGAAAAGGGAGGGGGAGGGAGAGCAAGGACTGTGCACTCACTCACACACGCAAACACACACAGACATACACACACTGTCGCCCTCACGCAGCACCGCTCGTCTTCTTTTAGTAAACATGGCAGCGGCAGAAACACACGCAGCGAGTAATGAAGCCTAGCTTAGCTTTAGCCTAGCCTCATCTCAGCTGTCAACATGGAGGAGGAGGACGCGGCTGACCCCTATTTGCCTTACGACGGGGGAGGGGACACAATCCCCCTGCAGGAGATCCCTAAAAGAGGTACGCCACGTCCCCTCTTCCTTTCTTTCTACCCCCTCCCTCCGACTGCCTCCTTTCCTCATGTTGCTGTGATGACAGAGGCTGTCCCTCTCCTTCTTCTTCTTGTACAGTGAGTGCATGTTGCCATATGGCAGCCAAACAGGCGCTGCCTCATCTGCTGTCGATCAGGCATTGATATCAGAGTGCCGGTGTGGATTAGAAGCTGCCATTGCTCTGCACCGCTACATGCTCTGTGGGAGCAAAACAGCTATCTGGCAACCTTATTTCACCATTCTAACCTCACCTCTGTTGATGATTAACCATCTGTATGTGTGTGTGTGTGCGTGTGTGTGTGTATGCTTGTCAGACGGAGATAATAAGATAGAGATGGCTGATTTGTCGCGGAGGCTTGCGCTCGGGCCTGTAAGCAGTTGCGACTAAAGGCAACATCACGGGCATCCATTTTAATTTTCCCCCCACAGAGACACGGTCAGTCTTTGGCTGCGACACATGTGGACAGGATGTTCACAGATCCAGGCTGTGTGTGTGTTGTTGAAACATTTCACAATGTTCCTGCAGCGCGAGGACACCTGTTGGCCACATTCAGAACGTCACATCTCATCACATCATGCGTATCGGGCTCCTGCGGGTGAAGGCACGCAGGCGAATTGTAACAAATTATCACTTGTTTTTCCGGACAGCTTTGACTTCTCATGCTGCATCCTCATTCGTCTTTCCCGTGTCGCCTTTAGGAGTTTTCCTTACTAGTTGTGCCTGCTTGTGTGCGTGCGTTTGTGTGTGTTTGTTCCTCCAGGCTTTATTAGATTTTTACGGTGAGTGAGCAGAGACAAAAGGCCCCCAGTGAGTTCAGGGCAGATCCACTTTGCGGAAAGCGACATCCAAAGCTTTTCTTTCCTCTCCTCTCTTTGCACACACACAAGTTCAGTGTTTTCCGATCTCTCTCTAAACTCTCAAGACTTTTCAATGAACTGTTTCTTGAATTCTTCAGTTCAGATGACCTCATCTCACTGAACATCCACCCCTCTCTTTCTGTTTGGCACAGAGGCAGCCTTGTGTCCTCTGGTGGTTGTAATCAGATAAGTTTGGCTACCAATTTCCAGGCTTAATAACCCGTGAAACTTCACATAGTGTGCTTGTAACTGTTCCTGCAAAACAATACATAATAACTAGGTTGCTTTAAGGACATCTACCTCAAACCCTGTGGCCTCGTTTGGGCTATTCATAACCGTCACATCATATGTAAACATGCAGAGGAAAGTTGCGTAAAAGAGGATTATGAATTTTCAAGCTTTTTGGACTTTGATCCATATTTTTTGTTGCCTTCAATGTAAATTAGGGCAATCCACCAGTCGTCTCTCAGGCTGGCTCTTCAGGCTATGAGGAGGTTGTTTCAGCTGGTTTACCATGTTTATCACATGACTGCTGAGCAGACTAACCCTACTCCATAAGACGGACCCAGGTAGTCCTAACCAGCTGCCTCTAAATCTCCCTGAGCTCATTTACTCAACAGTAGTAGAGTAGGCGAAGGCTTAATATAAGGGAATGCAAAGGTGGTCGTAGGACACAGGAACCCCTGAACAAGCACTTTTCTGCCTACCTGATTGA
>JAPXVT010000017.1:16429149-16446195 GCA_029823135.1 Acanthurus reversus | reverse complement strand
TGTTGGACTTTAAACAGTTGGACTGTAAACACCGAGCGGCACGCGGAGAAGGAAGTTGGAAATGGAAATTTGCCTCCTCCAGCCCAAGAATAATGGGGCTTGTCCCCAGAGGCTGTATCGCTGTCTACCAGAAGTTAGGCAGCTGATGGGTTCCGAGATTGATAGTTGCTTAGCTCAGATGTCTTTTTGATCATAGGTTGGAGGCCATTTTTACGATGTTGCCTTGCAACAGATGAAGAACTTTGGGAGAATTGCTGTGTGTGGAAGTCTTGCTGTGTACAATGACAAGGAGCCGCAAAAAGGTCTGTGCTTCCACAGCTTCATTTTTTTAACTTAAATGGTGCTGATTTTTTGTTTTTTTTTGTTTGTTGTTGTTTTTTTTGTTTTGTTTTTTTTTGCTTTATCCTGATACCTTCTTGTACAAACAAGGTTGAAATGCAGTTAAACCCTCTTTACAACTTAACACTTTCAGAAGAGTTTCTCACTAGAGGGCGCCATTGTCTTACTGAAGCTCCAGAGTAGATGTGTAAACAGTCCTTTATCTTGGCAGAATTAGTTTCCCTCTACTACCACTTCCTCTTTTGTCTTAAAACCTCTCTCTTTTTCTCTCTCTCTCTCTCTCAGGCCCATACCAGCACAAGACCATACTCCTCAAGCAGCTTAAGATCGAGGGCTTCATGCATGTCAGGTGGACGTACAAGCACGCTGAGGACGAAAAGAGGCTTTTGAACTGGATGAAAGAGGTTAGTGTTTGAAAAGAATTTATTGTGATGCCTGATCTAATTCGGAATTTTTGTGTTTGTCACCAGTAATGATTTGATCTCATGTATGAGGGTTGCTTGTGTTTTCTGCTTCAGTATAAATTTTGGATTTATTTATTCTGCTTCTGCAGGGCAAACTGAAAGCTCGGGAGAAAGTAACAAAAGGCTTTGAAAACCTGCCAGATGCCTTCATTGGGTTACTGAATGGTGAAAACATTGGCAAGGCCATCGTCGAAGTCTGATGGGGAAACATTATTGATAACTGCCACATTAAAACAGAATTTATACATGAAGGACAGGGCATTGGTATGTACAACTAACAAGCTGTATTCACAATAATAAGTTGTCAGTGGCTCAGTTGAATGTCTCTGTAATCACAAGGACAATAAAGGATATCCCTTCAAAAAATATGTCTGATATCATTCATTCTTTAAAAGTAATACTGTCGGATGAAGCTGGACTGTTCTGTTTTTTAATTTTTTTTTAGTTTACAGATAACTTTACAGGTTTGTTTTGAACCTTTTCCTTTGAATCAAGCATTTCCTCAACATTTAAATTTTTGGAAAAGTAATATGCGTGTTGGGTTTCTCAATGCAGACTTTGAGTATCCGTACATGAAACAGCTGATATTAATATGGTCACAGGAGAACAGGAAAAAAGAACTGAAAATGTGTCCTCCTTTCAACTCTAAAGTAGGTGGAGTTTTCTCCATTAAAAGGCAGACACTGTTTACTTCCTGCTGCCTTGTGCAGCATTTGTTTGACAGGGAAATAGCAGTTCTACTACATTGTGCTGACTCAGTAGACTACTATAGGTGAATTATCAGACCACGTCACACTAATGTCTCGTGGTTTCGACCGTGCAATACAGTTGCAGGAAAAGCCATTCGTGGGAAACATGTCGTGTTGTGCAGTAAGATGCTAGAATTGCAAAACAGTTCAAAAAGACCTCATATTTCACATAATACCAACAAACAACACTCCTTTTATGTTAACGGCAGACATTTTTGGTTGAAAGCTCTCGGGAAGAGATGATTGGAACGATAACCAAATTAAAAATGCCCAACTTTGCAGTGCTCATTTCATATCAGGTAAGCTGACATACAGTCAGCCAGTCTGTTGTGATTTGCGGACAACAGTTCAAAACTAAAACCTAACATTGTAACACAGGAGAAGTTCAATAGCCGTCCTCATCTCTCTGGGCTTTCTGCATTTGAGGTGCATACGCATCCGTAGTGTTTACTAATGTATAATTGCTCTATTAAGTAGGAATTTGTCGATCAATTCACAGCCTCACTCACAACTGTTTGGCTAATGTGCTGTTGTTATAGTACGGTAATCAAAACCCTGACAATATTTAACTTACCTGCATCTTATATAGCAATTTATCTTTAAATTACACCAAGTTTAGTTGAGTCTTTTTGCCTCTGTCACATGGTGAAAAAAATGTAATGTTTCCCCCTGTTGTGTTTAGCTTAACTGGGAAATTAGCATACATTAGCTGAAGGAAACAACTGCTACACTAGCTTATTAGCCTTAAGTATATCCACCCTGCTAACTTCTCTGTTTGTTATCAAAACAAGTCAGATTTGGAGAATAAACCATCACTTCATTACTTACACAGTCAATTCTGACCTCCTTTAGCTTCCTTCCTGGTCTGTCAGAGCCAAACATTAAACCTGACTGCACATGGCAAGGAAAGAAAAGTGGGTGATGTCTGTTAAACTTCCAACCAATCAGAAAACACTTAAAGCTTAAGTCACGCCTTCTCTCCTCCCTCACTTAACAAAAACCTGCTTCTGTCTTTAGTGAGTTCAGTTCTGCGATTTCTGTCTGGAGAACAACATCTGGTAAGTTACATGGATAAAGTTGTTAAGGCTGTATGTAATTATTATATTATATTATATTATATTATATTATATTATATTATATTGTATTGTATTATATTATATTATATTATATTATATTATATTATATTATATTATATTACATTATATTATATTATATTAGATAATATTATAGAATATATGTAACTATTAGGCCCACCCTCCATTGTAGGAGAGCATGCGTCAGTAAAACATATAGCAGAGTGGCAGTCCATAGGACGGGAGTTCACTTCTTACTCATGAACTTTTTATTTTATGCTGTTTGCTTTCACTCACATTCACTTATCAATGTCAAGATAAAACAACTGCTGTTTGTTAAGCAGCTGCCCCAAACAAAGAATCATGGTCCAAAGTAAGAAGTGGTGCCTGGCCAAACACTTTGACGGCTTCCCAAAGAACAGCGACTTTGAGCTGAAGGTTGAGGAGCTCCCTGAACCCAAAGATGGGGGTAACTTGAATTTTCATCTCAAACACCAAGTACTTTAAATAAGAAAATATTAACTTGACAATGACATCTGGTGTTTAAGCGAACATTTGAACCCGTTTTCATGTCTTTTTCTTTTAGAGGTAGTTTTGGAAGCTGTGTTTCTCAGTGTCGACCCTTACATGAGGTGAGTGAAATCATGCATCTCGAAAAATATTCAGAATAGTATCATAACAATGGTGAAGAATTTTCAAATCTGGCACGGAGAACTGATAAACTTTTGTAAAACATGACTGACCTCCAAATCAGACAGTAAACAATTCTGATATGTGCAAATAAAAAGTTGGTGATAGGTAAACATATGGGTGACATGCTGCAAAGCTTTACTAAAGAGGAACAACGAATGATGAGCCAATGTTGACTTGCTGTTAACCCAAATCAGTTTATTAATTTACAGTCTGCTTTCTCTGACCTCCTATGGCACAACCTTTCACCAAACTAACCTTTCTGGCACTGCCTACTTTATCAAGGTCTCATATTCCTTCTCATTTATGAGCCATAAATGAGGCATAAAAAGAGAGAAAGACTTTGCCATTCACAATTAACTGATATTTAATGTACTCAAAAAAATTCTGAGGCTTTGTTGTTTGATACAGGACAAATAGAAACTGTATTAACAGGAACATTTTATGTTCATGCATTTAAACCAGAAAAGATTCCAAAGAGTTTGGGACTCTTTAAGGAGATTTTGACATGAAAATTAGCAATGTATATAAAACTATATTATCAGGTAACTGATCATAGTATGTGAAAAAAAAAAAAAGCACACAGAAACAAGCAGAGAACAGAACAGGGACCGATGTTTACAGAGTTTATGAATGACTGCCATTTAGAGTCAATAACATCAGTTACTTATTTATCTCCAAGATTTATCTGTTTATTTATGAGAGAAGTTTACACTTTTAAGCAACTATGTAGGCCAAAGTTGCTCCCTCCTTTTGGAGTAGTGGTGCCCAGAGGTGAATTTAATGTAATATAATGATATTATTTCATATAAATAATGATTATTTTTGACAGCTGGAACAGAATGTAAAACCACTATGTCCTCTTGGCAAACTAATGTAATTTGCTCTCATCATTTTTTATCCTTTAAAGAGTAACTTAACCCCTAAACCACCTTTTTCAGCTGAAAATGAAGGCTAAGAAGTATTTAGTAGTCTTTCGGATCGATTCAGGTCTTCCTCTTGATATTTTAGTGCAAATTAATTGACTTTTCCATATTTTCTTACAAATGTGTGTAGTGACTGCCTTCTACTGGCTGAAGCACTGCTATTGTAAGGCAATTTTTTGGTGCATTTTAATTGGCTGATAAGGTGAAACATGATGTCACCAGTGCCAAGGCACTGTCTTCAGGCTGGGACCAATTGCCGGACAACCAGAGGCACTTAGATGCACTAGATGCACTTTTTGAATTTCAGGATTGAGGCACTTTAGCCAGAACTCTGGGGGTTTAGTTACACTTTAAGGTATAGAATGCTATTAAATTAGTATTCAAAACACTGTTTATTTGTTTAACAAAACAAAGTCATACATAGAACCAACAGTGCACATAAAATGTAATGTTTTTCTTTCCAGGCCTTACAGTCGTTTCGCACTGAAAGAAGGTGATGTGATGATTGGAACTCAAGTGGCCAAGTAAGGAACACACACACACACACACACACACACACACACACGCACACAGAGGAATGTCTTTTGTCGGTTGAAATAACCTCAAAATGACCTTAAAATGATAAATTTTAAACCTGCATTCTATGTATTTTCTTTCCTTTTTTGCCTTGTGTCTATGCAGTTGATATTTGCTTAAACAGCAGCAAACTCTAAATGAACTCAGTCATACAATGGACTCAAATGGGAACAGGTGGAAATCACTTGCTTGACGGATGCCTTTATTTTTCTTCTTCTTCCTCTTCCTCTTTTTTTTTTTTTTTTTTTTTTGTTGTTCTTTGGTTTTCACGCAGAGTGATTGAAAGTAAGGACCCAGAGTTCCCGGTGGGAAGCCATGTTGTTGCTAATTGCGGCTGGAGAAGCCACGCCGTCTGTGGGGAGAAAGAACTCACTCTCATCTTGCCCAACTGGCCAAAAGACGTCTCCATGTCCCTGGCACTGGGTGCCATCGGCATGCCCGGGTGAGACAAGAGTTTTATTTGTCTGTACGGGGAGAAATTGTATACAGAGAAATTCCAAGGGTAAAAAAAAATACAATTTGTTTTCAAATGATGTCACAGTTTACTGTGACTTGTTCTTCTATCATTTACAATAGTTTGATGGACAAGGAGCTGAATCATCAGGAAGTTGCACAAAAAAATGTAAAATGTTGCATAACAGGACTTAATTGTTAAAAGAGAAAAAAGAAGAAACCAGCTTTAAGTGTTAATACCAGTGCTGATGGGCTTGGGCTACTATCACGTGTAAACCACTATCAGAAAGACAGTATAAGTTTTCTGAGTAAATGTTGAATAAAGGTGCATTTCAACCAAAACTACCAGGAATTTTCAGTTCCAAGAACTTCTTTTCAAGGAACTAAAAGGTTTCTGTGGCCTGTTGTTGTCTGCGTTTTCACCGTGTCCTAGAATCCTGGGAAGATTACCCTAATAAGATTGATGACATATGGAAAAGCAATAAAAGTAGTTGCACCATTTATCTGATATCGTCCTCTGCGTAAACGCCAAGCAAGACCTGCACCTCATCATCGGTCCATCTGTCGTTCTTATGTGACTTTATCTCAAAGCACGATTAAAAAAACAGTGAGCTTGAAGCTGCAGACGTCTAAACCTGGCGAGTGAGATACAGCATTGGACCAATAAGAAATGTTCAGCACTGCGGGCCTCACCCCCAAAATTCTTGAATCTTTTGAAAGCGCTATCTGTCGAGCAGGGACTTCTCTAGGAGTTGATCAACCCCGTAGCTTAATTCTGGCCCTGATTCCTGTGATCAAAACGCAGAGTTCCTCAAAAGGTTCCTAGTTTCTGAGGAAAATTCCTGCAGTTGAAATTCACTGTTGGACAGCTAATTTCCCTCCTAATGTTTAGGACCAGCAAATGGGAGAGTTGTTTACCTCTGTAGAACAGCTGAGTTTTATCTCTAATGCAGAAAATCTACAAATAACTCTCCAAATGTTTTGTCCTGCTGGTGAGTCACCTTAAAGGCAACTGTAACCTTGTAATAGAGGCTATTATATCAAGACTGTCAAAGAGAAAACAAACCCTTATGATTTCATGGTTTGTTTGGTTGGATTTCACTCATTTTTCTCCTCTCCAGACTGACGGCTCTGTACGGGATAGAAGAGGTCCTGGCACTCAAGAAGGGCGAGACCCTGCTGGTGAATGCCGCAGCAGGGGCAGTGGGCACCGTGGTGGGTCAGATTGCCAAGATCATGGGCTGTAAGGTGGTGGGATCAGCAGGGTCTGATGCCAAGGTGGCTTACCTCAAAGAGCTGGGCTTCGACGAGGTCTTCAACTACAAGACTGTTGGGTCCCTTGACGAGGCACTAAAGAAGGCTTCTCCAGACGGATACGACTGCTTCTTTGAAAATGTAAGCAACGTTGGAAGAAGTCCAAGCCTGTGAAGTGTTTCTATTTGCGCTTTGCATTGCAAACGTCATCATTGTGAATCTTTGAAGTGATTTATCTTATACGTCTTTTTGATTTTAGGTGGGAGGCTCTTTCTTCACTGTGGCCTTGGACCACATGAAGAATTTTGGGAGAATTGCCGCGTGTGGAAGTATTTCTGTCTACAATGACACTACGCCACAAACAGGTGCGTGCTTCCCTATTTCCGTCTTTTCCAATGGTTCTGCTCTTGTTTTTTGCTTTAACCTGATTCCTGTTTGTAAAAACAATACTAAAATCCCTTTTCAAGTACGCATCAGACAAGTTAACGTCATCATCACTAGAGGGTGCTATTGTGTTACTGAAAAGCTGGAGAAGATGTGTAAACAGACCTTTATATTGGCAGAATTTGTTTTCCCTGGGTTACCACTTACTCATTTTGTCTTAAACTACCTCTCTCTCTCAGGCCCATTCCCGCACATGCATGTAATACTCAAGGAGCTGAAAATTGAGGGCTTCCTGCTGCACAGGTGGGCGCACAAGCACCCTGAGTCTTTACAGAGGTTACTGACCTGGATGAAGGAGGTTAGTGTTAAAAAGAATTCATCATGGTTCTCGCTCTAATTTAGAATTTTTGTATATCTTCAGTAATCTTAATCTCAAGTTTAAGGGCTGCTTGGTGTTTTGCTTCAGGGTGATTTTTGTGATTTATTTATTGTGCATCTGCAGGGCAAACTGAAAGTTCGGGAGAAAGTCACAAAAGGCTTTGAAAACATGCCGGCTGCCTTCATGGGGATGCTGAGTGGTGAAAACATCGGCAAGGCCATCGTTGAAGTCTGATGTAGAAACACAGGATCAGTCAAGAAAAGTCTGCTTTATTATTAGTAGTATTATTATTATTAATCCGCATGCATAGAAATACAGACCTCATACACAAAGTACTGTGCAACAGACACTTACAACTCAGCAGTTGTATTCATAATAACATGTTTTCTATGGCTTGGTAGATTGTGTCTGTAATCACAATGACAATAAATTATGACCTTAAAGAAATATGTCTGATACCATTCATTCTGTATTATTGTTTGATGAGACTGTTCTGCTAGCTTTGGTGGACTTTCATCAATTCATAGTTGGGCACATTTGTTTGAAATGCATATAAAAAAATAAAGACAAAATAAAAATAGTTCCATTTACTTAGGAAAACTTTAATGACATAAATGACAGTCTCCCGTGCAAGCAAGTGTCTGGATGAGCTGTGTAGAGCTGCTGCTGATGCATTCATATGTTATTCACTGTTTTTCAAAATAATTCAACATATTTAGTTTTTATGTGGTAATATGTGTCAGGCTTTACATTGCTGATTATGAGTATCTACACAGTATAAATCAGGTAATAATTTATGCACATCCCGCATTTAAGGAAAAGAGGGAAAAGCTACTGAAGATGTGTTGTCCTTTCAGTCCTAAAATGAGTGGAGTCTGGATAATGGGGCAGGCTCTGTTTACCTCCAGCTGCCAAGTGCAGCTTTTTGTTTGATCGGGAAATAAGCTGTATTTTTAGACACTAATTTGAATTTCATAAGGTTGTGGTGGCGATGAGAAGCCCAGCTCCATGGTTACATAGGATGCTGTCAGTTCAGTAGAAAAGCACAAGGTTTCTCCACTTTGGTACAAAAGTGTGGCGTTTGCACACCTACAAGAAAAAAAAACAGAATTGGATAAAAAATATTCCAACTTTAGTAGTCTCAGATTTATAAAGAGATAAAATGATTACTGGCGGTCTACCAACATTTTATAGGACTACTTGAAGTTTTTGTGTGTGTGTGTGTGTGTGTGTGTGTGTGAGTGAGTGAGTGAGTATACCCTGAACACAGACAAAGCTATGCCAAGTGACATTACTCAACTTTAAGGTCATATCATCCTCGTCTGGTCAAAGAGGCATTATACCAGGATTTTTGCTCCACATAGCCTGTATTTGAATTTTTATTTTATTTTTTAAAATAATTTCTATACAAAACGGGCAAGACATACTGTTAAGAAGAATTCCTTAAAATCTAGAATCTGGAAATTTGCACTCTGAAATGTAAAAATAAAATGGTGTTCCATTTTTGTGAATTTAATTGAATTAAGCATCATAAAATACAAGTCAAAGCTTGTTGTAAATGGCTAAACCTTAAAAAAAACATTTGATTTAGGCTACTTTTTGCATAAGAAATATCCTATATTAATCAATCGCAAGTATGGCAGATATGATGTGGTGGGGTAGACTCCATGTGTGGAAACACTAACACAAAAATAAAATAAAGTGAAATAAAATAAAACAAAATAAAATAAAGCAACAACCCTGCTTTAATTACGTAATAATGACAAGTCACGTAAGCGACGTTACATAGCGGTAATACTAGGCCTACACTGGAATTGAGCTGCGCATACTCAGTCGCTTACGGTAAACTAGGAATTTGTCAAGTCATTGTGACTTGAATCACTGTTTAACTTTTTCCATTAACGTATCGAAATAACAACAACACTTTAGGGAAATATCGTAAGCTATACAACAACAAATGGTCATATAAGACAATGTGAGCCCAAGAGTTTATTAAAACACCAACATCACCAGACTATTAATATTCAGCTTTCGCCCTCACACTGTATAGCATGCAGTAGCCTGGTGTTAGCCCTGTAGAAAGACAGCTTTATCAATATACCAACAGTTTTCAAAAACAAACAGCACACCATCATTCAGTGCGGTGTACAACTATGATTATTTTCATGCCGCAGAAGTACTACGCGTAAATATAGTAGTACACAGACCGAGAACGATCCTACACCAGTGCCGTTAGGCTGAAGGACTGAAAGTGTAAAGCTACGAATATTGGAATACCCCCTACCTGTTGCTTCAAAAGAAATGTCTGTTTGTTGGATAAAACTTTACTTTGAATAATACAGAATCAAAATAAAAATTCAATCATAGTGAAATCTCAGCAGAAAAAAACGTAATCAAAACTTAAAGCACAGCACTACTGTATCACTACCATTTTTGAGGAATTTGTATAGCAACGACACATCTTTATTTTGAAAGAAAAAGCACTACTACTTCCGCTATGGGTTGGGCTGTTACGTCACTTGACACAGTTGTAATAAAACCCGCCGCATGTCTGTGGAAGGAGGGCATTCCCGACAATAGTTGCTATTGAACAATTTCAAACTCGTCCATTCAACAGCAATCATGGTCAAGGAAGTCGACAATTTGGTAAGTTGCAGTTTATATTATTTTCTTAGTTATGATAGTTTACCGGTGTTAGAAGCCGCCACGGTAACACAGTAGTGGATGTTTTTTAGCTCGCTAACGCTCCGTGATGCGGTTCTTCCACGCTAACTTCCCGGGCTGCCTCGCGCCCGTTTCTTTCTCGTGACCCATTCTCCACATTACACGAATAACCACATTTTCTCTGTTTTTTCGCCTGTTTAATCGATGGAAACGAGTTGTAAGTTGGTGGGATATTCCAAATGTTTATCATTCTAACAGCTAGAGTAAAACTGGAAGCTTCGAGTTCGCCCACTGGTCACGTTTAGTTCATTAAATGGTCGATTCAGCAATGGTGACGTTCGGCCGTTGAGAGTGGAATAACGTTAGCCGCCCTTATGTGTGTGTCGCTGTTCACTGAGCCTAAGCCGTCTTGTGAACAGACGGTTTTACTAGTAACGTCGGGTTAGTAACGTTAGAGTTAGTAGTTAACGTTAACATTGGGTAAATAGGTGCTTTTTTTTGAGTGTACAACTCCACGTAATCTGTGAGCTTGAGGCGCGCCGCCGGGAAAGATCCATGATGCTAAAACGTGCACGTTAGCTAACGTTAACGTTGCATCGTGCCGTCGTGACAGCAGGCCATAACGTTACCTGTCCACTGCATTGTTAAGGATGGTCCGACGTAGGCAGAGGTTAAATAATGTACATTAATGATGAGTACACAGAGTCGTCGTTAAGTAGCTGCTCTGAAATCTGCTAATGTGAATATTGGCAACTCTTCCACTTAGCTTGTTACACCATCAGTGGACTTGCATTGTCTTTGGATGTAACGTAACTGAGTAATAGCTCGAGTGTCGAAATTACAGATATACTAATAATGTTAAATGTTATGGGATAACATACAGCTTCACTGGAAAAAAGTGGCTACAAAGGGAGATCCCTCCAATGTAGTTACACGGAGGAAGCTCTCTTCAGAGTGGAAAAGTTTATTATTATTATTATTATTATTATTATTATTATTATTATTATTATTATTATTATTTTTAATTTTCTTGTCTACTCTTAATATTTTGGGTGGTCCATTGCTTAATAATAAGATTGCTTCAAGTTACAATAATGTCAAAAGGCTGACATCTAATTACTACATCTAATTTCTGCCTTAATGCTGACCTCTGCTGTTGAAAAATGTAAACAACAACAACAAATACAGAGCTGGCTTTTGCTCACCAAATCTAGCCTTGAAATCCACATGTATTACTGTAAACTCAAAAGCTTGGCACAAGCTTTTTATTCTGGTTAATTAATAAACCTCAGGTTGAGTAAGATTTCCTCAAGAGTCACTTTGCTCATGTCTTCTTCGGATATTGTCATGCTTACAGGATTATTTTTCTTCCCCGCTTTGTTGCATTGTTATTATTATTTGTTAATTATTTTGTTTATATCTCTTTAGATAAGCCCGTAGTGGGCTTCTGCCTCACCTCCACATGATTTATATTTGCTTAGTTTTTCTTTGTCTGACTTTTAAAAATGTGTAAAAAAATAAACTAAACAAAATTGCCAGGATTATGGAAAATATCCATATTTTGCATGCATATATTCCATTACAGCGTTGTCTGAAATAGAGTCAAATGAAAACAAAAACATTTCTTCTAATTTGATTAGGACTGTTATGAAAAGGGGAATTTTTATCTCTGGGCCCTTTGCTGGTTAAATCAAGTAATGTAAACACTACAGAATCTTTTTATAGTTTACCTTACGTCATTTTTTTGCCTAAATTCCCCATCTCTCCCCGTGTGAACACTGAGTTTTAGGCCACGAGTTGCCCACTGGCTCCTACATCACAGTGTTTACTTCATCCTCCACAGATCAACCTGGAACTGAGAGGACTCCTCTGACAGACCCTGACTGTCAGGGCCAAGCAGCTCGAACTCATTAAGAGACGACTGGTGTTTCAAACTGTCACCATCAGTGCCAACATGCTTGCTTTCATTTCCTCACGCTACGATAACCAGTTTGAGTTAATAAGATGTCAGTATGAATCAGCGTCAGGAGATCAACACAAACTAAAAGAAACATTTTCAAATATAGCTTCTCATGAAGTCCACAGGTTGATGTCTGCATTTAACTGGAAAATAAAATGTTAAGGGAGCGTGTGACAAAGAAAACAATTCATTCAGATGATGATGTGAGGTTCCCATAGTCAGATGTCCTTAGAGTGTAGGGATCATATAATAAAGAAAGGATGAACTTCTTCCATAAACTGATACTTGGACATTGAAAATAGGACCCCTGAGCTCAAATTCTTGGTAAAAGACATTTTAAAAGTGTTCCTTCTCTCACCTCTCCACACTGCTGTAACATCGGACATTATCCTCCCCACCCACTGCATAGATCTTGCCATCTAGTGAGCCCACAGCCACACTGCCACGATTGTTGACCATCCGTGCTGCTTTCTTCCACTCGTTGTATTCTGGACAGAACTGTTCTACCAAACAGGATGGATCCTCCTGGGTCCATCCCCCGACTACCGAAACAAAACAGGGCACTCATTATTTGATTACAACTCTTATCAAAAACAAAACCTCTGTCTCCTTTGTGCGGATATTATCTTTACGATGCTGAAATAGGCTGAATATACTCTTCCTATCTAAAAAATGATAATGTTCTTTTACAGAACTAACTGTTCTGGCTTCTTTTTTAAAATCAAATCTCACATTTTGCTTTTCTCTCTATGCAGTAGAAGCAGTAAACAAGGCAAATTTGGGCATGGATCCAATAGTATTGAACTGTTTTGACTGGTTTCCATGGTAATCCTTGGCAGAAAGAGGTGTGATCCAGGAAAGTGAAAAATGAAGTGAACTCAAACTTATGAGTAATTTATAAGACTGCAAGTGCACAGATGGGTGACAAATGAGAGGCAAATACAACATCAAAGGTATAATATTCAATATTTCTGCATTAAAATGTCTAAAACCAACTAGACGTTTGTTGCATGTATTGTTGCATTGTGTGCTTACATAATTCCTTCAATTATTCTTGTCATCAACATTTAAAGCCAGAAATATCTGTTATTTTATTCAAGGTAACAGTGTGTGTTATCACTATATGGCTAACTATAACTTGTTAACTTCCAGGGAAACACAGGAAGCACCAAATGATACTTTAAAAAAGAAGCAAGGAAGGAAGGAAGGAAGTCGGTGAACAGAATCATGAATTGTTTTCTTACCGGGCAAGAAGAATGATGATGATAAATCGTATTAGTTATGGTATCCAAACAGAGACCGTAAGATCCACCATAATCCTGTCATTTACTAAGAGCCGGTGTCAACAACATGCATTCATTTAATGAGCATCAGACACACCTCTTAAAGCTACATGTCTACTTAATAAAACTTAGAGCCTTAGTTATTTTGTTCTTTTTGTCCTCCATCCTGAACAAACGACTGACAGCTGTAATGTGAATGTCACGAAAGCGAATGTGCTTTACCCTTTAAAACCCAAAGCATGACTTGTCAGATGAACACTATTGCAGAAACTGACCCACAAACATCATGTCACTGAAGACGTTTTTGGGGGGAATTCTGCTTGGCTGTCGGCGAAGAGACAGGGGTGTTGCCACGTGGCGGCGGCGGGGGGACTCTCCCTGGCGCTGTTTCATTAGCACATGGTGGGGCTCTGGCTCCTCAAGGGCCGCCCTAAAACAGATAATAATAGGTTGGACACGAACAAACAGTGACTGTGGGGTCACAACTTCCTCTCAAGGGAACTTTAAGGGTTGGACATTGATTATAGAGTGACTGAAACATTTTTATTATAATTTTGAAATAATATTTTCACGTTTTATTCCAGTATTTACTGTAAAAAATATGTGATGTGCATTCACAATATCACTTCTCATTGTTTCCCCAAAGTCCTAATTATATTGCAGCAATTACACCTTAGCTTAAATGATGCAAAACAGGCCTCAAAGTCATCTTTACACCTCTTAAATGTAGCAGAATAAAAGCTCTAATATGGATTAATTATCTTACCCTTGCTCATTGTACACTCCCATATTTTATCTCCAGTGCTCTGTTGGGATCTGCAGTCAAGTGTGCTACAGCCTCGAAGCAGCACCTTCAATGTGACTCAGGTCTGTGGCCTCCTGTTCTCTATCAGTTAACACTGCTCAGTTCCTTGCAGTCTGTCCTTGAATGTCTACCTGTCACAGCTTTCTGCTCTGCAAGACACTGGACTCGACCACTCCAAGGAGTAAAACCCCCTCCCCTTAGCACCACCACCAGCCCCCACGCAGCTGCCCCAAGTGATTCATTCCACCACTCCCTTCACTCTGAAACCCAAGAATCTTCTTACACACCCTGATTTCCTTATGACAGCTGTGATGCCAAAGGAATTATTGACATGTCTTTAGTTTTGAGTTTGGACTCAGTGTCCCATAAATTACCGTGTCACTGGTGTAAGTTTAGAGCAGAAATAGGCAGCTGTGCTTTGTGGAGGTTTTTCCTTACAGTAATCAACACTTACGTGGGCTGCTATAAAGGTTTTTCCCTCTGTATTGGTGTGAAAGTAATGTTAGCACTGGAAGCAGCATAAATCTTCACCAGTTCATACTTATGCCACAGGGGCCCAGATATATGTTACCGTCTGCCCTCCCTCTGTCAGCCTCCCGCCCCCTGCCCGTCTCCCCCTCATTCCCTCGCCTCTGTCCTCTCTCTGAAGTTTGCATGACTACCTATCCTCCAGAATGTCTATATTTATACCTGCGTTCAGCGGAAACACCTCAGATGGTGTAATGATTCATCTCATGTGGGTCAAGGAAGATAGGTCAAAATGCAAATTCTATGTAGTCAGTCCCTGCTGTTCCGCTGTCAGCGCCTGGCTTCCACAGGGCTGACTAAGTGTGTTTGACTCATTAGCATTATACAGATTACTCAGATAGATAAATACTGTAGATAGATAGATAGATAGATAGATAGATAGATAGATAGATAGATAGATAGATAGATAGATAGATAGGCATGAAAATGTTTCGCTGGAAAATTTCATGTCATGATTATCCTGTCTAAAATAACTTTTATTACATCCTTTTATAACATCCTGATAATCATCAAAATATGCTTAAAACCTTAAAATAAAAACTTATTTTTTTGTTTGAGTAATCCTAAATTTTAAGGTCTTCCTGCACAAATAAAGGATGAATAAATAGTTGAAACCTTCTCTCCCTGTCTTTTTTTTGTTTGTTTGTTTGGAATGTTATGTTGTAGTACTGTAGTTATATTTGCACACATCTTATTTAACTTGTTTTTTGAGGTGAATACAATGCGCAAACCAAGCCTCCAGCCATGGTGACAGGCGTAGATAACTCAAAATAAATCAGGAAAATATAAGACTGTTTGTCAGTGAGACAGCTTTTTCAAGTCATTCATGCAATAGATAGATAGATAGATAGATAGATAGATAGATAGATATATGGATGGATGGATAGATAGATAGATAGATAGATAGATAGATAGATAGACGCACCAGGTGAAGCAGCTGCTCTGCTCCTGTCAACAAGGCTCTCAGAGTTAATCCAACAGAAGATGAGACCGATGAGGCACAAAGACAGACAATATGTAAACCCATCTAATTATCTACATATAAGTAGCTGAGACTTCACCTGTTGGCCCTTCTGAGATGACTTAAGTTTCCTCCTCTGAAAAGTCCCGTGCACACCAATCCAGAATCAGCAGCGAAACCCAAACACTAGGCTGGCATTCGGTCCCTTTGTAACCTTGGTAGCTTGGTCACTCCCGCTCGTATATAGCCACTTGAGCCATTAAGCTGTAAAATCCCAAAGTTTCAGGAGGTCAAGGGTTTATTTGTGTCTGTGAGGATTAAAAAAAAAACTGCTGACAGGGTACCTTCTGCGCTATAAGCAGGTCCATCATGTAAAGTGTCAGTATTTGCTTGACCTGCATCAACATGGAAAAATAAAAGAGAAAAATATCAATGGATATGGGTTACTGAAGAGAAGACCTCTTTTCAG
This sequence comes from Acanthurus reversus, assembly GCA_029823135.1. NCBI lineage: Eukaryota > Metazoa > Chordata > Actinopteri > Acanthuriformes > Acanthuridae > Acanthurus > Acanthurus reversus. Next base: position 16,430,238 of record JAPXVT010000017.1, on the reverse strand, counting down.
AGCTTTCTGTCGTTACTGGAGAGAAATCATGATTAGTTATGCTGGATCTCAATGACCAGTGGGAGTCAAACAGCCAGTCAGAGTCTATTAAAATGTTTTGGGTTTTTTTTAAAGTATAAAAACTACCTTTTTCAAGTCTTAAATCAGTGTCTTGCATTACTTACAAGATAAGTAATGCTCTCATGAACGGAGTAAAATTTGTGTATGGAGAGGTGCAGATTGCATTTATAATTGTGAACCTTGTGGCAAACAAGTAGGCTAAAAGAAATAAAAATAGGTCTTATAAAATCAATGCATTAAGTTAAAGTAATAAAATAGATACTGAGGGGAAAAAAACTGTTTATTATGCACAGAAGCCAGTGGAAACTGTTACTGATAAACATTTTACAGAGGAACAGGCGGTGAGTCAGAATTTTTGCTGCAGTCTTATCAGTATGTATGCGTGTGTGTGTGTGTGTGTGTGTGTTTGTGTGTCAGTGATGAGGTGAAGTCTTGGGCTATATGCTCTTTAAAGGAAAACTCCAAATAAGCACACTGAAAAATGTGCTTGTTTGCAGTCTTACCCAGAGTGTAATACTAGGAACATCTACTGTATATCAGTTGCATCTGTATGCAACCTGGTGTTGTTTTTGTTTATGAAAACTATGACTAAATATGTTCATCGACTATATTTTTCAAATGATTAAGAAGAGACGTGATGAGATGGCATCGCCTTCTTAGAACACTAACTGTGACTATATTAATGACTATATTAACATGCAACATCAATGACCAAAAAGACAAAACTATTATTAAAAAATAAATGAATTACCAAAACCTCTCTTAATTTTCAATATTTGACAAAAAATGGAGATGAAATGCAGACTTTCTTCCACTGAAGCAGTTTTGCGTCCTTTGCTATTGTACATGTGCCTTATCAGGACAACACCAGCAGCACACAATGAGCATAACTCACAACTGGGTGTAACTTACATCAGCTATTTTGTAGCATGAAGTGTCTCCCCAAGTTTGTGCAATTCTTGAAGATATTTTTTGGGCTTTTTGGGCCTTTATTTCTTGGATAGGACAGTTGAAGAGTAGACAGGAAAC
>JAPXVT010000017.1:16243621-16256282 GCA_029823135.1 Acanthurus reversus | reverse complement strand
ACTTCAATTTTGGCAGATTGAGCTTCTTCTTTCGGTTGAACGCGAAGAGGGTTTGAACCCGGCGACTGCCACTTGCTATATGCTATATCTGCATATATGTTCTCTGATACGTCCCGATATTACATCTGTTTTTTAAGGCCAGAAAAATGCATGGACTGGTGATTTAGAACACTGTAAGTATGCAGTTTGTCCAGCAGAGGGCGGTCAGTTATTTAATAACTAAAAACTGAAGCGATAACTGTTCAGCGCACTGATGTGTGATCCTGCTTTCATTACATATCTTTGTCAAAAGCATTTAATAACCACATTTAGCCAAAACATTGGCCAATATATCAGATATCGGAATTTTCTTGCTCTTATGCCATCGGCAGGATATGAGTGATAAACTCTAGTGCTAATGGCCTGTGTTTAGTAAACTGACGTTTGGTTTAATGAATTCAAAAAGTTTGTGAAGTTTGCTGATGGGATCAGCTAGAGATTATTGTTTTTTAGGGTAGCATCAGCCAGTGGAAGCAGTAGGCTACTGCACCGAATGTAAACAACAAACAAAAAAGACAGAAGTCTGTATTAAACTACCCCAATCACCATGTTTTTGTTTGTTTGTTTGTTTGTTTGATTGGTTTTATTGTGTTGTTGTCCGTGATTGTGATGGATGTCAACTGTTACAGTTGTTGCTGATGTTAAAAAATCGTATGTAGCCTCCTGTTTACTGTCTCATTCATGAAAAATAAGAATGTATATATTAGAGGGTAAGGTAGAGGTTGTCTTTGGTAGCTTGATTTGTGAAAAACAACCTGTTTTTTCAGCCTGGGTGAAGGTGACAATAGTTAGTTTTTACTGTATGTAATATAGCTGCTGTACTTCACATTCATGGAGGATGGAAACACCAGCAGTCTGCAGCATGCAGAGTGAGGAGTGACATCTCAGCATCAGGCTAAATTTAGACTTTTGCGGCTGCATGCTGAATAGTAAGTGGGAATGAGTGTGTGAGAGTAAAATGCACGGTGGTAGTAACAGGAAGTGGTGAGGAGAAAGCCCGAGCTGCGCAAACATCATAAGTACGGCAGATCTTTCACCCGTGAGCTGCGCTGTGCAGTTGGGGTTTCTGTTTGTGGAGGTGCGCGGGGAAAGCAGCTTCAGCGGGACTGAATTTAGACGAACAGCTGATGGTGGAAGGGGAAGAAAGAAGGGAGGGTCCTGAAGAGGCTGGGGGAGGAAAAACAAGCCCGGAGACAGAGGAGGTGGGGGGGGGGGGCGGAGCTACTATACCAATATGAGGGACACCGCTTATATTTACCCAAATGCAGCCTCTCCTGTACAACTAAACTCTGGTCGGGTGCTTGAGAGAAAGAGCTGAACGATTTCACAAGACTTCTCTGCTGTTTATCCACCACTGAAGCGGCGTCTGAGAGGATGCTTTTGTCTCTCTAGCTCACACCTGGGGAAAGGAAACGGGAAGAGCTTTTTGTGGTTATTGTGAACTTTTTTGCGGTTTTTGCTAGAAACAAAGTGAAGGACGAAGTTATTTCCTTTTGTTATTTCCTTTCCTATTCATTGGAATATGCGCTTGTCGCTCGATAACCGGACTTGATGTGCGTTTAGTTTGAGAGCACCACCTGTGACACCGGCACGCACCCGCTCCGGGCAGTTTCCAAGCAAGATTTTGCGCAGAGGACGCAGAAAACTACCAGCCTGCACTTATTTTATACATATTTTTTAAATATTTTTTTTTGGACTTACCGAGTACTCTTTATTGTCACTGTCCCAAGTTGCTGACAGCGCAACAAAAGCCAGCTTTCCTCATCAGATAAGAGCGCCACGTTTCAGCGAACGTGGTTTTACGCACGGGGTCAGCATCAGGTGCTGCGAGGTGGAAACGAAGATTAGAGGTTAGCGAAGTCCACACATCATCATGACGGACGGTCCCAGACAGCGGAGCAGCACGTCGAGCTCTGCCAAGGATGCTGCCGGTGAGAAACCGACGGGAGGAGGAGTTGCGCTCAAGAAGGAAATCGGGCTCGTGAGCGCCTGCGGGATTATTGTCGGTGAGTGTCACTTAAACTAGGCACAGATCTGGCATGTGGTGCCACGAGTTGTCCAATTAACCCAACAACAAGTCAACTTTCCTCTTTAGTGGAGCCAAATAAGTTTTAGCATCCTGCAGCAGCTCATGGTTGCGTGTGGAAAAGTATCAAAAGTGTGATGAGAGGAATAAAAAAAAAGTCCGAAAACAGGGAGGAGAGAGAATGTGTGCTGCCAGCTGTTTTCAGGTACAGACTTAAAGCTGCTCTGGGATCAGATTCATAAAGTTTTTGATGAATATGCGGGTGTTTCACGATAAGGACGTTGCATTTTAGCAGTTAGTTATGGGAGTAAATAAAGTCATTAGAATTGTGTGTGTGTGTGTGTGTGTGTGTTAATTCCGCCCTCGTTAACACAGTTAAAAATAACAACATACATGGTGATGGAAGGAAAAGGCGCATGCTGTCCCAAACTGGATACACACATATGTGATGATAACCTTAAAGGGCGCGCGCACACACAGACGCACACACACACACACACACACACACGCACACACACCCCTTACACAGGAACTCTGGGGCAGCCTCGTGCAGTGCCGTTCATCAATGAAACATTTCATCATTTCATGTAAAGCCGACAATGACGATGATGATGTTGACGATTTCGTCATCTTCCCTCATCTCTGATGCTCAGAGGATTGTCGCGCAGTCAGAGTTGCTGGAAACACGTGGACAGACATTTATCAGCCTGCAGCTCTTGTAGTTTTGGTGTCTGTAGCAGAGATTTACATCTTTAAAAGTCATGACTGTTTATTAGTTGCTCGGCCCTGAAGGAAGCTCCTGAACCAGGCGAAACTTTTCTTTTTTTAAATCTTTTGATTAAAAGCCTCTCAATTTTGTCTAATCGATAGGTCTAAAGCACTTGTAGCCCCTAACCAGCTGCAGGAACCCTTTAATTGCATCACGCAAATAGACACATGGCCCATCTAAAGTCCATCAAACCAGCTTTTTTCTTGGTGAAATAATGTTTTCATGCCTTTGTTTGTATCTTGACATGACAGCAAGTTTTACAATTAAGTAAAGTAATGGAATTAAAGCAGATTTTATTCAGTTTCGTGGTCACTGATTCAAGTGGCTGATGTTAAATGGCTGCATGTGCACGAGCCACCACTTGGATCTTATCTCTGTTGTCACATTTCAGCACCAGTAGGCCTATTGATATATGCACTTTTTACGCTGCTAGAATTGGGATTTTTTTTAAGATTTTGCTGATTTGATTCAATGGTTAGCCTACACACATGTTGAAATGGATAGGAGCTTTCCCTCAGTGCACAAGATTGGGCTAAACATCAGTGAGAGGTGTGATCTTTTTCCCCTAATAGAAAAAAAAAAAGCTTTAGCAGGCAAAACAAGAGAACAGATAGAAAACGGGCATAACAAGTGAGGTCAGTGAGCCATGTGTCTTTTTACTAGAGCTGCAGTTGACAGTAATTTTCTTTGTATTCCTATTATCTGATTATTTTCTCAATAAATGATCAATCGTTTGGCCAATAGAGTGTCAGAAAATGTCTTTACAGTTCACAGAAACCCAAGGTAACAATTACAATGTCTCGTCCAAGTAGACAAACACTCCAAAACAAAAAAGATATTCATTTTATGATCAGATGAGGCAAAGAAAAGCAGCAAATCATCATAGTTGAGACACTCAGATTCCTTTTATTTGTGTTATTCTTGCTTGATAAATCATTTAAATGCTATACGTGCAATGAGTTAATTTAAAGCATGAAGCATTGACAGTTGTATCATTGTAATAACAGGTGTAAATACATTAGCAGGCTGTACAGAGGGCAGTCTCAGGCAGACATAGTAGTTATTTTCATTCATATACAGGAAACAAATAAGCAGAGACGACACCATCAGCTCGATCGGTGCAAACACGGGGACAAAACATGGCTCAGGTTGTCCAGGTGGGCCCGGTGAGTTTGTGTTGACCTTGACAGAAGGGAGGAAGGAGGCGTGACTCATTCATGCACATGTTTCCACGGTAACAGGATGAAAGAAGGGAGAGTGAGTGAGAGTGAGAGTGAGAGTGTTTGCGCCTGGGAATTCCCAGAGAGAGAGAGGGACAGACAAGGAGGGGAAAAGGAGGGAGAACAGAGAGGGATGAAGAGCAACCTTGGCTTTTGTGAGAAGGTTTTGTTCTTTCTTAGATTGTAACTTACATCCTGAATTTGTGACGTTTTACTAGAGAGACCAAATCACTGCTGCCCAGCTGCAAGTTGCACACGTTGAGCTTGGAAGAGGAAAAGGCTTTTTAATCTTTTCTCTGCAGCTCCACCCTCGAGACCATCTGCAAGCAACAAGGAGATAATTTAATCGTTTTATCTATTGATCTCTATTCATTGTCTAACATGATGGCAGCGTAATTCCATCAAAGAGGATTTTTATGACTGTTCAGAGTCCATTCACCTCAGCATATAGTCACCAGACGGGCTTTTTCACCTTTATCCAAGTCACTCATTTGTGCTCGATCAGCTCACATTGTCATGTGCGAGGGAGACGTGAAGTCAGGTGACTCGTCTGATCCTTTTTTCATTGTGAACATGCCCCGCTGGGTTTCCACGAAAGAAGGGGGCTGAGCACACGAGGACATCAAACAGTCTTACAGCCTATTGTACAGCACAGGCATTTTTTCATTCACTCACACACACACACACGCTGTTCCAGAAACGTGCAAAGCCAGAATTTGGGATTAGAGGTGAACTTTTGGCCACTTGGAAGTCAGCCCCACCCAGATAATGCTGTTTTATTAGCCTGCCTGGCTGAGCCGCGTCTGAGCTCAACTCCAATTTCTGCATTTACTTACATTCACATTACTTTGATTAGATGTCACAGTAGCTTCTGCTCTATTAAAATGAGCCTAAATCCTGAGCTGACAAATGAAATTATGACATCAACCTCTTTCCTCCATCTTGAGACCGCTGTAGGCATTCATGCCCATTCTGTCTGGCAAATTACTTTGGTGTAATAATAACTCACACACACGCATGCACACCCACAAGCACACAGGCCTGCAGGGTCAGTGGGGGTCTGGCTGAGGGCCGAGCAGCAGGTTGCCTCAGCTTGGTGGCTGTTTAAATGGGGATTTAACGCTGGGAGGAAATGCAAGGACTAATCTTACAGAGCTTTACACAGGCTGATTAGGGTTAGACACACACACACACACTCATTAATATTCATTGTCTGCTGCTGCTGCTTGGATTCCATTGTGTGTCCTACAGTTAGCAGGTTTTCTTGTCTTATGTGACAGTAAACAGGTGTTTTTATTGAGTATTTGTGTTTTAGCATGCTGGATGGAGAAAATTAGACGTTTTAACACGTCACTTTGGGCTTTAGATAGTTGTAGCAGGCTTTTTTTCATTGTTTTATGATATTTTATAGACCAAAGGATTAACTGAATAATTGAGAAAATAATTGAGAGATTAAATCATAATAAAGTGCTGGTTGGTTGCCCAAACAGGATTTATTTATTAACATAAATTTTGCCAAAAAGTCATAATTAAATACAAATGCTATTTGAAAAAACGAAATAATAATCCTCACACAAATGATATGATAGATTACAATCTTAAAAACCTCAGAGCTATCTAAGATCATATGATAATAAACAAGTCTGAAGTGGAGCCTCAGCCAGTTGCTGAAAGTCCAAGAGGAACAGAAAAGTGCTCACAGAGCGTGACTGAGACCAAGCCTCTTCCTTTGTGACAACATCAATCCAACAACAAAGCACAACATCAAAACATCTGGCAGCGAAAGAGGCTGCGGCCTGCAAAGGTTTTTTTTCTTTTTTTTTTGTTTTTAACAGGAGTTTTAGTCTGGAAAAATGACAAAGAGACATGTGGATACGAGATCTGACTTTTCATCCGCTCCTTTTGAAAACGGATCCAAATCCGCAGTTGGTCTGAGATCAAGGTCAAGAGAGAGAGTCAGCATGAAATCATAAGATAAGGCATACTTTATAATCCCTTTATAAGGGTGTGTTTTGTCTGTTAAGTCGTGCAACGACTTAAAAAACAACGCCCAGTAATGAGACAGTGCAGAGAAACATGTAAACAAGATAGCTCAAATTACAGTACACTACATATAACAGCAATTGATAATATAAAATATTGCACATGCACTGCGGTAAAGTAATAAAAAAGTAATCCTAAGAGCCATAAAATCATAAGTCATACACTGTAAAAACAGTGCAACAGTGCCTGTGTGCTATTGAACCACATGTGAATTAGCCTAGTTATAGAAGTCGGAAGAAAAAAAAAGCTTAATGCTGTTTCTTTTTAAATTTGCTGTCTCTGTAATATCTGTCTAAAGGTAACAGTTCATATTCATATAATAGAAAGTGTGCAGCATCCTTTAGATGTCAGCACACGTCTGACTGCAGTTCCCTCTTTGCCTGGTTGGAGACCAAAGGATGTAAAATTGACCACAACGACAGGAAACCTGAAGAGATTCCACATTAGTCAGCATGTCTCACATACTGTGCAATGATTCACGTGACACACACACACACACGAAATGCCAGCGTGCACATTTGTTCATCCCTGTAAACCAGCAGGTTACCTCAATTTTGCCTCTGTAAAGTTCGGTTGCTGAAGCATATCAGGGACTTTGCGACAGAGCCACCTGCTGAGTCAGTGCACGGCTGCTGGATGTCAAAGGTCCTGAGCTGAAGACCTCTGCTGCCATAAAGATATCTACATAATCAGGGGTCTTTTTACCTTCTACCTGCATCTGAAGTTACATAAGTGAGCGCCACGCACAAGTGATGCATGTGGAGTCTGTTGAAGTTGAACTCATTTACACACAGTTTGGCTTTTGCTTTAGATTTATCTGAATATTTTCTGCAGTGTGACGGTTTTTTAGCCTTTTCCTTCCTCAAAGGAGTGGCTGAAGAGAACAGGATGGTGTGTTCGAGTTCAACTAACCATCCAACTGCTATCTAAACTATTGATTTTTATTACCGATTAATCTATCATTTATAGTCTTCGAGTTCTTTGATTTCCAAGCTTTGTTTGTCGTGATCCCTTAATGCTGCAAGTTATGGCCTCAGTATGCACATGAGCTTACAATCAGTGCGTGAGACATGAACAGGCTATTTTTCCTTTTTCAAAATTTGACATTTGAAGGATTTTTAGAGCGTGCAATGTACAAAAACATCCAGATATGTCCTTTTTACAGCTCAAAATTGCATTGTTTTCACTTAAAAATTATGTAAGTCTGTAGCAAATCATCTATTTTGGAAGCTGAAACTAGCAAATATTTTGAAATTTTTGCTTTATAAAAGATGCAAGTGACCACTAGTATGTTGTCACATTATGCATGTAAAGCTACAGGTTATATATTGCAGCTCTTCAGCAGTGATGGCATCATTTATACCTTTGACTTTTGTACTGTAAAATCTCACTCAGCCTATCACCCATTCAGCCTGTTATGATTTAAAACCTTCAGCCTTTGACCCTTTTTATCGGCTGCTTGGTTCAAACACATTCAACCCAGTCAGCTGAATCTGATCGGAGGCTCCTGACCTCTGACCTGGGCTTTGTCACGGAGTGAATCTGCATTCAGGCGGCTCTCTCTCATGTTGGATCGGAACTGTCCGTCTTTGGGCTCCTGTGTAAACTGCCCAGCGCTCTGATGCTCATCGAACCTGTCAGGGCAATATTCCCTCCCCTCCGTCTGCAGCCACCTCTCATTCCTCCTCCCTCTTTGCACTCTTTCACCCCACTCTCTGTCTTGCTCCATCTCCTCATAACTCTGTGCTGAATCAGCAGATTACAGGTTCCCCCTCCATCGCTGTTCAAACTGCGCTCTCGCTTTTTTCTCCCTGTCTGTCGCTCACTTTCTACTCATGACCTCATTCTTATTCTGTGTATTTTTTTCTCTCCCTAGCTTATTTGTCAGACATAACTCAGGTTAAAGCACTACAGACCTTGTTATCAAACATTAAAGAACAAATGAGTGTAACTGCAGGTTATAGCTCTGTAACTACAAATGATTTGTAAAAATTAATTAGCAGTTAAACGTGTTATATCTAATTTGTTTATTGCATAGACAGAAAGGAATGTAAAAATGAAAATTAGCAGGTTTATGGAGGGTTATAAGTACATAAACTGCCTCAGATGCAGCTTTGAGAGTGTTGTTGTCACTGTGAGGTTGCCAGGTTTGACTACTGTTCAGCCTGCAGGGACATGTGGTAAAACCTGTGTACTTGGCATCTTTCATTCGTTGTAATGTAATTTTTTGTGTGCAAGCTTTAGTGTTTGTTTGTTTTAATTCTAGAAGAGCTAGGCTGGCTGTTTCCGCCCCTTTCCTAGTCTTTATGCTAAGCTCGGCTAATTTCCTTCCTGTTCTATTTGTAAAGTTTGCAGTGCATTACCTTTTCATGGAAAAGATCTGTGATGGATTCAACAAGTCGAGCAGGTTTTATGGAGTCTCCCAATAGATTTTCATGATGTAGACAAATGAATGCAAATCAGAGGAAGAGTCACAACCGTTGATTCAAATTTCTAAAACACACAAGCTAGTTTAAAATGAGCATATAACCCCACAAACCACTGGTCATGTGTTTTAAATTGAGGAACATTTTGGTTCCTAATAACTTCAGAAAATCTACCAAATGGAAAAATTTCAGATTATTTTCAAGGGTTCAAATCGGTGCAGCAGATGCAAAAAAGGACTGACTTTTACCAAGCTCCAAAAAAGAAGATCCTACATTTCCCATAATGCAACTGGTTAGCTTATTTTTGACAATGAGACCTCAGCCTGGTTTTCAATCTGAAGTCTGACCTCTCCTCTCCTCTCCTCTCCCTCTACCAGGTAACATCATCGGCTCAGGTATCTTCGTCAGCCCAAAGGGAGTGATGGAGAATGCCAGCTCAGTGGGCGTGGCCTTGATCGTCTGGATCATCACAGGCATCATCACCGCCATCGGGGCGCTGTGCTACGCTGAGCTGGGCGTCACCATCCCAAAGTCAGGAGGAGACTACTCCTATGTGAAGGACATCTTCGGAGGGCTTGCCGGGTGAGTAAACATGAAACTGACACCCACCCATTTAGAAACAACCAGAGGGGCATTGCTAGTAATCTGTCGTTGTGATTTGAGTCACTGAGCAACTCAGATGAGAGGAGGCTTGCATCGTGGTGGAAAGCAGTTTTTCAGAGAGACAAAGCATTACTCAGTTTGCGTGTGTGCAGTAAACCACACGCTTGCTTTTTCTTCGACTGGCATATAGACATTTTAGTTGTGGTTTGTCCTCATTGCAAGAATGTTTTAGAGTTTTGGTTTAGAAGTTTACTTAGGGGCCAATATAAATGCATGTTTTTTAGATTAAAAAGACTCAGAAGGAAAGAAATTCAAAGCTTTTTTCAAAGATACCAAAACAAAAACGAATGTTACGAAAAGTTACTTTGAGGCATCATATTTTTGTCAATTTTTTTTACCTTTGAGGGCGGGCGTTTTTACAGACTCTCAGGTCAGTAAGTTTTAATAAACCCTGTGCTGACCCTGGTCACAAAGTGCCATCTGTAACGTATATGACCCAGTTTTCTCAAAGAATGGGCCTCCCAGACAATTACAGTTAATTTGACATGGATTTAGGTGAGCATACCAAGATGTCTAGATTCCTCTTCTTATCCTGGCGGATGCGCCAGCCGATGTAGGTCAGACATCTTGATCCAAAGCAGGGGGTCTCTTGCTGGTCGGGTGCAGAAGTTAGATGTAGTAAAGTGATATTAAACCTCCAAATACTGACTCACTTTGTGTTAAAACACGTAGACACAGAGCAGTTTCACAAACAGTCAAAACATCTGGTGGGTTTTCTTCGTCTTTGTCAACCAGGTCTCTGCTCGGCCCGCCGCCCTCTTTCATTCATCCATACATGGTTACCTTTAAGGTGTCGACACTTACAGTAAACGCTTGGGAACCACACGAGGTTTCTTTCCTAGCAAAACAATATTGTTTATTAGGGTAGATTCCACACACACTGTGCCTTTTCCCAGACCATTGTTGTATTTTATTTAACTATAACAAGGATGCATATATCAGGGTATTTTGGGAGAGGAATTCAAGCAGACAAAACACCCAAAGATTGTTTTCTGTCCCTTTTGTACAGTAGCTATCAACACACTTCAATGAACATTAGATGTTGGGGCCATGCTGTGTTCGTGTGCCCTCTGTACAGCAGAAATAAACCGTGTTCAAGGAGTGTTTGTTTATGTTGTCCTGCTCCTTTTATCCCCATTTGTGTGTGTTTGTCGGTGGTCGCAGGTTGTGTGCGCATGTGCATATGTGTGAGCGACGGATGTAACTGGAGCGACAGACATGCTCTGGTCACCTCGTTGCAGCTCGTCTTAGAAAACGGGAAGAGCTTGCAAAGGCGGGACACTCAAACACAATTTGAGTGGACAATGTTCCAAGTACAAAGGCTCTTTGTTATGTCAGACTAATGAGGGCTGTGTTACACTCAGAATGTGCAGCATATAGATGAGCACAGTTTGCATGGAGCCATTGTTTGACTTGATATACTGTAAATTGGCAAGCCAAATGTAGTAGAGTACAAAGGAAGGGATTAGTCAATTACTGCAGTCCAAAGACATAAAATATACATGGAAACATCTTCATTTATCCAAATTCCTTAAGATTGTGTTTAACGTTCATATTCAATATGAGCATTATTTTGAAGGGACCTGCTGATATCTCCTTTGCTTTTTTAATCATGCTTTTATTTTGACTACTGGTGGGGGGGGAAATTGTTTTTTACACAACTAAAGATAAATACGCATGAATTTTCTTAATTTACAAATCACCTAAATGATTTTTCAAGCAAAGACCCCTCAAAATATTTGGTTCTATCCATTCAAATGTGAATTTTTGTGAGTTTTCTCAGCCTCTCATGTAGGTATACTGTATATCTTTAGGTTTTAAACAGCTGATCTATGGCCAATATATAATTTATTTATTAGCATGTAAATAAATATCTATTTGTAGCCCTATAAAGTGGTAATATGTCTAAATTCTGACTTGTATGTAAAGCAATACTAGATTAAAAATTTAAATAATACTAAATATTACAAAAAATACACAATATGATTAACCATATGTAATAAAGACGTGTGTAAATGTATGCATTATGCAGAAGATGCTCTTTCAGAGTGATACTGCTACTTTACTACGATGCTACTGCAAACTACTGTACAAGAACTTTAATGGAGTTTGGTTTATTTGATCTGCAGCGTTGCATCATATAGTGTGACAGTTTATCAAAGGTTTAGCATGTGTGACCCATTTTGCAAACTGTTGTAACTGTCAACTAGATGTACTCTAGTAAGTATAAAGTACATTTCCTGTGGGAAGTGCTGCAAAGTTGCTCAAAATATAAAGTAAACAAACACAAGTTACAGGAAGTTATTTTAGGCAATGCGACTTTCCATCACTGCTGTGTCAATGGACATTTCACTCAGCACTGTCCTGCCTTTGAATCTACAGTTTTACATTAAACGCACACATTCCAGCGAGACACAATCCCGTTAATGCAGTCAGCTGAAATGATCCGTCTATAAGCTTACAGAGAATTTCCCCTCGGTCTCTCTCGCTACACTCAGATAAAACCCTCTTGTTCTCCTCCATCTCACCATTTTAATCTCTTTTCTGTGACTCCGGTGAGCATCCGTGGTGTCACTGCTGATGAGGATTGCATCACTCTCTGACTCATCCTGTCAGTTTCTGTGCTCACTGTCTTTAAGCTGTTTCTGTCATGACAGTCAGGGTCAGGTGGATATTGAGCCTTTATTAAAACTCATCCGTCAGAGTCAGCAATTCTCTAGAGGCACCAATATGTTCTTTACGCTGAGTGAAAAAAAAAAAAAAAGAGGAAGTCAGAAATGTTTTTGTTTTTTTGTCATGCTTATTTCATGCTTTTTTTTTTTATGGCCATGCTACTTTAATGGATTTGAACACTGTCTTAAATGATCTTTTCTCCGAGAAAAGTTCCTTGTTATAGAGAAAAAGATTGGGTGATATTAAAAAAAAAAAGAAAAGAAAATGCCACAAAACAATTCTCAAAAGTGCAAAATCAACAATCAGCTTGATGCTAATAGCAAAAACTTATAAATGTTCTGTCAAGTTGCATCATGTTGTTCCGCTGGCAGTTTTGATGGATACATGAGTCATTTGCAAAAACCAACGGAAACTTTAGCCGTCTGGTTTACAGACAGGGCTTTTACATGCTGCTCTCAGAGGCTTTTCTGCTCTGTTTCGGAAATCACAGATGCTTGTCACTGAACATAAATGTAACGCAAGTGAAACTTTGGTTTGAGTGACATATCTGTTACCACTGACAGTGTGGGATTTCCCCATTTTTCTATTTGCTTGACCTAGTAAAATAACAAACTAGGGACACCTCAAAAAAGCATGTTTCTCTGAGAAAAAAAAAAGATATTTAATTTAAAATGACATATCTAAAGGACCATATCTATCTATTTTTGACAACTCACCATTTGCAGAGATTGCCCCAATCTTCTGCAAATGTCGTTAAAATTCGACCATGTGTATACTTTAGTAGATCTCAGACTGCATTTAT
>JAPXVT010000017.1:16231627-16243521 GCA_029823135.1 Acanthurus reversus | reverse complement strand
AACTCAAAAAAGCATGTTTCTCTGAGAAAAAAAAGATATTTAATTTAAAATGACACATCTAAAGGACCATACCATTCTATTTTTGACTTCTCACCATTTGCAGAGATTGCACCAATCTTCTGCAAATGTTGTTAAAATTCGACCATGTGTATACTTTAGTAGATCTCAGACTGCATTCACTGCCATTCATGTTGAAACAGGAAATGGAAACACTACAGGACACGAGAAAAGTGCTAGGTGTAGGTAATTCACCCTTGTTAAGAGAACGTCTGTGAAAAAGAGAGAGAGAGAGCGAGAGAGGGGAGCCATTGAGACAAAAGTTATTACGCCTGGAAAAATAGTTCCCCAGAAATGCTGCCTTCTTGGCTTGAATGTTGGCGTGAAGAAGGATTTTGACACAGACGTTTCTTTAACTAACACACATTTTCAAGTACTTTGGTCCTTTGAGAGGCTGGAGCCAACAAGTGATCAGTGCTTAATTTAATAATGTTGGCAACGTTTTTTTTTAACAAATTGTTACAGCCCTACATGTCTCTCAGAAGTCGTAAAACTAGTTTTTTTTTTCTATAGTAGATGAGATTGGGCTAATACAATGAGTAACTGAGCACAGTAAGAAACTGAGTTTACATTTCAGCCAAAAATAACCAGCTTTGAATGGGAATCTGTAAATGATAGGATGTATATGTACCATGTACCTTTGTGATGTGTTTCCTTCTGCTCAGTCCCAGCTGTGTGTGCTCCTGACTGCCTGCTGTTTCTCCCATGCCTCTGCTGTAACCGTGCCACCTTCCCTCCCTTTTGTCTCAGGTTCCTGCGTCTGTGGATCGCCGTGCTGGTGATCTACCCGACCAACCAGGCCGTGATCGCGCTGACCTTTTCCAATTACGTCCTGCAGCCGCTGTTCCCCACCTGCCTCGCGCCGGAGAGCGGCCTTCGCCTGCTGGCTGCTGTCTGTCTGTGTGAGTAATACAATCTGTCATACCAAGTGTGTGTGCAGAATAAAGATACTTTAACTCACTTTAAGCATAGCCCTAAAAGGTTAATCACTCCAACTTTTTTTTTAGTTCAAGAGATTTCATTCCCACACTAGACTTGATTCACCTGGACATGCATGGTCATCATCCTCTTATAAATAAATAAGCAGTAGGCCTACCTGTAATGCAAGACATGTAACCTGTATTTTGTGTGAGATGTGCGTGTCAGCTGTGTGTGTCTTTCATTATAGGGATTCAGCTAATCTGTAACAGTCAAGTAAATTTAATCCTTGTGTCTGCAAACCACCCTCTTTGGTACATTTCTCCTTTGTTTGATCGTTTGCTTCAGCTGTTTATCTCTCCAGACAAACTGGTTTTCATTTGTGGAGCTGAAAGTTTGACAACACTCTGACAAGTCTGTCTGACCCAGAAAAAAGATAGAGTAAGGCACATAACGACAAGAGTTTCATTGTATTTGCTTACTTGCCAAGATTTTAGTGAGATGATTGATAACACTCTCATATCTGTCAGTTGTATGTAAAGCTGGAGGGGGCCAGTTAGCTTAACTAAGCAGAAAGGTTAGCTACACAGTACAACGGAAGCTAGCACTGGCTCTGTTGAGGTAAAAAACAATCCACATACCATCCACTTTAAAGCTCACTAATGAACACGAACATTTAATTTCTTTAACCTTTACAAAAAAAGACAACCTGCTGTTTTACTGTATTGTGTGCAAAGCAACAACATGTAAGCTAATTTACTGGTCCTAGCTAAGTTGTAACCCAATGAAATGGCAAGTTGTGCTTTTTACACTTAAGTTGTAGTACAAATTAAACAAAATCAATGTTATATGTTAACTAGTGAGCTTTAGAGGTGCTGCCTGGTGAGTTTTGTCACGTTTGAGCAGAGCCATGCAAGCTGTTTAGCCTTGCTTCTATTCCATTCCAAGTGCTAAGCCTAGCTAAGCCAAACATGGTAGTTGTATCTTATCGCTCTTATAGTTTTGCAAGTAGTATCAATCCTCTTGTTGCGACCTCTTGGCTTTGTCACAGGTTGCACATGAAATTTTCCATTCAAACATCTGCTAACAGCACCCACATAGATAGATGGATTGAAGTTTTTTATGACTATGTTAAACAAATACGCGCCTTTTAAACATAATTTCCAGAGGGCAGGAAATTAAATGTGCCATATGGGAAGCATTTTCCAAATTAAACTCTTAGTAATTCAAAATGTGCATTCCTGATAAGAAAACTAACAGCGTCTACTTTATTCAGTTTGGATAATGGAGGGGTAAGAGAGCACAGATCGCCTAAAGGAAAAGAGCAAAATGACTGAGTTTGCTTGTTGAGGCAAGCTCAGTCTGCACTGTAAAAAACTTAAAAACATCAAAGCACATGTTTGTTTGCAGCAGCATTGCTTTGTTGGTTGCAGTTACATAATCAAAGCTGTGTATTATTTACAAGTTATTTGTATGCGTCACAAACTGAATGAATTACAGCTTAATTTATCCAATATATGTCCTAGTTTTCCCTGTTTTTCTCTGAAGCCCCATCGCTATTTAACCCCCTGTCAGAGGTCGCTTAGGGAAAGAGAAAATAAGAGATAGCAAGGCAGCTCGAGGAGTGTAGCACTGAGTGGTGAACGTGTGAAGACAAATGGATGAATGTGTTGCCGCTGACATGGCAGCAGTTCATATGGATTCTTCCACAAAGTTCACACACACAGGCTAAATTCTGCAGGTAGTCCTCAGACAGAAAGACAGATGTGGACACTGGAGACGAGTGTGTGTATCGTATGTGCAGGGGTGTTCCTGCATTACTATGAGAAAACCCTCATGGAGGATTACAAAACAAGACGACTCTCTGTTAATACCTTAATCAGACCTGTCAGAGAAATCCCTGTTTAGAGTTCCCCAAAATATTTCACAGTTACCTCTCTTAGTGGGAGCTTTGGCCTAAATTCTGCAGCTGTTATGACACCTAAGAGGGAAAAACAAGTCTAAATATAGTCTAAATATATTTTTTGACATCTTTTTAAATCACAGCTAAAGGCTTTTCAGCGCAGAAGAATTGCGGAGAAGGAAAACAAGTTCTGCAAACATTTTTACAACATTTCCTCCTCAAACATGGCATCCATCCATGTTCATTTCTACTCCCTTAAGTGGATCTCCAGAGTTGTTTTTTTTTTTTTCACAGTGGGCATCCCTCCTGTGTCAAGCTGTTTGCTGGCAGATCTGGCACAGTCAGCTTCCCTGTTTTGGCTTTCCAGTGTGGAAACCTCTCTTTTTAAAGGCATGCACGATAACAGGCAACACATTTGTACTCAGTGAACCAAGAGGGCCACCACTTAATTACTTTTGCCAAAAAAGTTATGTCGCTCAGTCAGCAGGACACCTCAAAGGCATTTCAACAAATTTCTTGTGCAACCCCAGTCTCACTGCAGGTAGTGTAGTTTATGCAAATAGGTCATGCACATTTATAACCACATCAGTTCTTTTGTGTTCTTCTCCAGCTGTGTCATACAACAAATTTGGTAAGGTTAAGATAAAATTTGCGTGCACAGTTTGTATATTCTTGGGGTCACTCAATCAAAGTCCTTCATAGGTGACATGCTGTAGTTTACGCCAAAAAACAAGGACTTGCTTCTTGTATATGACCAAATTTCATTCACTTTTATTGAAATTTGTTGGCATGCTTTGGGACATTCTGCTAGCCAACACCACACTACGATTAAAAGAGCTGAAACCACATCCTCTTTGTTAGAGGTGGTGACACATTTATTAGACAGTTCAACCTTGGCAAAGGCCAGCAGTCTCTTTTTGTTATTGACCTACATTTACCTGCCTTTTGTTGCCCCACTTCCACTAAATCCTTGGAGCAAAAAATGTGATTAGTCTTGGCAAGCACTAGCAGTTAACACACAGGGTTGCTTTCAGTTTCTACATCTTTGATTGGCTGAGCCAGCGGAGTGGTTTCCCTCTTCTGTTGATTGGACAGATGTTGTCAGGCGGCTTTCAACAATATAATCTGAGTTGCTGAGTTTGTAGATGTTTGTTCTTGTTGTGCTGTTGTTGTTGAAGGGAAAAGTGGGTGAGAGGTGAACTGTTTCCCCTCAACTTTCATCTCATCCTTGTTGTTTATGAGGGCAGCAGGCATGTGTTCATATGCCTCTGTGTTTACGCATATCTGCAGTTTCCTAAATTTGGCCCCTTGCGGCATTATTATGTAATAGCATGCAGGATATCACCTTATTTAGCTACCAATCTAGTCATAACGAGATTCCGTGAAAGTCAAACCACAAGTCGGCAAAGGTTTTCCAAGGTGTACCGTTTCAAAAACATGGGGGGGATTCTCCCTGGGGTCCGTCTCTTTCTACAGATGGCAGACTGTGAGGTCATAACTCCGTCGTGTTTTCCAGCAGGCTCATGGTTAACTCAGCAAGATCACACACACACATTTTGTATACTCAGCTTACGGACAGCTGAGCAGCCCCCGCTGGTCCATGCTTCGGAGTAACGTGTCCTCGGGTATTTACTCGCAGCCTGCCAGTCAAGGCGGAGGAGGTGGAGGGAGACACATGTGCTGTTGCTGTGATGCAGCGTGTTGGCAAAAGCTCATCCGGTTCCTAAAACAACTCTGTTTACCGGTGATTGAGCTAAGTAGTTCATGATGTATTTACTCAGGGCTGCATGAGGATCAGACCGTTGTGTTTTAGTTCATTGTGCCTGTGGGTGCGTGCACGATACACAAATTAAGTCATAAGCTGATCTACGTGTGTGTGTGGTTTCTCATTTCCTGTTTTTCCGTGCGAAAAGTAGCTTTCCCTTCACCCCAACTCTTTCTTGTTTGCAAAAAATAGTAATGTTTAAGTCGTAACTGCCCACACCCCTCATTAAAACACCCACTCACCTACCTAAAAACACTGTAAACTTCTCTACCAGTGAGCCCACTTTGTGCACCTCTTTGTCTTTGTGTTTGCATCAAATACTCTCATTTACAGTATGTGGATATCCTTGGATATGCACATGCGTGCATGTCTGTGTGCATCTGCCTTCATCCCCTGCAGTGGCAGCTCAGCAAAGAGTTATTTAATGTGATGAACTTAATCCCACAGAGTCAAACAGGCCGATTATTTAATGGCACCCTATTGGCCTGAACCCACTGGCCTGTTGTACCCAGCGGTACAGATCAAATCCATTATTTCTGTCCATGTAAGAACAACCTCAAGTAAGACTGAGTTTGATAGCATTCTCCAGATGTGTTGTAATACTTCCTTAATTCCAGATGAGTAGAGTTTGGTATGCAACATTATTACAAGCACCTGAAACACTTAACAGTCATAAAAAAAGAAATGTGATCGTCCCACTCAGCATGTTTGTGAGATAACAGGTTAGGTTCATAGTGATGAAGCAGCAACAGAGCCAAAGGTCACTGCAGTGGCAGATGTTAAGACATGTCACGTACCGTATGTGCAAGTGTGCACCTTTTAATCTTTCTCCATTCACTGACCTGGGATCGGTCCACTTTCCATCATTAAAGCCTCTAGGCCCTTGACCCCAGTTCTTGTGTCTCAAGGGTTGTTATCAGTGACAGTAACCAGTTTCATAACCTCTTCTTCTCTTGAGAAAAAATAAGACTGCCAATACGAGAAACAATGCACTGATGGTTCTTTCACAAGACCAATAAAACAGTAGACGCATAAACCCTTATCGAATAATTTCACCAACCAAGCAGTACAAACTGATGCTGTGCGATCGAACATTAGCCCAAATTTTGTTTTAAATTCTGGTGGAAACCCCCAAATTTTCAAATAAATCAATGTTTAAGGCTAGATTTTTGAAAACTTGGTGCAAAATGATGCACAAGACATCTAAAATGTGGGGTCTTTGGTTAAAATACTGCACAGTTTATACATAAAGCTTAAACGAAGAGTTGGGTGACATTGAAAATAAGGTGACTTAAAGCCAATTAAGGAAAAACGTAATGGTAAATAAGCACTAATTCTAAGTTTTACTGTGTCCTTTTTGCATCTAGTACTGCTGACATGGGTGAACTGCTCCAGCGTAAGGTGGGCAACCAGGGTGCAGGACATGTTTACGGCCGGCAAGCTGCTGGCCCTCGCCCTCATCATCATCATGGGCTTCGTGCAAATCTGCAAGGGTAAGCTCGCTAACACCATCTGTGCTCCCAGGATGCATCATGTTCACATACATTCCTCCTTTGTCTGGTGATTTCTGCATCTTTGTGTGAAAGGAAAAAACTCACTCGTGGTCACTGGGGACATTCTCAGACATTTGGGACTGTACATATAGCCAGTGAGTTCAGTGAGGATGCCAGGGGTCAGTGAGTTGCTGGGGCCCATCACATAGCTAATACCAGCACGCCTGTGTGGGTTCACTGTCATAACATGGCTGAGGGCCAGTTATTATAGAGCCACAGAGACTCCTGAAACAACAAATCAGGGGGTTCTGTGCAAGATTCGGAGGCAAATGAAGAGTTTAGTGGCTGATTCGTGGGAGACTTTAGGTCCTACTGAATGAGGGGGACAGTATGTGAGAGTAGAAATACTTTAATGCTCTCTGAAAACATGCCTCAAGAAGGATTATGGAGAAAACAAATGTAATGACAAAGCAGAAAGAAGCCAGATTCTTAAAGATTGTGGATTATTTAGACCCCAAGCACAGTGGGAGCTCAGGAATCAAAGATTTAGCAAAATGTCTTGACTTGTTTTTCAGATGCTGGTTGAATTAGATAAGGTTTTCAGCTGAGAGTTCTCACAGCAAACTGAGGCTTTAGTGGAGACCAGTTTGTTTACCCTCAGAGCAAAACAACATTAGCAAATACTAGCCTCACTTCCACATAGCTTTGTGTACGTATATAAATAAACAAAAAGTCCATGATTTCCTATGGGAACCTGCGTGGTTAATTATGAGTTTGCAAAACTTATCTTGGGTATGCCTAAAATTTTTAACTTTTGGTGGCAGATTTCGGTCAAACTGTATGCACTGTTAGCATAACACGAAGTCGCTCATGGCAACAACAGCATATAAAGCTAACACTGGTAACATGCTAGCTGTGTAACAAGTAGGATGTGTTTCTACTGAAGTGCTTGATCCAGTTCCTTTCAGGATTCTGATTACCTTGACACTATCCATCCATTGTGTTTAAGAGTGTGCCATCAGCTGAAGGATTTGCAAAGCTCACAACGACCTCCAAGTTTGGCACACCCACTTTGATTCCCATGAAAAACCTAAACTCAAGGAAAAACTAATTTTTGGTTCTAGTAGGGAAGAAACTTCTCAGGGTCCAGACTCTTTTCAATTTCTTGTCCAGGTGTATGCACTGAAGGGGCGGAAAGGGCCTAATAGAGCACAGGCATACTAGTTCTACCATATTATTGACTACACAGCTGGCAGGCCAGCCCCATCACTTTCTATCAATCCATAAATAAAGACATCTCCTTGCATTGAAGTATCCTGTATATTACACAGAATCATAGCCCAGAAATTTCTAAACACAAGAAAGTTTTAATGGGAAAGAAGGATTTAATGAGCTAGCCTTCTACTAAAAACACCTAATCCTTTGTCTTGTCTTGTCCACCTGTAGGAGAGTATTACTGGTTGGAGCCATCCAATGCCTTTGAGCCCTTCCAGGATTATGATGTGGGTTTGATTGCCTTAGCTTTCCTACAAGGCTCCTTCGCTTACGGAGGGTGGAACTTCCTCAACTACGTCACGGAGGAACTGGTTGACCCCTATGTGTAAGACTTCTTTCTTCATAACTCTAGAAATGTAGTAAACCACATTATACATGGCACTGCATGGTATTTAAGTGATTAAAAGTTGTATACTGACTGACCTATAAAATTGTCTGTTAGAATAAAATGGTTTATATCTTCATTTCCTCTTTTTATCAATACCACATTTTTTAATAATCTTGGTATCCATTAATGCACCTCCCCTAAGGTACAAGTTTTAATTTCCTACCCTATATCCGTCCCTCTACCTTCCTATCCCGTCTTCTAAACAATGCTGCTTTTATTGTCTTCAGGAACCTTCCCCGTGCCATCTTCATCTCCGTTCCCCTTGTGACCTTTGTTTACGTCTTTGCCAACATCGCCTACGTCACGGCCATGAGTCCCCAGGAGCTGCTTGCCTCAAACGCCGTTGCCGTGGTAAGTGGCTCAGCATCACTCAGGGTGTTGCTGTGACGTCTTTCGAACACACATCTCGATAGCAGAATGACTCTGTCTCCCTCTAGTGATCCTTGCTGGTTAATGCTCGACTCAGATGTGTTGGTTGTCCCTCATTCATGCCATTATAGTGGTAAACACATTGAGACATGATGAACTAAGTGTTTAACCATCGTCTTCCCGTTTCTTCTTCCCAGACATTCGGTGAGAAGCTGCTTGGAGTCATGTCGTGGATCATGCCCATCTCTGTGGCTCTCTCCACCTTCGGAGGAGTCAATGGTTCCCTTTTTACCTCTTCACGGTTAGTTGGCCCCTAAACAAGACCATGCTGATACTCTTCCATTTCCTTTGTGCTCTAAATTCTACTTTTTTCCCTCCACTTCAACCTCATCTTAATCCAAACTTTCCATTATTATCACAGAACAGATAGATGTGCTGCAGACTTAAATATTGTAAAAGCAATAACTGTTTATTTAATTGCATGTCCGTCCCTCACAGATTGTTCTTTGCTGGTGCCAGAGAGGGCCACCTCCCCAGCATGCTGGCCATGATTCACGTGACACGCTGCACTCCCATCCCTGCTCTCCTCTTCACTGTGAGTACTGCTACACTCATGTATATTGTCTTCTTCTGAATAAGTCAGTTCGATCTCAATTACACCTAATAAGATGTAAACAAGAAGCAGCAGACAAACCACAAACTCCCACACTTCCTGTCTCTGACCCTCCTTTCCTTCTCGTTCCTCAGTGCCTGTCCACCCTGCTTATGTTGTGCACCAGCGACATGTACACTCTCATCAACTATGTGGGCTTCATCAACTACCTCTTCTACGGAGTCACTGTCGCCGGGCAGATTGTCCTGCGTATTAAACAGCCTGACATGCACCGACCAATCAAGGTGTGTTTAAGTGTTATTCTAACCCATTTAGCTTCGTCTTTTCATTCCACTGTTGTAATTCACTGAAAAAAAACAGAAAGTGTGGATTGAAAGACTAAAAATGTGCTGTAACTCATTCATAAACCCCCTAAAATATGCCCTCTAGTGGTGCAAAGGGTGTACCACTGTATAATAATGACCATCATAAATGTGTAGCAATGATTAGTAACCATGTATTTTGATATTAGAAAGTCAGGACCAGAATAATGTCAAAACAGTATGAATGATGATTTGCATTTAACTGAATAATATAATATTTGACATATACAAACTATGTGCATTAGTGCATCTGTGTTAAGTAGCGTCTTTGTTCTGTCTTCCAGATCAGCCTGATATGGCCGGTCATTTACCTCATCTTCTGGGCCTTCTTGCTCATCTTCTCTCTTTACTCCGAGCCCGTGGTGTGTGGCATCGGCCTGGCCATCATGTTGACTGGCGTCCCTGTCTATTTCTTGGGAGTCTACTGGGACAATAAGCCGCAGTGCTTTAACATCTTCATTAGTAAGTTAGCTCATTACAGTCTTTGTTAAGACAGTTGTGTGGGGAAAATTCTCTTTATCAGTAGTTACATTTGTAAATATGGCGGCTTTCTTGCCAAGATTAAGAGGAGAACATTGATACCACTCTCATGTCATTATGTGTAGGGAATTCTTGATGTTTTATGGCAGTTGGTAAAAAACGTTCTGGTGATCATTGCCACCAACTGGTATGTAGTGTGAAGTGGGAATCTAAGTATACCACAACTAATAATATTTTTAAAAAGTAAGAAAATGTGAATGAAGCTTGGAAATCCAGATGGCTTTTATCTTACCTTAGCCTAGCTTATCTCAGCTCGTCAAAGGCGGACTCAGCTAGCATGGCTCTTTCCAAAATTCAAAACAAATGCCTCCAAAGCTCACTATTTAACACTTTTTTGTTTAATTAATACCATAACAGAAATGACAAAAATTTTTAGGCTTAGAGAAGTTATACGCTGTACTTATTTGTTGTTGGTAAGCCCATTATTGAGCTAGCCACGCTAGCTGTTTCCTCCCCCCGATTCCAGTCTTCAAAGCTAAATTAATCGCCTTTCGGCTCTGCTTTGTACTCAATGTACAGACATGAGTGTGTAATTAATCTTTCTCTTGGCAAGAAAATAAATAAGCTTATGTCCCAAAATAGTAAAGTATTCTTTAACACACAAAGAAGCATTAGAAAGGTCTAATATTTGTATGAACTTAAATTATTTGTTCAGGAGAAAAAATATTCTTTGCAGTTATTTTGTCTCTTAATCAGCGAAATGTGAAGATTTAAATTTCAAAAAGCCATACATCGAAATAAAACTCTTCGTAAAATCCGTATATGTATGGCTTTGGCTCTGTTCTAAAATTTTGTTCCACCCTCTTCTTTTAGGTAAGATGACATACTGGTGCCAGAAGTTCTGTGTGGTAGTTTATCCGGAAGAAGGTAACAGCAGTGGGAGCTCGGAGGAAGGCGAGGAAATGAAGGAGGCCAGGTCTCCTCTGTCCAAAGAGGACGGAGACAACCATAAAACAGCGGACTGCTAAAACATCTTTATCTCCCACCTTGCCCAAAATAAACAGACATATGCAGACGCACACGTGGGTGCATACACACTCAAACACACATACAAACATAGTTTGTAGTGGATTTACTGATCAACACTTGTGTCCCCACACTGTGTAGAATATTTTTATTTGGTTTTAGCAATGTTTCAATCAATGATTTCTTTGCCAAATATAGTATTAGATGCTTAGAGTGATATGACCCCAGTGTTTGCTGTCAGGGGTCCTTCAAACGTCCAATAAAGAAAAGGTTAGCACCCTCCAACTCTTCAATACACAAACAGACACATTTAACCACTTACTACTCTTTATCATCATCTTGCCTCTCATCTTCCCTCTCCTCCTCCACACACTCCCTGCACACTCCTACTGTAAGAGCACCATTTTTTTAAAGTATTTTTTTATTTTTTATCAAAAGACTCTTACTGTACTGTGATATGCAAACACTTTTTGTTTTTTGTTCTCTTTTGCTGTTTAACACACCAAAGCTGTATCTTGATTGTCAAGGCAGAAAAATCATATTCAGATCCAATCATTTCATGTCGTGATGCACACTAAGTACTGTTTGTTTTTAAAGGTGACTAATTCCGAAATGTCTCTATTTTTTTTAAAAAATTGTGATAAATGTTTATATCATTTGCCTTTGTTGCTATTTTAGTTTCATTTTGTTCATTTTAGTTATGTTGACACCTTTTTTTTCTATTCAACATCATTTACATCTGGGCCTTTTTTTTTTTCTTATGCGACCGTGGAAGTGTACACGTGACAGCTGATGTGTGATCTGTGTTTTTTATTGGTAAATGTGCTGATAGATGGTGCACAGTCTTTTATTAATTGCCTTAATTAGAATATATTCTACATTTGGGTGCCATTGCAGTTCTGATTTCAATTCTCAAACTTTGGGATATTTTTAACAAACTGAAAAGTCCAGCTTGGACATGAAAGAAAGAATTAGTAGATATTTGATGCATTATAATGTGCAAATCCTGAAGCTGACACATGACAAAACAGTTGTTTTAGAGCAGAAGTATTTTTGTAGCTTTCCTTCCAGCTGTTTTGTTATAGAATGTTTTATTCTTCATTTAGGGTGTAAAAATAAGAGCTCACAATTACTATTTTTAGATTTTAGTGCAATATTAGTGCAGGCACCAGCAAAAAAACAAAAAAAAACTGACCACGTTCCCCTTAATGAACCTTATCTGTGCTGTCTGGTAAATTTTATGTA
>JAPXVT010000017.1:15917883-15930167 GCA_029823135.1 Acanthurus reversus | reverse complement strand
TATTGGTGTGGCAGCCTGCAATCTGATTTCAGACCTGCGTATCTTCTCATGAGTCTCTGGTAATAATCTAGAACCTCAGGGGGGAAAAACACTTCTCTTCACTAATTAAAATGCAGGACAAACATTTAATCTAAAGAAGCTGAGGAACACAGAATGCAGGGGGGTTATCTGTGTGTGTTTAGGTGGCTCTATATGTAGTTGGATGCCCTTTGATACCTGCTCGATATCAGTCTGTTTGTTCTATTTATGGCAAACAAAAGAAAGAGCTTAGCTAACAGTTAGGCTTAGTTGAAGCTTTGTCAACCGCAGACATAAATCCAGCTACCTGAGAAAGGCAAAAATCAATGAGCAATGAGCATTAAATAAACATAACAAGTGTCTTCTACAAATTTCACAGTCATTTTCATTTATATAGTTATTATTCTACACATTTCTGTTTCAACCAAGCTATAAGACTGAAATATAAAAGACTAAGCTATTGATTTTTTAAAAGTATAATCTGTTTAATTAGGCTACACATTTTAATATCATTATTATTTCATATGTGTTTACATGAAACTCTTTCTTAAAAACTATACATATGTAATGAAATGACTAGTTTTGAATACACAGTGAGGCTGCCATATGTATGAATTTTATTTAAATGCAACATACGGAGTCCCACAAGTGTCAGCAGGGCTCCCCTGGAGCAACAAGATACAAACTTGCAATTTTATTTTGCAATCAGGGCATTAAAGCTGGCGTAGGGAACATCTGGAAATCAAGCTAGCTGTGGCATGAGACTGCTATGGAAGCAACTCTGGTTTGCATTTTATTTCATTTGTTGGTGTTTTTTCTTTTAACTCCAGTTTACACAAAAGATTCACTATCAGTACGTTTACATGCACAGTTAAGTCGAGCTACGTTGTAGCTTAATTTGGACACTTAATTGGACTACTGTCCTTGTTCCAGCATACAAGCACTGAGGGAAAATCTATTTATTGTCCAACTCTGCTCTGGTAGGCGACAATATGTCCCGTTCAGCTGGTTGCTATAAGACCTTCTTCCAGTTAGCCAAACAAACTACAAACAAGTTAGCAAGTGGCTAGCAGAATTTATGTCAAATGGTGAAAATATGAATAACTTTACAGCGCTGTACACTTTGAATCTTCATTTCACTTTTGGTACGAATTCAATGCACACTAACCCTCATGCTCACAGGATTCTTGTTTTCTTACCGACTTTCTTCGACAAATTTATGCTGTTCGAGTTCCAGGTCAAATGGTGCCTTCAAATGGGGTTGTGTTGATCATGTTTACAAGAAGAGACCATATGAACGCCCCCCCCTCTAGTCGTATCCATGACGTCATAAGTCAAAGTTATCAGAAAGCTCCGAGTTCACAAATTGTGACGTGTTTGCTTATGTATTCGGAGCCTATATCAACCCGTACAGGACCAAAAGCAAATATAGACAAGTTGTTAATCTAGACATCAATTGTAACCTTCGTCGTCTCATCTCTTGTTCCTCCGCGTGCCGTTTTAACACAAAGTAATGATGTAACATTTCAACATGGAAAGCCAGGAGGAGAGCAAGAGACCTTTTGGCGTCCATATTATTGTTTCCTAGCAACGCTTCTAATGAGGATACCACTTTAACGCCAAGCCTTTCCTGGACACAAATTCATGACATGACTTCACATGTTCCATTTGAAGGCAGCAAAAGGCCGCAGCAGGGACTAGCGATCGTGCGCAGAACATTTAGGCCAGTCCAGATCTGGTTGAGGCGTATACATGCAGGAGTAATTCAACTCCTGCTTGTATACAACTGATAGAACAGAGGTGATACAAACCCCTCCTCTCAATCAATTTCACCCACCCCTGTAGAGTTTCCTGACAATAGTGTTTCTGTTATAGAAGTCACACCCCTGCATTGAGTTAATAAATGATAGGCTATGTCAAATTTGAGGTCAGAGCTGATTTTTCATCCTTTCCAGCTTCTTGATTTTTTTCATTTTTACAGTAAAACAAAGTGTAGGGCACCGGTATCAAATAATGGATAGATGTACATAGCTATATACTGGACAGTTAACTGTAGCTACTCTAAATGTTTTGAATTTTAAAGACAGTATATTTAGTAAATAAAAAAATCACATGATAATCAGAGGTTTTACTTTCATTTTCTTTGAGTGGTTTACTTTTTCAGAAATGGGATCACATGCCATAACTGGACTGTCTGGTTGGGTGCCAATCAGCGTATACAAAAGTCAGCGTGTAAAAATCCCCATCTGTTCCTGTAAGTGTCTGTCAAATACTGAAGTCATTTGACGAAGCATTCGAGGAGAGGAAGCACTTTAGCTGCAATGGCAGGTAAGTTTGTTCTTGTATATTTACATAAAAATGAATCTGATGTGCTGTCAGTGTAACTGCAACCTGTGTCAGGTATATCAGATGATTCTATTTACAAAGCAACTTCCTTAAAACAGCAGACGAACAAACAAACTGTCGCAATCACTTTCATTTTTGGATTGAGTAACCTACATAAACAATAATATACCAGAATATTAATAAAGACAGTGTTATTGTATGCACAAAATAATGGCATTTACTTCTGGCTCAGCTGTCGTCCTACTTTTAAGTTGATGCTACCAAATATTAGCATACTAAGATGCTAAACTCAGATGATGAACATGGCAACACTAAAGAAACTGTGCTGTTGTGTGTTTTTTTTATTTGCACCTTTGTTTGTTCTTATTGTCAATGTTATCAATCGAAGTTTATGGTGTTTTATGTTGAAATGAACTTTGATGTGTTATTTTAGAGGTCTATATTGTTTTTTTAAGATATATAACATTACTTCATCATGCTAAAAAGAATAATACCATGCTATATGTTTGCTCTTTAGCCCCATCTACAGGCCGACCAGTGACGATAACTATAAGCACTGCATTTAGGTTTCAAGTGGAACCCCCACCACCCAGACCCCCAAAGATCCCAGGTAAGAAGAAGAAGGACTCAGTTGTCAGTTTATGAGAACACAGAGCAAAGCTGTGGGCAGTTACAACAGCTCAGCAGTTAATCCTGCCTTCAACTTCAAATTTTAAGTTATTTGTGTGTCTTGTGTTGCACTGTATCATGGAGAGGTGTTTCAGATAGTCTACACTTACTAAATAGAGGATGTGTGGAAAAACATCTCTCAATACAATACAATTTGACAGCAAAAAACAGCTAAACTGCCAATAATAAAGAAATAATTGTATTTGGTTATAATGGAAACAGTTTAATGTTGTGTTTTTTAATGTTTTCATGTGTCAGAGTTTCTGTTTTTTATGTTGCTTTCATGGATGCAGTATTTATGTGTGCATGTGAGCCTCTGGAAGGACATGTGCAAACAAAAAATATTAAAAATTAAAATATCTTGTTAAGCACGAGAAACTATCGTGTGTAAGAGATATTTTATTTGTTTATTTATTTTTTGCCCATGTCCGTTTAAGTTCTCCATACAAGACAAATTTTAGTAACACTTTAGTTAAAGCATGCATTATAACACATTAACATACCTATAATGCAGTATAACACACCTATTGTGTTGTATAATCATGGTTATAAGCACTCATGGTTAGGGTTAGGGTTAAACCCAAGCATAACCCCTTGTAACACATTGTCATGTGTTACAGTTTGTTATATGTTCATTATGTGTTATGATGCATTATAGTGACAGGCTTTAAGTGAAGTGTGTTAAAAGCATTTAATCTCACATTACCAATCTGACCTTTTCTTTAAATGTTACCCCTCTAGTTGCAGTCACAGTTGTATGGACTGTTGTATCTCTTGTGCGAATCATCTTTGGTTAGTATGCTCTTCCTTTAACATGTTTCATATATAACTTGTGTCTTTTAACTACACATAACCTTCAATATTGCAACTAAACACTGCTCTTGACTCCATCATCTGCAGGTGTTGTGTATTTCCATGACTGCCCTCAGCAACCGAAAATTCCCATCTTCCTGCTGGGTCTGGCTTTGGTGCCTCTGCTTGCGATACCGTTTGTGATCCTCCCCTGTGAGAGTAATGCTGCTCAGCAACGGGGGCATCCTAAAGGTTTCAAAGCCTGTCTGGGTTGTTTAGTATGCATCTTTTGCCACTTGTGGATTCTGGCAGGTAAAGAGGAAAAATAAATGTCATTTTAAGACAAAACATTACAAAAATGTAGCTAAACGTTTTCATCTCATGTGTCCACAGGTGACATTTGGGTCTTCTCTGTCTATCAGCCCAACTATGATCCTACAGCTGCTGATGGTCTTTACTGCGATAAGACGCTGTACACGTTTGCTTTCTGGAATGCAGTGTGGGAGACTTTTGCAATTTGGGTCATCATGGCCAAATGCTGCAAAGGACTGTTGTGCTGTGTGTTGATGGGTCCTGCACCAGCAAACAGAGACTTTTATGGGAATGTTTGAAGCGTAGATCAATGAATCAAGGGTTGGCTGATTTATCCAATGATCTAACTCAAGTTAATCTCACATAAGACAAAGAAAAGCATTAAATCCTCACCAAGTAGAAGCTAGGACAGAAAATGGCTGGCATTTTTCCAATTGAGAAATGATTCAGTTAACAGTAAAGCTGTTAAATAATTTCATCATCATTATCAACAAATCAATAAATCAGCATAGCATTCATACTGTGATTTGAAGGAAATTTCCTTCTTTTTTTTTTTTGTAAATATCCTGTTGTTCCTATTTCTTCATTTAAGGCTATGTAATGTTGTTTTTGGCTGGAATGTCAGTTGTAAATAAAGGTTGTTGGTTAAATGAAAACCTTTTGTGAAATACAACAATTTGCTCCCATCTTTGCAGCCATTTTGTTCATATATGACGTCATTCCGCAGTGCACCGAGGTTATTTTGATAAAATTTTGGGACTTTCGGTTTCTTTTTAAATTTTTCGAATTTTTAAATTTAACAACCCCCCTTCTTTTTCTCGTGAGAAACGTTTGACAAAAATCAGGCTCCATCCGGTCGTGAGAGTGAAGTCCAGTCCCAAACTGGTCGATGACGCTCCGTTCAACTAGCCAATAAGGACAAGGTAAACAATACGCGTGCAGCTATCACAACTGCCCCCAAAAAACCTGCGACCAGTCTTCTTCTGTAATGGCAGGCAAGTCCAGCTCCCTGTGACAACACTCTCTAACACTTTCTTCACTAAAAACCTTTAATTTGACACTTTATATTTGACCTGTCTCGTCATAAAAGCTAACATGTGAACTAACCTTGTTTTGTTAAATTCCTGTGTTTTCCGTTATGCGCAGATAAAGTTAAAGAGCTCGTTTCAAAGTGTCTGCAGGCACGGGACATGGCATACTGTCCATACAGCCGGTTCCCTGTCGGTGCCGCCATATTAACAGCAGATGGCGCTGTAATCACAGGTAAAAACCAAACCAGCGAATTCTCTCCTTTCAAGTGCACCCGATAACTGAAAGGAGTGAATGAGACTGTGTCCGTTTACTCAAGAACTGTAGGCTGCATAAGTGCAATTTTTAAGTGCTTGTGCTTTGTTTGTACACTTCCAGGGGATGGAACTTTATACTTAGAGGCCTAATTATTATTATTAGTAGTAGTAGTAGTAGCCTAGTATTATGAAAATTGTGCCCTAAATGAGGCTACTGCAAGCTGCCGTTGCTAAAATCACTGCTAAAAATTTAATTAAAAAAAAAAAAAATAATTTAAAAATATGATGAATGAATCATCATGGTCAAAAATCCTTAAAGTGATCCAACAATAAAAAATAGGATGTTAAACTCACAGGGACCAATATTCTGTACAGGCTAACAGGTACTGAAATATAAAGTATTTTATTTGCGGATAATGCTTCTATAAAATGACTTAATTAGATTTTGAATGCAGAACTTATAATCTTGTAATAAGATATTACTTTACATATCGGTAGGGGAATTGTTGTGCAGCAGTTGCAGTACATGGGAGAAAACAGTAGGAATGCATAGAATGCAAATATAAAAAAGTTTATCAGTAAGGTAGCCTACACAATGCCAGAAGTGTAATCTAGATTAACGGTAAGTGTAATAAAAATTATTATAAACTGGTTAGCAGCAACAGTAAGATGCCAATCTAAAGTAAATGGTAATTAAAATACTTAAAGCGGTATTTTTAATAATTGTAAGTAGAAGATCTAAACAAGTCTTTCAACAATGAAAAAATCATAAAAAATTTAAACCTTAGAGGTTTTATATTCTTATCTGTATTTAATGCTACATGTATAACATGGCATCTGCACACCCAAGATACTTTCCAGTTTCACTTCGTACATTTCAGAGATCTTAACTGCAACTTCTTTGTTACTTTTGTCACAATACTCTCTACAGTTAATGCTTAAGTGGGTGCATACTTCATTTAGTACCTTATGTGTGATATGCTTCATTTTGTGTAGTCAATGCTAGACATACAGTTGGCCTACTCTCCTTTTTTCATAGGTTACATATCAACGTGCATCTGCTGTTGTACTTCTGTTCCTTATCTCATCTTGATGTATCTTATCTTGCCTTAAATTATCTTATCTTGTTTTATCTTGTCCAACAGTTCTGGGGGGAATTATGATAAGCCTCATTAACCAAAACTACATGAAGAGGTTTAAAATAGCTTAAACTCCATATTATGTTGCTGCATTACATCAGTGCATTTGTAATAATACAAATATAAAAAACATAACGCTATAACATTAAGGGTTTTCATTCTGATGAATCATAAGTATTTTTAATGCTGGTATCTGAGCACACTTTGACACCTTAAGATATAAATCATAAAGGGTTTTATGGTGAAATAAGAATGAATACAAAGTGCAAAATATAAAAACAAGGAGAATCAAATATACGACTCATAAAGTCTCCAGAAAAAGATTCTGATGTGTCTTAAAAAAGAGTGCAGAGTTAAAGTGTGTGTGTGTTTCCAGGCTGTAATGTGGAAAATGCCTCCTACGGTCTGACCGTGTGTGCCGAGCGGACGGCCATCCAGAGAGCCGTGGTGGAGGGACACAGACAGTTCAAGGCCATCGCTGTGACATGGTGACATTCCCGGCGTGATGACATTGATGGCACATGAAGAGTTTCATGTAGTGCGTTCATGAGACTTTTGTCTTCTTTTCTGTGCAGTGATATCAAAGATCGCTTTGTTGGACCATGTGGAGCGTGTCGGCAGGTTCTTTTGGAGGTGAGGCATCAGTGTCATGAATAGGGCTAGCGATCATTATCACATGATCAGTAAGTATTATTCACGATCTGAAGTTCACTTCATAAATCATGATAAAACCCACAAATCTAACTCTTGACTCCCTGGATTAAGATCATATACTTTTTTGGTAAAATACATATTTAAAAAAAACACATAATTTCTGCGTACTGCAGTCAAGGCGTTAGTAACGGGACACTGAGGTTGTGCTTTCAATATTTTTCTCCAGGAAATGTGGGTGTGTGGGTGACATTGCTTTTATAAGCTGATTACAGTCATTTCAAACTCTCTTTTTAGCTGCAAATCTCACAGTTTGTGGACTTCAGAAAAATAACTAAACAGTAAACAGAATAAACACAACATTAAAAAAAAATAAAATAAAATTTTAAATTTAGATACTTTCTGGTTTCGTCCTGGCTATGACACTGTCTGTAACTTGCATGTTAATAGTTTCTCCTTCACTGCTGTGCGTCTTTCCCTCCAGTTTGGAGAAGACTGGACTGTTTACTTGACGAAGCCGGATGGAAGTTACAAAGAAACCAGCCTCAGAGAGCTGCTGCCTCTCGCCTTTTCCTCAGCACACCTTGCAAAGAATTGACGAAGCCTCAACAGAATCTTTACACATCATTGTTTAGGTACTACAGTGCTTTGTAGTGACAATGTTTTTTTGTTCTTGCATCACTGCAAATTTGATAAACAATAAAAGATATGCTCTCCGAAACATGTGTTATTATTATTATTAATATTATTATTATTATTATTATTATTAGTTGTTGTTGTTGTTTTTGTAGAAGTAGAAGGCTTCTAGTAGCATTGGTCTATTGCAATAGAGACTTTACCAGAGAGCTGAAGATGACGTTTCAAACATTTATGTCATATGATGAAAAGTGGGCGGGGCCGAAATCAGTTTCCGGAACCATGGAGGCTGTTGTCAGCGATGTTGTAGCTCCTGAAGACCTTTTAGTAAGTTCCCTCGTTATAAAACCTCCTTCTTTCTTAAAACACACACGTAAGGACATTAGTGACTCAAACTGAGGCGTTGACAACACATATTTAGTCGGTTAATGTCGAAACTTGGGTAAAAAAAGCGACGTGTCGAAGATTCTTTGACGCGTCACACAGCTAGCTAAATGCTAAAGATGATGTTTACGATCCGAAACTGGTCGCGGTGGCATTGTAATTTCCGCAGTAGAATAAAATAATAAAAATAAAGTAATAAAGTAACACTTTAGTTATTATATGTACTGTTGTGACCACAGTGAGACCACAGTTGGAGACGGACTGCTAATTTGATTCCTGTTTACTTAGTAAACATTACACAATCAGTGCTGTAAGCTAACGTTGCTCAAACATACGTTAAATGGCGTTATAGCGTTGATGTAAGCACGTTTCTGTTTGACTCTCTTCCCGTACAGATGTTTCAATGAAAGATGTCACAAATTAAATTCCGTGGTCGCGTCATGTGAAGTTTCTGTTTTTTTTGGCAGAAATTCGAAAAGAAATACAACAATGAGCTGGTGAAGGGAGCTGTGTCCAAAGAAACAAAGTTTGAATATGCCTGGTGTCTGATCAGGAGTAAATACTCAGAAGATATCAAGAAGGGAACTGTGTTGCTGGAAGGTGAGTTTATTAAAAATATATATTTATATATGGTTTTATTACTTCATTCTACAGTTACTTTGACTTGCCCTGTCCTCAAAGGTGGCAAAAGTACAAACATTCTTTATTTAACTAGAGGTACAGATATTTGTGTCAAAGTGGAAGAACTGACCCAACTTCTTTACTTAAGTAAAATGTTTTCAAGCTACAAAAGCAAAAAGTATCAAGTAAGCCATTTCTGTGCACCTCATGATGTATTAGTATAATGTAAAGACTATTAAATTTAAAAGTTAAAAAACTCATCAGAAAGTTAGTTATTGAGTCTCTTTCCCGAAATGTCAAATAATGTTTTGAAAATGTAAGGAGTAGAAAGTACAGATATTTGTGTTTAAGTGTAGGGAGTAAAAATAAAAGGTTTTCAGAAAAGTAAACACTCAAGAAAAGCCCAGATACCTGAAAAAATCTACTTAAGTACCAAACCCAAGTGGCTGTCTTCATTCACAACATGCAAAGCATTAAATCTCCTTTTCCACTGGCTTATTTTTGCTCAAAGGTCGAATGCTTGTTGCTGAACAAACAGATCAACAAATCAGTTGTGTTTGTAAGCATTCTTTAAAATGTTACAGAGGTGAACATCATTACAGCAGTTTCTTTTTTTGTCTTTTGTTTACTGTAAAATGCTGAGGAGTTGGTCATGTGATCTTTACAGGGTTCCTGTATTACAGTTTCAGACATTGCAGCACTCCCTCACAGAAATCTTTGATGATTAAACTCAGAAGGGATTGTAGATGCAGTATTAAGTCTGCAAAATGCATTTAAAACAGTCTAAATGACAGTTTTATGAAAGGAGGATTCACTGTAGAGTAAAGTTGGACTCCTCTTGGAGATCTGTTGAATTAAATTTACATGTTGCGCAATTATTTTCATCATCATTTATTCTGCAGCTTGTTTATAAAGTAAGCAATAGGAAAACTGATGTCTCCCCAGGGCCCAAGGTAACGTTTTTAGTTGTCTTATTTTGTTTGGCCGACCGTCCGAATCATAGAGTCATTTAATAAACTAACAGAGGAGACAAAATAAAAAAAGAACATGTTCACATTCAGGAAGTCGGAGTGAGAAAATACCTGAAATTTACACCGTAAAGTAAACTAAACAGTGAATCATTTATTAAGAGTTTCTGTTGATTAACAAATCAATAAAATTGCAAAATGTTTTAGCCTAATATGAAAATTATGTAATTGATTGCTTACTGGATGGTGTCTCAAAAGGATTCTAATATATGAAGGTGTTTGAGGTCACTTTTTAAACTAGAAAACACAGCAAGGGTGTTACTGAAAACTCATTTTGAGGGACACCGCAGCTTCACTGCTTATGGGTGATTGCCTGAACACGTTATCCTAAACATTTTTTTAACTGAACAGCTGGAAACGATGTGTTTTTTGTCTTATAGAGCTCGCTCACAAAGCATCAAAAGACGACTCCAGAGACTACTTGTTCTATCTTGCAGTGGCCAACTACAGACTCAAAGTGAGTGCCATTCCCTAAAGTCATCACAATCATGAAATTGTCGAATCAGTAGCTTTTTTCTGTCCGAGCATTTCGAATCATTTGGATATGAATCCTCACGCATTGATGTCAGTTACATTACATTAGATTTGACTGTCAGCCCTGTTCTTCTTCCAGGAATATGAGAGAGCCCTGAAGTACATCCGAACTCTCCTGAAGAACGAGCCGGGGAACAAGCAGGCTCTGGAGCTGGAGAAACTCATCGACAAGGCTCTGAAGAAAGGTAAGACCTAATCTGAGAGTTTGATCAGTCACAGCCGTGTCCATCTGGGGTTTTCTTCAGGCGGAAAAGAGCTTGAGGTGCGCTCAGGTGTGCTGAGAGAATAAAATGCTGCACGTGTGTCTTGTCTCTGTGACAACAATATTTTGACAACAGCTGCTGTATGATCAACATTGCTCTGTTTCCTTTACTGTCTGCTACTTAAATTTTCTTTTACGGTGAATATTAAATGAAGGATGCTTTTCCTCATACTTTGAAGGTATGGATGATAAATAATAATAACGACCCTGCTATCAAAGCTCAGACATGGAACAAGGAGGATGTGGATGTGGGTGCATGACACGATTCGTATTAGACAAAAATAAGTGAATATCAGAGCGGCCACACAAAAAAGTCAGAGTGCTACGCTTTTTCTCCCCTCTCTCCTCTTTGAGAATAATTTAAAAAACGCTGGTGCTCAGAGAAAAATGCCAGGTGGACACAGGCCCTTACTTGACCCAGTGGTTGGAGTGGATAAATACAGATTGCTGACACCCACCTGTTGTTTTCTAGACGGCTTGGTTGGCATGGCGATCGTTGGAGGAATCGGCGTCGGCGTGGCAGCTTTAGCGGGCCTCGTGGGCTTGGCCGTGTCAAAGGGAGCCGCTAAATCCTAACCTGCAGATGGGACGGCGTGTCTTCATTTTGCTGGACTGACACACTGACCCTCCTTCTGCATAAAAACTCAAAACTGCAGAGAAAGCTTAAGGGATGTAACATTTTGGGTTTGAGGTTGAATATGTACTGCAACAAATTAAAGGTTTTGAATAATGACAGTAAATAACCCGTTTGCGTATTTTAACAGGGTTGAGATTCACCACATCAGTAACATTACTTAGCTGTCTATTCATACACCACAGCATGGCACTTTCTTATTATTTGTGTAAATAAATTAAAATAGTCGCGGTGCAGCTCAGTTTTATGTAATTTCTTTGTTAGTTTGCACCTCAGCCTAAACTTTATAAGTTGACATTTACATTTTGTAAAGAATATCCTTATAAAAGTGCAGTCGTGGTTCTGTAACTTTTTGTTTATTATTTTTGACATGAAGAAATTTGTTGTTCGGGAAAGTGTCGTTGGTGCAGAAGCAAGTTCAGCTTTTAAAGCCAAATGCAGCAGTGTGTTTAGCTTGCTTGTGTGTTCAGATACTGCTGGTAGACTGAAGAAATGAGGAAATGTTTGGATTTATTTGGACGTGAGGTTTCTTTTCATTTGTTCTGAATACAACTTAAAATCAAGGGATCAGCAGCACACTAATTGGAAAAAAAATGCCTGTTGTCATGTAGAATGCATTTTATAACAACCCTGTGCTACAGTAATTAATGGGTTGTGTTTTCCATCTCGTTCGATAAAATGATTTTGAATTGAGGAAAGTATTTGTGCTCAGGAATTAGAACACATAGCACGTATGTATTTTGAGATTTTGGAAAGAAGACACACACTTTCGGCAATATTTTCCATTTGTCGTCATTGATAGATTAAGCTTTTGTTTTGAAATAAAACAAAATGGCTGTTGTGAAGGATGGTTTTGTGAAATGTAACCAAACCTTTAAGAGGACATTTTGAACTACAACCAGCTTGAACTAAATAAAATGTAATGCAGCAAGCGAATCCATATAAAGACATTGAGTAATTTGTCATATTACA
>JAPXVT010000017.1:15756760-15767886 GCA_029823135.1 Acanthurus reversus | reverse complement strand
ATGTTGACCAGGCGCTCATGATTGGAGCGTATCCAGGCGTAGGGCCGTCCGTACTTGACGTAGCCGGCCAGTAAAAACAATGTGCAGTTCACCTCCTGTTTGGGGACAAAGTCGAGGCTGTGTGGGACTGAGTGAGCCACTTAGGACTGAATTCAAAGAGTCTGGCTAAAGCACTTACAGGCACTGCTATCTCTCTTTCACTGGGAGAGGCTGGGAGAAGATGCTCCTCAATGCTGGGGGACACAGAAAGAGAACTTTTTGTGAAGTCTGCATGCAAGATATTCTTTTCTGCATGAGTTTATCACATGATGGCCAAGAAAAACACTGTACAATTCAGAAAAAATGCAAATCCTCATTTATAAGTAGGTTTAAATGCCATATGTTTGGCCTTTTTCACAAAGAATCAACAGTCATTAAAATAAATTATCTTTTAAAGAACCTCTGGAAGTCAAAGAGGATGCTACTTCATAAAGCAGCAGTCCAGTTTCCGATTTAA
The DNA here is from genome assembly GCA_029823135.1 of Acanthurus reversus. NCBI lineage: Eukaryota > Metazoa > Chordata > Actinopteri > Acanthuriformes > Acanthuridae > Acanthurus > Acanthurus reversus. Next base: position 15,767,390 of record JAPXVT010000017.1, on the reverse strand, counting down.
AAACAAACTTCACTCAAAAATGCATCAGTTGATCACCTGGAGGTCTGTGGCTTTGCTTTGGTGTGTGCGTGCGACTGGGCGGACCCTGGGTCTTTTGGGCCTGGAGGCTCCCCGGGCAGGGGTGAGCTGCTGCGGCTGTCCAGGCTGGGGGAGCTGCTGCTGGGGGAGACATCGCTGCTGTTACAGCTGCTGGTGGAGGTGTAGGAGGAGGCTCTGGACACCACGAAACCTGGAGAGCGCCAACCCTGCAGGACAGGAAGGCACAGGCGCAGGAGAAGAGGGTCATTCCTGCAGTCGCTGATGATGATATGATGCATGAGTAAAACGTGTCATCTGTGCAAGTTGGCCATGTAAAACCAAGGAGCAAATAAACAGCCCAGAATTATAGCCCATAAATATAATGACTCTCTCTCTCTCACTCACCAGATCCTCATTAACAACAGTCAGCAGCAATTCCTCTTTCCCTCTCAGCCAAGGCTGGAAGTATTTAAAGCCCTGGGACAGAAACAAGATTATTTGCAAGAAATAGTTTGACTTATTATTATTATTATTTTTTTGCATGTGCAATCACTAACCTGTAGTGATCCAAGCAGAGCCAGGTCATTAAGAAAGTGCTGCAGCTTCCTCCTCTGCTCCCTTTCTCTTTTCTACACAGAAAGGGAAAATATTCATGCAAAAGACGAGACAAAAATCAACTGAATCTTTATTTTCCTCAGCCCTGACCTACAATCCACCAGCACCTCAGGGAGCCCCATCAGACCCCTCCCAGTCTAGTATCCTAGCAACACGTATAACGCCTCCTCGCAGCATCCTCCATCTCTAACGACGTCGATAAAGACTTATTTCATTACATTTAAGGGTGCAAAACAGGAACAATGCAGAGACTGTATGTAAAACAAAATGCTCTCGCTTCAAACACAGTCTCTCCGTTCCGATTAAAATCACGCAGATAAAAGAGCTCATTATGAAGGAAACAACTCACACTGCTCATCTTGTCCCAAATTGCAGACAACGTCTCCCTCACAGGCGGTCATGATATGCAGACGCTGAAGCCTTACATTGTGCTGTTTGTGCTGGTTTCCTGCTTTTTCTGGTCGGCTGCTGCGGTGAGACCTGACACGCAGACAGACCGCGATCACTGTCGTCGGGTGTTGGCTTGTCTGTTGCAGTGTGAAGTCGGTTTTAAAATGGGAGTGTGGAAGCCCCTAGCGGCCATGTTCGCGAATTACACCTTAAAACTGCTTTTTCACAGCAAAGATGAAACTTTTTCACTTTTTTGAGACTTTACAGTTAGAATATTACCGAGAATATAGAATTAATGTGAAATAATCGTCATTAGAACTATTAACACTTAACTATTGTATGGCTAACCTCACAGCTTTCTGGGCCCCACAGTCCATAGTGGTTTAACCAAACGGACCACTCTCTTTTAAGAATTAGCTTAGCTAGAGAGATTAGCTTAGCCTAGCTTAAATATCCTATTAGCATAAGTGTTGGGTTCTTACACCCTATAAAACCACCTTTTGTTTTTACGTAAGGATGAAAAACAAGCTATAATGTGGAAATAACTGAGTATTAAAGTTGCAGCTACACAAATTTGTCAAACTTTGGACTAAGTTGTTACTTATTTTCTATTGTTTTCAGCCTTTATTTTTGAGCTCAGATTAAATAGTGGCCCAGGAAGAATAAAAACAACATAAGTTAGCATAAAGTGTTTGGGTTTCTGTATTTATAACAGGTAAACACTATCTTTCTTGACAAAAGTAAAATTAGAGGACTGTTAAGAATGGGCTAAACTGGCCTGGCTAACTCTGAATAACCAAAACCTCAACCTTTTGCTTTTACTTTTGAACTAAACAACATAATTTTTAATAAGTAAGCATAAGGAGTACTTTTTGGCAGATTGTTGAAACTTTAAAAGCCACACTTCCTGTTTTTACACTGCTTTCAGTTTTAATGCTAAGCAAACCAAGGTTCTTAACCCTCAACAAACAGCTATAGTAACATTAGGTAGTAATGGTGATTTTTGATTGTGGTAATGGGGTTTAAGATGTTTAAAAGACATTGCCTCTACAATGAAGAACTATAAATATCCTAATTGTACACAGTTCAATGGATTATCTAGTAATGTCCATTGTATTAGGTACTGAATGTGAAAAAGTTCTGTAAAATATGGAGGCCTCTTTATTAAGTCAGACATTTAACAAAAATAATCACTTTATTTGTTGAGAACAAGCAAGGACTCCAAAGTGGGTAATGTCACACCTCATTAACATGTCAGTGCTTTTCAACAAATTAACATAATGTGCAACAAAAACATTAACTGTGTGGTAAATGATTGAATCTTAAAAAGCATTGTCATATTGTGTCCAGCTTTCTTCACAGAAGATAAAAAGACAGTTCAGCCTAAAAGTTCCCGGAGGTGAAGCGAATGAAGAAGGTCCTGATCTCTTTGGGTGAGATGGTCACAGTGAAAGCTTCATCTCCACAAGTCCAGCACGTTTCATTGCCTGAGATAAAGAAAACACACACAACAAAGAATGTAACACAAATAAGGAAACTAGTATTCCATAAAATGTGCTCGATTATGTCAGTCTAATTTAACGTCGGTGCCACAAACAAGTCTCACTTGTTTTTAAGTTATCTGCAGTCTTCCAATTCCATCTCTGCAGACTGCGGATGTCCCAGGTTCCTGTCAGAGAACGCTCCTCCATCACTTTTACTTCCCCTATGCCCTGCAGAACCTCCTGATCACACAAGAAATGAGTGTTGAAAAAGAAATAAAGTTAAAAAGATGAAAATCCAAGACATTCATAAGTAAAAAAAAATGAGAATTGTATTCTAAAAACACCTTTAAGTTTATGGTGACTGGCTTTGAAAGCTCAGGGTCTTCTCCCTCCTCAAAGAGATGCATGATTCTCAGCAGGACCCGGTCGAAGTCTGGCTCCGAGTGCAAATCCTTACCTAGATGGACACCATACGTTTATATTACACTTTTGAGAATTTAAATTTGGCAAAAGACCCCACTGAAGATGAGTGGACAGACTTGCATGCGCCCATTTTGTCTCACAGCCGACCTGAGTGAACGTGGCTGAGGTGAACATCGTGGTTGGAGCTGTAGTTCCACCCGGGGATGCTGAAGCTGAGCAGGTGGAGGTTGGGCGGCAGGACGACAGAACGCACAGGAGAACCTCGCTTGGGTTCCTTCTGCTGCCAAGGCCTCTCTAAAGGTACAAGAGATTGGGGATTTTGGTCAGTCAACAATAAATATACAAAGGATTAAATCCACATTTGACGTCATGCAACCCCTCCAAAAAATATGCACTCACGAGGTTGGTCTATGGGCATGATGACAGGTCTGTGCTGCAGCTCTATCGCCTCCCTCTGGTAAAGCTTGGAGGTGGCATTGATGGAGCCCAGCATCATCCACAAGGTGGGCCTTACGACCGAGCTGTCGTTGAGGGTCAGGTTGTAGCCGAGGTCCCAGGCTAAGTTGTTCCAAAGACGGCGATGGAGCATGACCTGCAGGGGGAAACACAAAGAGCATTATAGACACCAGCTGAGCAATATGCGTGTGTGTGTGTGTGTTGCATGCCTCGTTGTACCTCTAGTTTTCCGTTGGCTTGGCTGGACACACCATGAGCTCTGTCGCAGACCATCACCAGTCTGCTCAGGTCATCCTCAATGTAGGCTGCGCGAACCACGGGGAAGTAATTCTGCAAAATGCATTTTATAGATAGAGTGATCTACATATTCCAGTTTTTTGGCGCAAATGTCCAATTTCCCCGAGCACTCACTCTTGCTAAAGTGTTATGAGTGAACTTCCTGTGTGTCCTCTTCATCATCTGATAACCGTTGTCGTCTGTGTATAGGGTCTTGTTGTTCTTCAAGGAGGAGCTGGTCCTGAGGACGACCTCGGTGTTGAGACCGAGGGGACCCAACGAGTAGGTCTGTTCCAGCCTGAGACACTGCACTTCTCTCCCAAAGCACTCTGGGACACGGGTGGTGATGGAGTAGGCGTAGTCTCGGTCACCTTCCTCTCTAGAAGGTTTAAGAATGAGAGTCAGAATAAAGACTGAGAACAGAAGACGGTGGAATGAGCATGACAGACACGAGGCGTTAGCTGGTTAATTTTTACTCACCTGTAGAAGCGCTGCCTAATCTCCGTCACAATCTTCCCAGGGATAATCTCCATTTCCACGGCTTCGTAGGCTCGCACGGCTGAACCGTTAGCGCTGAATATGTAGTTGTCAGAGATCGGCCCTGTTTTGACATCTCCGTTCGCGAGGTACTCCCAGAAATCCTGAGTCATCCTTACTCTCCTTTTATCTTGACTGCAAATGATGACAGAGAAGTGAAAGGTTAGATAGCTACACTGAAAACCTTTTTCATGAGGCGCAAAAGGGGAATGTCTGCAACCACACTTATTTTTACAGCGATTAATTGGTTAACTTATGCTCAATGACGATTTCTAAAGCCAAAGTTGACTTTTTTTAAATTGCTTGTTTTGCCTAAAAGTCCAAAGACAGTCAGTTCAGGGTCATTAACACAAATAAAACCAGCAGAGTTTTCAGTTTTAGAAGCTTCATCCAGTGAGTTTTAGGGGGTTTTGCGTTAAGCATGGCGTAAATTACAACCATATTAACAGTGTATTTTCTGTTAATCAAACAGATGACTCACAATTAGCTTTACACGTGACAAATAAGTTAGAAATGAATGTACAACAATGCTAATGCAGCACAATGTGTTATCTCAACAACAGGATTGGGAACGATAATATGCAAACCTTCTGCAGAAGTGTAAACAACACTTAAACCACTCCCTGTGTGTAATGCAAATACTACTTAAGTCTATCTGCGTGGGTTGAGACTTAGTTGTAAAAGGCTTAAACTCTTACAGATAAGTGATGCTGTGTAGTAGATTTGAATCCTCATCAAACATGAGCTTGTAACAGTCATTCATAACAGGTAGGAGCTTCCTTCCTGTTCTCAGCGAGTCCCGGACGTTGCGTCTCTCAAACGCGACCCCTTTAGCTTCATAAGTCCAACCGCACTTGGACTTATGAGAGCACGGCATCTCCGAGAACTTTATCAGATATTTCCTGTGCTGAAGGCCTCCAAGTTGCACCACCATGAAAAGATCATAGGTCGTGTTGGACTGTGCCGACCTCTGGATCTGTGACAGACAGAGGATCATTATTACAGGATTTATTCGATAGAGTTTCTGTTTTTTGAGATGCAAAACCAATTAATTTACATAGAAACTGGAGATATCTGCAACTGCCTCTTCATCACATTAGAACACAGATAATATGAAAGAACCCCAGTAGCATTTGAATAGAAACTTGAAAAGGCTGAATTATTAAACTCACTCTTGCTTATTTCAACACTCTCAGGGGTTTTCTCGAATAACCAGCAGCTACTGGCGGCTAATGTTGTCATACCATTTTTACCACATGTAACCACATTTCAAGCAGAAGTTAACATAGTTCCTTTTTTTAAGGAAACATTTCAACATTTATTACCATCAAATTTCATTAAAAGAACAATGACACGCTACCTGTGCAGGCACAGGCTGTCCATCATCATCAAAGACCTCTGCGGCGGGAAAGGTTACGGTGACGTTGATGATAGTGGTGATGTTCCAGGCTAATGGGTTGTAAACAATGACATGTTGCTCCAAAGCCAAATGAACACCTGGAAAAATGGAAAATTAAGGTCTAATTTGTATAAAAAGATGCACAAATGTTTAAGTCTCATCTTCAAGCTAGTAGCTTGAAAGGAAGAAACGATTCCTAATGATAATTTTGATGAATTTACAGATCATAAAATATGTTTGATTGAACAGCCTTTGTGTTTGATTTATTTGCTTCCTTTCTGTGAGTTAGAAGAGAAGATCAATTCAACTCTCGTGCATTAAATATGGAGCAAGAGGAGACGTTTGCCTAGCTTTGCAAAAAAGCTAGCCCAGGTTAACAGCCAACCTTGCTCTTCCCTCACAAATTCCTATTTTTGGGACTTGTTTGTTCAATTCATTAAAAGCAAACTCATTAACACCACAATCTGTAATTATACAGGGGGTGTTGGACCAACATTAGCATGCTGTAAACTAGCCATCCTCATATAAAATGTTGGCACCTTTCCTGTGGTAGCGGCTGCCGAGGTTGCTAGGTGTGATGAGGTTGTGGGGCAGCAGGAAGAGTGCAGCCAGAAGCTCCTCCACTCCCATCATGCCCTGCAGGAGATGCTGCAGATACATGTCAGCCACCTTGGGAGACTCTGTGCCAGTGATGCCATCATGGTGCTGGACCTAAAAACACCAGTAAATAACATTTTGTGTTAAAATCAAATGTCTATATGACAAGAGAATGTATGTATGTACTGTTAAATGTTGTGTATGGTGAACCGGTTTGCTTTTCTAACCTTTGTCAAGTATCTGACCATGAACAACATCTATTTTCCGTCAAAGGAGTCATATATTTTGACAGATTACCTCGGAGACAGCCCAGCGGAGCTTCCTCAGCTTATCCAGGGCCCAGTCTTTAGCTACAGGTCCGTCAGGAAAGCTGATTCTGTACCGAGTGAAAAGAGTCTCGGCTGCATGCAGCTTTGAACTGGCCCGTCGAGCGACTCCTTTCAGAACATTTCTAGATGCGTAAAACCCCGTCCACGCCTGGTGCGGCTCTGGGAGATAAAATCCACAAGAGAACTGTACCTCACTGTCTCCTTTCATGTGACGCACATGATGCTTTAAATCGTTGTTTCAGGATGGAAATTCTCACCGTTTGAATATGGTAGAAAATCTTCACTGCCACGTTGCTCCCAGACAAGATCTGACTGGTGGATGGCTTGGAAGTATTCGCCCAGAGTGGCATACTGGACTGTCACGCCGAACTCTTTGCTGTGCTGGTTGATGTACTTCATCAGAGGATCCATGTTGTTGAACTGGACAGATGAGTTATAGAACTGTTTGTCACAGCCCTGAAACACAAGAACAGTGCAGGGGGCTTTCGGTTACATGTTCATCTTCATCTAACAATGATCCCTAAGAATCTATTTACTCACCCACGGCCAGAGGACATGGTTCGTGCGAAACCACCCAGCCCTCCACTTGATATTGTCCACCATAGTTCTGGCATAGGCGTGCACCGTCTCCTTGGTGACGGGCAGGCTCATGTTGGGGTAAACTCCATCTTTAGGGGGATCGGGGAACAAGGCAATTCCATTCCAATAGAAACCAGAGCTAAGACATGAGAACATACGTCTTTTCAATGATAAAACTGCAGTTTTTTATTCAATAATGCAAATTAGTAATGCAGAACTCAGGTCAACTTAAAACGAGCAGATCAAGAATTCAAGACACTTCTGTCTTTTACCAAATTTCTCAATACGCTGCAAGCAATTTACAGAAGATGCCGATTTATTACAGAAAAAAGGGAACATAACATGAACCAATAATGACTCAAAAAATGAACTACCTGTTTGAGAAAGGCAGGTTGGATGGGGTGCAATAGCTAAACTGGTCCATTACGTGGGTGAAGATCTGCTGCTTCTCTTTTAGAGAGGGAGAACCTCTCCATACAAACTGTAGTTGCTGTGCCCCATAAAGAAAACCACACACAAGCGACATGAAGAGAGTTTTTGTATTATTTTAAGGGTATTTAAGGAGAAAAAAATGACAAATTTCTGAATAAAGTATATAGGAACAGCCCCAAAGGGGCATTCGTCATGTGTGATTATATTTGTACAATTTGTGGATTTATCTCCTGAGGCGTCAAACTAATAACCTTGTTTTTTTGCATGGTGACTTTGAGGTCGTAGTCAATGCGAGAGATGAGGTGGGCGTTGAACCCGGCCAAGGCAAAGAGGACCGGCGTGGTGGCAGAGGCTCCAAATGGATCCACGTGCCAGGAAAACTGAGGACGTACCCCAAATGTCTCGTAGAGGAAACCGTGTCCCTCTGAAACATCACAGAAACAAAGACTACTGCATATTCTCCAAAACTGACACCTAAATGGTCAGAGAGTGTGTGGTGCTACCTGTCAGTTGCAGTATGTCATCATCTAGATCTGTTACAGCCTCATCGTGCATCACTTGGCCCCCAATAATGAACTCGAGTTGACCGTCTTTTACAAGCTGCCGTACCTAGAAAGCAACACACCCACAACATGTTATTATTTACTGTGGATTTAAAGGGTCAATCCAAAGATTTCACACATGAAAATCAGTTAATGAAAATGACATCCCCACCTTTGTTGCAATTTATCCAGACTGTCTTGCATTATCTAATGTCAGTACAGATTATTGAAGCATCACGTGTTCTTACTTGTCTCTTATGAGAGTCTGTGGCCACCGTATCCCACCACAGGCGAAAGAACTCCTGCTCCACAGCGATGAACCTGCGGTCTTTCGCTTTTGACAGCTCCTCAGTCACACTGGTGTACACATTGGCTGCATAGGCATGCATACTCTCCTGTGGAAAAGACACAATCATACATTATGTAGAATTAAGAATACACGTTTTCATCCGCAGTAATTTTTTGAATTATTAAAAAATGGGTAAACAATAGCTTGGTGAAAGAAACTGTTAAAAAGAAGGAAGATATGACACTTTATACAGAATTTATTGAAAAACCTACCTGGATAGTGTAAACACAGCCAACATCCATGTGACTGTGAGGAATTACAAACGCTTGAATTGGCTTATTTTCACCTTTTACTACATATGAGAAACAAAAACTAAGAAAAAACACAAAAACTGTTGAAAGTCTCATCTTCCCAGCTCGTGAAAGAAGGGAAGCTCTAGCCAACTTTCTAATTTTTCACCCAGACTTCCTTGTTGTGGTTGTCCTGGAGCATGTGACTTTGACGTCTCAGATTCCATCAGTACGGAAGCGCAGAACAACCAAACTAGCTCGACTTCGCTTTGATCAACGCGTGTCTTTTGTTGACCTTTACCGCCGGAAACAGTTTCTGTAAACATTGTGTGCATTTGGAGGTGACAGATGCTCCAGTAAAATGTCAAAAAACAGGAGAATAGCGCTGGTTTTCGGGGGCTTTGTAACGGCTGTTGCCGCTGCGTTTTACCCCATATTTTTCTACCCGCTCACACATAAACACGAGTACAGTAAGTGTGTGAAAGCTTTTGAAAAATTACATTTATTAAACCAGCAAACAGTGTCTAGCTTTATGTATTTGAGTATGGTACTACCTATAAAGATGTTAGCACTGTGTTAATTCCTGCTAGCTATAGTTAGCGTTAAACTACATGCTGTTTAATGTTGCTTTAACGCGACGTTTCTTAGCAAAATGTAAACTAGCATTAAGCTAGTAGTTTCAGCTAGCCTAGCTGTGTGTTATCTGTGTGTATCTTAGCTGCCTAATAAGTTGATAACTTTTATAATAAACTAAACTAACCTCTGTTTCATGGCATCCTCCAGCTCTTTTTTTATATTTTCCAGCAAATTTAATGCTAATGTTACACAAATCATTTAGCTAGGACAAAGTTAGCTAGAAGCATTGTCCACTTTGACAGATATGCAAGCAGAAGTTTCTAAGAGGCACATGTTTTCTTTACGCCTGTTCAAAATTACAAACATATAATCAAACCAACACACTTATTACATTTGGTAGACTCTTCTAAGGCTACTTTCTAAATGAATTAGTCTTTTAAGTACTTCTGGCCAGCACCGATAAAGAGCCATAGGCTGGTGAGGACAGTTTTGATCTCCACTCTCTTCTCCTGATTGTTCTTCACTTCTGTTGTTGCTAGGAGAAGTCCAAAAGATAAACCGAGCAGGAATCAACCAGGCAGATGTTCAGCCCGTGGGTAAGAGCACATGATAGTTTTTGTGTACATTGTTTAAGTTTAGACAACAGGCCACAATATATCTGATGAATTGAGTGTAGACTTAGACAGTAGAGATGAGTATAGCAGTAGTAAATATGACCACATGCTGTTTTTTTTAACATTCAGTCATAAAGCATTGAACTTTCGTTAGTGTAACGCCTCATGCATATGTCTGTCCTGTACATACTGGTATGTGTTACGTGTAATTCAGCGCCTCAACAGTGGTGTTATGTGGCTTTTACATACATGCTGACACAATTTTTTTTTTTTTTTTTTTTTTTTTATACAAGAATCGTTTAAAGGTTTATTTTGGATATGCTTAAAGCAGGACCTGTTCACTCTGGCCTACAAATCCTGACTTCAAAAAGGAGTTTTATGATAGTTTCCATGTCCAGCTGTTTGTGGTTGATAGGAGGAGCGAGCCAACCACCAACAGGCTTAGAAAGGTTATTTTGGAAATGTAATAGGTTACAGATTGCTAGTTACCCTATTTAAAATGTAATAAGTAATGTAACTATTTCAATTACTATATCAAAGTACTTTTTAATTACTAATTTTGATTTCTAATGAATGTTTTCAGCTGTTAACCATTCTCAAACATTTAAACCAGGCAGTGTTATTGACAGACGTGGAGCGCTGCAAATTCAAACAAGAGAACCAATCAGAAGCATCAAACTTTACTTAATGGTCTTAGCTGGAAATGGCAAAAAAAGGCATTGTGAAAATCAAAAACATGCAAAGCAACAAAATGAATATTATTCAACATATAGCCTAAGTTTTT
>JAPXVT010000017.1:15589528-15599982 GCA_029823135.1 Acanthurus reversus | reverse complement strand
ACTTGCTTTGTAGGATTAACACCAGCCTTATAAAAAAAAAAAAAAAATTGTCAGCAGTTTAATTTGCTTACAAGACCTCACATACTGGGTTCCGAATGGGTTTTTTATGCAAGTTACTTGCACATGAAACATGTTGGATCTCTGCCGTTTCAGGATGTGATGCATTATGAACAGCTAATGGCTGGAGTCATACAACACGACCTGCTGGTGGACAACCTCATCTATAAGGTACACTCCCCTACACTGTCACTGTTCACTTCTATGAAGCTTCATCGTCAAGATGTTCCAGTAATTTGACAACGAATAGTTAAGTAGGGCCTGATAGATATGTGTCTGCTGATATCAGCCGATATCGGTCCGTCTCAGATATATTGGTATCAGCATAAATGCTCTCTGATATGTGCTGATATTAAAACTGTTTCTTTGCCGCAAGTACTTGATTAGCACATCCTATAGAGAAGCTATATAACATTTATATATAATATTGACCGATGTGTTGGATATCGGAATTTTCTTGCTCCATGATATTGGTGTTGGCATCAGCCCCAAAAATCCCATATTGGTCAGGCCCTGAAATTTACAATAAATACAAAAACAAATACTGTTATACTGTTCATATTTCTTTGATGTATGAGATGAAATTTAATTGCCCCACCCACCAGGATGTGAAGCTCACTGCCAGTAATGATGACTACTACTTTGTGTTTGAAGATTTCCTCTATCAGGTAGGATCTACTCTCTCACAGTTCTGCCCTCCATCCCTTCAAATATTTAAGAACCATCTCAGTCTATTTGACTTCTCACCATTAGCAGAGATCGCCCCTATCTTTTACAAATGTTGTTAAAATTCGACCATGTGTATACTTCAGTAGATCTTAGACTGCATTTTTAAACCCAATTCGCTGCCATTCATGTTGAAACGGGGGATAGAGACACTATAGGACATGTGAAAGTTGTTAGGTATAAATAATTCACCGTTCTAAAGAGAACGTCTGCGTTTATTTGGTCAAACACTGCTGAGAGAGAGAGAGAGAGAGGGAGGGGGAGAGCTGGTAGCTTGTTGAGATGAAAGTTATTACGCCTGGAAAAATAGTTCCTTACTTTCCATTCCTAGCTCGAATATTAACGTAAAGGAGGATTTTGACACAGACGTTCTTTATAAGTAACGTTGTCACACATTTTCAGGTACTTTTTGTAACGTTTATTGAATATGGACACAGTGTAAACAAACAATATCTCATAGATAAAGCTATTTTCGGAAAAATGGGCGGGGTTTATGTAACCTATGTGACCAGTGTTGACAAAGGACAATGACGTGTAATAGCACTGGTACGGTCCTTTAAGTTTTTTTCTCTCTAACATAAAATATTCATGACTAAATAAGCCATAATTTTTGGTAAAGTTGGCAGAAAAAAACAACCCAAACTAACTACAAATCTTTTGTTCCATTTTGGATAAAATGCCACTGAATCCTAATCTTTGTTTAAAAAAATATGTGACATCACTTTTCCCACCTGAGCCCACATCAAACTAGCATGGAGAGAGCAGACAGCGCAGAGTTTTTATGGGCTAATAGTGTTTATCTCCTCTGTTTAAGACATCGGCCTTTCCACACAGCGGAACGTCATAATTTTTTTACATATAATCACTGATTCTACAGAATGAATAAAAGGAATTTTCCTGTCTGACCCAATCATTAAACTTGTAAGACTCTTATCGACTGCATTCCTATTTGCCTTCAGTTACACTGGCAAAGATATGACCTATTATTATTAGCTTCTCTGTTGGCCAATGATTTTTCAGCCTTTGTTACTCAGCTGATAATTGTGCATTCATACACGGCAACTGGTTTATTTAGCAGCTATTAACACATCACTCTCCTTGGTGGCTGACCGATGCGTACACAGGTGTGGCAAGAACAAGAGCTCCAGTATCACTGTCAATATTGGCTGATGGTAAACTCGTCTGGCAGTGAAAGAATCCACCCACAGCGGGGCGAGCGTGGATTCGCACAGGTGTTCTGTCAGAGCTGGGCGAGAGGGAAGCGTGGCAAGTTTATAGAAACACTTCTGTGCAACTTCTCAGGAATGTCAGAAGAAGAGTCAGGTGTGTCCGTTTGTGGCTTTTTAAAAATATGTCCCCACCTGAGTTTATACTAAATAAAATCACTTTGTGGTCTTATTTAGGGCTTTTCCATCGGCATTTTGGGCTGCGCAGAGTTAAACCACGCCATGCTGATTTGCGTTTCTTTAACAAGTTTAACTGCGCCGAGCTTTGCCAACACGTGCCGCAGATGGATTGTCTCTGAAGTTTTCCCAACGGACGCAGACTGCAAAAACCCGTTATGAGTCCGCTTCTCCCTCCCAAACAAACATGTTTGGCAAGACTCAACTCAAGTCTGTGCAGAACGTGGGCGAGACAGTTGATAAACCTGTCACAGTGGAGAAGTTTCATATCGGTCGATATCGATCATTATTGATCATGTGGGTTCTGACTGACGACTTGTTGTGCACTCTAAGGGGTGGGAGCTGTTAAGTTAATAAAATGAGTAAATATCACAATATTTTTGACCAATACCTCAAAACTGAGACAGTATTGTAAGATGGCTATCGGTGATTTCACAAAATATTAACCCAGTGACATTTTTTGATAAATAATAATCAATAATGTGGATAAGTGGGTAAAGGTAAATAAAAGAACAGCAAGAACAGACTGATAAAGCCTTCTCAACCAGGAAAAGACAACACTTACGCCATACCATGATATAATGACATCCAGATTATGTCATGATATCTCATATCACGATATGATACAGCATTGATAAACTGGCCAGCCCTGTGCAGAACTGAAAAAGTCTGTGTGTGTTCAGCTCTCACTACATTTGCAGCTTCTACTTGAATCTCTGTGGTTTGAAGTTTAGTTTTTTTCCTGCGTTCCTGTTTGCACTTCAGTTTTCTGATTCATTAGATTTACCTTTAGCAATAAAAGAGTAATTTAGCCCCTCCAAAAACCCAACTTTTCCTGATTTTGTGGCTTCATAACAAAAGCTTTTAAGTAACAAAACAACAGGGGACTCTTATTTTGAAGATTTTATTGGAAATCAGCAGCTATTCAATAAAAATAAGTGTGCCAATACTGCAGGGAGGAAGAGCACAAGCAGAAACAGCCACAGCTGAATGTGCAGTAAGATGAGAGGCTCTTACTGTGCTACTGCAAACAGCTCACCTCCAGCAGGTAAACAACTTCTTCCACCTGCCCTGCTGTGTGATGGAAAACCACTGGACTGACGCAAGACAAACGTATCTCCAGTTAAAGACACACCTTCACGTGGGAAGCACTCTGTCGATGAAAATGCAAATAGCTGACGTGCTGAGTCAAACTGAACCAAACCAGGCCAGCACGTGTAAAGAAAAAGTTGGAAAAAAGTGCTATTAGACTTTATTAAGTAGATAAAACTTAAACTGAGCTGTTACGTCAAGGAGCAAAAGCCTATGAACAGAGTTTATTAAGTCAAATGATTGACCACCATGTTTTTTGTACCAAGCCAGTAAACTTAAAGGTCACACAGGAGGCAGTCTGGACACATGCTACAGTCCTCATTTTTTGGCTGCCGCCAGTTTCATTTCTGCCCTGATAAGATTAGTTTTTCCATCCGATTTAATTTATCTGAAGTGGCCAGTTTAAACTGAAATCCCTTTGCTATAATATGTAATGCTGTAATGGGCCTGTGATGGAAAAAGTGCCCACTCACAGGTCATTTTGTGAGACAAGCAGCCACTCAAGGCTCTGTCACTGTCTGCCTCAGTGCATTCGGAAAGGCTGGCTCCAGGTGTGCTGCTTTAATTGACTGTTTGTTCAGGAGGGAGCAATTCAGCTCAAGGTCGTCACTGGCTCCTTGAAAAGAAGTGTACTAACTGTAGTCTCCCTTAACTCCGTCATTAGGAAGGATAATACTACAGAATCACAATATTTTAGGGCCTGCAGTTTGAAAACTTGATCTGATATCAGTTGTCATGATCTTTGGTTTATTTAAATAAATCTGTATGTGTTCGCTGTGTGTGTAAGCATGTTTAAAGGCCCCATGAAACAGAGGTCAGTGTGTTCTTTTGTATTGCATATTGGCATGTTTCCGGCAAAAACAAGCCTCGTTCACAGTAGCCAACAGGGCTGAATGTGTGCTATCCCCGCCCTCCACCCCGGCTGATGTCAGGACAATGAACATGGCGATCAAAGACAACACAGAGCTGTACATCTTGACTGAACGTACACCATTGGATTACGTTGTTGACACTGACACGACGTTGTTAAGTTTTCCAACATTTCTGGGACTTCCACAACTGATGCAATGCAGAATTGATGAATATATTGACCATAGTTTATGACTGAACCTCCCCCCTTTCCTTCTGACAGTACTAGTTAATGCAAACGGCTGTGTATCTGAAGTTGTGTTGCACAGCTCCGTGTATTAACCAGCTTTGGAGGAGTTTATGAACACAGACTTGCCGTTGCTAAGTTTTCCAATGTTTCTGGGTCTGTCACAAGTGATGCAGTGCAGAAATGATGGTTATATCAGCCATAGTTAATAATAAAAAAGTGCCCCCCTTCCTCTTGATGATACTAGCTAACGCTGATGTCCCAACTGTGGCTGTTTGTCTTCTGTTACTCTCATGGAAGACCTCTGATTCATATATGAACCCAGACATTTTGTCGTCATGTTTTCCAACCTTTCTAGGACCTCCACAAGTGATATAATGCAGCAGACATGGTTATATCGGCTGTAGTTAATGACAAAAAGTGGCAGGTCACCCCCTCCTCTAAACGAGCTTCCCCGGGATGTAGCTGCTGCATGCCAACGGTAGGCTTGTGTCCATCAAGAAAGCATTTTCATTGGACGAAAAAGTAGAACACCCAGAGGACAGGATGAATCATCACTCATCAGGAAATTAAAAATGTTTTCCGATGAGAGACAAGACCAAATTTGGGTGTAAAATTCTCTTTTCAACATAAATTTGGCATATAACATGACATACACTAACAGTTAACACATAGACACGGGATTGAATAGTGGATTTTTCATTTCATGGAGTCTTAAACAAACCTGTGTGTCCCCAGGTGTTGCTGTGTTTCTCTCGGGACACCGCCGTCTTGGATCACTTCAAATACAACAGCGCAACTCCTCCAAAATCCTACATCCAGGGTGAGATGATGTGCCCTTCACCAAGGACACCCACGCACCATCATCACATTAAAATCATGAAAGAGCCTCTTCGGCTAAAAGACCTCACACAGTGTGTCTACACTCAGATACTTGCACATGTACATGACGGTAGTAATTAGGACACACGCACGGTGCTGTTGGTGGAAACTGATGTGTATGTGTGTGTGTGTGTGTGTGTCTAACAGGGAAGGTGGGAAATGAGGAGTGTGCTGTTGTTTATCCTCCCAATGGTGAGTCTGCAACTTTACATTCACATCATATTTTGAAATCATTTTAACCACAAAATCTGTGGTTATCTGTGTAAAAACTAACATATATGTTGCTTTTTTACATTGATAATATAATAAATATGCATGTATACCAACTGCACTGACTGAGAGGTCTTAATTGAACAGGTGTGATCCCTTTTCATGGATTTTCAATGTATGGTGAGTGTGTTTAACACCTGTTAACATTCACTTCTTACACTTAACTTGCAAGAGGAACTCTGCAAGAACAAATCATAACAGGAAGTGTGTGTGTCCCACAGTGGCACCTTTGTGTTTCTTGTACAACGAGCCGTCCAAGCTGTACAGTGTATTCAGGGAAATGTACATCCGCTACTTCTTCAGATTACACTCCATCTCTTCCTCTCACTCGGTGAGCTCCTGTTTTTTGCACGCTAGTATTGCAGAACGTAAAAATTTAAAATATTTTTTGAAATGTGTTTATGTCCGTGAGTCTTGTGCACTTGTGCTCCTGCAGGGTATCGTGTCTTTGTGCCTGCAGTTTGAGCGGCTGCTGCAGACTTACCTGCCTCAGCTCTTCTACCACCTTCGTCAGATCGGGGCGCAGCCGTGAGTACACAGCGCTTCATCCTCCTGTCCTGCTGGTCCTGTAGCGCTCACCAGTAAGGTGTGGTACTGCAAACAATGTTGAGCGACAGGCTTGGAATTCATCCACACTTACTATTTATCTGCTCGAATCAGACTCCAAAAGAGCCAAAAAAAATAAAATGACAATTGCACGTGCGTTGCTATTCTGTTGGGACACACCTTTCTTAACTCTCTTAGTCATTTGACTGTAATGTTGAATGTGCACTTAGATGCAAACAGAAATGTTTGCTGGAATTTTTTTTTACAAGAAACCAGAAAGTTTGGTTTCATTTTGTGCATGCGTCTGTCTGCAGTGACAGAAGAGTTTACCTCCATGAAAGAAGTTCAGTATGCTTGTCTTTGCAACAGGATTTCTATTTTCTCAGAGCCAAAGAAATCATATACATTTCTTTTGTCCTACACACAGTGTGAAAAGCTAAGTAACTGTGAAGAAACCTTTCCATGCTTTTGATACAGAATGTCTTTTTTAAAAAATCTTGGATCTTAAACTAAACTAGGTAACTAGTCTTTTGACACTTAGTTGCATGTCAGCAGTGTGTCAGTTAATATTCAACAGCGCTCTTTCAATAGACAAGTAACAGGCATTCAAGTAACTGCCAGTTGTCTATAAGGTGCATTTCAAGTGGTCAACAGATTTGAGAAGGGTCCAGCTGAAGAATCAGACAACATATAACCACAAACTACCTCACTTCAGTACAAGACATGCCCCCTGATGTCTGTCCCTAAACCTAACCAAGTAGTCTTGCTGACCCCAAACCCAAACATTTCATTTTGAATGTGTTCTGGTGATAGATTATAGTCTTTCTACCGTGCTCAGCTGTTTTTCACTTCAATTGGATAGTCCATTTGACCACTTTTGTTGAATATTAACTGACACACTGTTGACAAGTGACTGAAAATCTACTGATAACTTGTAAAATGTCAACAGACGAACTGTCAAAATAAAGTGTGACACTAAATTATTATATCTGTTTTTAAGTAGTGGGGAATCACACCGACCCTGCACAGGCAGACATGTCTTATTTTTGTAAGGAGCTACTGCCATCTTGTGGTGAATTTGTGGAATCACAGTTTCCTCATAATAAAACTAAACACATTCATGGAGACTCAAGAGCCCTTAATGATCATGGATTAAATAAATTTGTTACATCTGAATTCTTTTTGTTTTCTGTGTGTTATGTTCACTTATTATGAACCTCCAGCTGTGGAAGCCATCTTTAATGTGTCAAACATTCAAACGGGTGCTTTTGTCCTCAGGTTGCGTATCGCCTTTAAGTGGATGGTGCGGGCCTTTTCTGGCTATTTGTCTACTGACCAGCTGCTCCTTCTCTGGGACCGAATCCTGGGATACGACTCACTGGAGGTCGTTGCCGGTAAAAGCTGCCGCACTCTGCCACCACAGCCATGATATTCGTAGCCAATTTTTATTTTTATTTTCTGACTCCTCTTCTCATAATTTTTGTCTCTTTTTCCCTTCATGTCATCCTCAACTTCTCCTCTATCACTTACCTCCTCCTCCTCCTCCTCCAGTCCTAGCTGCAGCTGTGTTCGCCTTCCGCGCCGAGAACCTGATGGAAGTGACGTCACTGGCCTCTGCTGAGGTACGTTTGTGACACATTAGACCCGTGTGCGCTTGAAACCCCGATTCCAGTCCTCTCCCTGTGCTCCCACGTACTCCTCGGAAGGCTGTAAATAGCCATCGATGACCAGCCAGTGCTAGTAACCCAGTCCTCTGCATGCACATGTCTGGAAAAAATGGCTGGCTGAACACTTCACCCTCTCACCTCTGCCCTTTGTACACGCCCTAACACACTCCAAAGCATCTGCTGCCGTCTCCAAACACCTGGAACAGACTTGCTTTTGCACAGATACTCTTATTTCTGCAACACACAGCTAATAGCTTAACGAGTGCATCCCATATTAGCTTCTGCACTGTCACTCATGCTGCATTATTACAGTAACCAGTAATGTAATTCTTGTGCATATCCCCCCATACTGTGATCCAGCTATCATATAACAGAGGAGTAAACCAGACGATGACTCGCCTCACCTGCTCCCCTCCCCCCCCGGTGGGTGAGGGGGTTAAACTACAGTATGATGCATGGCGCGACAGGCTGATCTCCTCCTCCAAGATGCTAGCCGTCACTATTTGCTTGCTCATTTGCCACCTGCCCCACGGAGAGAGGAGATACCATAACATATTGCTCCTTATCTTATATTTAGAACCTCAGGCCCAGCGTTGAAATCTTAAACCCCATTTCTGAACACGACAGGGTCCCTAAATTTAATCTCCCACGATCCTGAAAGGACAGACTGGGGATCGGTGTACTCTTAAGCGAGGATTGTCGCTTCCCGAGGATCCTGCATCATCATTATCCATGGTGCTCTGAGTGCATCTTTTTTTAAAGCTTGAAATATGTCTCTTGAGAAAGGGTGAGGTGGGTCTCGATAGCCCCTCTCATGGGCTTGGCGGGCTAAGGTAAGATTTCTGTGGTCAGGAGGCGTGTGAATCTTATGTGTGTTTTGTTTGACATACAAACCGCAGGCTGTCCTCGCTGACCTTTCAACCCTGAAGGTCATACCGCTCATCCAGATCTTTCTATTTGCCACCGCCATCTGAGGAGCGCGGACAACCACGGCACGTACATGCACACCACTTGGAGGATAACTGCAAGAAACGCCACCTTAAAACGCCATGACGACAGGCTCTCTCATCATCCATCACTGAACACCACACTTCAGTGTGACACATAAAGAAAACCTGCACTCATCATCTTGCACTGTTTCAGCAAAAAAAGAAAGCCAAACTGCTGTTTAGCATGGATGCACCATAAATAATGAACCCCCCCGTATCATATTATTAGATATTATACAGTATGTAAGTTTAGCCACTAGACCCGTAAGGTTAAACTAACCTCCTTAAGCCATATGCTCTGCAGGAAAGCCGATACGCACAGTAGTGCTTGGATCAGCTGTGGCGCTCACCAGGCGATGAGTTGCATGAGGCAGTAATTGTATTGCGTGCGAGCGAGAACAACAGTAACGTCTCCAAGCTTGACTAATGAAGTGTTAATTAGGTGTGCAATACCCTGCGCTGTTGCTCTTGCTTGTTGTAACACTATTAGATAATGCTGTTGCTGATGAAGGAGGATATCGGAGGCATTAGCCAAAAGACACAAGCCGGATTTAAATGTAACTTAAATGATTAGAAGCTGCTGTGTAGTGTGTATGCACCTAATTTTATGGTATTTATAAAGAAATTGCACATTATTGCACTCTTAAGGGACATTTAGCACCTCCAGTGCCAGTATGTATTAATTTCATAATGAACATTTACTGTGTTTGTTTATTTTTTAATTTTTAAAATTGTGCATTTAATTCTTGAATGTATTCTGTTTTGTAACATAAAAAAACAGCGTCTGTCAGCTTTGATTTAAGCGCAATCACATTATTTTTTTATTATATAACAGTATTATTTGTTAGTCAATGGCAATGCTTTTCATCGTGCACATTTCCATGTTAACTGCGACCTCAAACACACATCTTTTTAAAAATAAAATAAGGTTTTGTTGAATTGCCTCCTCTGGATTATTGTTTACAACATTAAAAGACTTGGTCCCTGAAATGTCAAGTCAAGTCCTGCTTCAGTCTATTGCTGCCTGATCATTCCTGCCGTGTTCCTCTCACTTTGTGTGACAGGGTAAATATTTGGACAGGGCGAACTGTATTTTGGAAGCTCACCACTGGCATTTTAGTGACGGCAGAAAGACTAAATGACAGGTAGCAGCGCTGGGAGACTTGACAGTCTGCCCACCCTCCTCCACCTGCCCACCTCCTACATGAAGCATCTGCTCTATTCCTCCCTTGTTGCTGGCTGCTGTCCTCTCTGCTGCCCCCTCTGCGGGCTCGTATCAAATTATGCTGCTCTTATCTTTCGTCTCTCCTGGATCCCGCTACATCTGCCACCTGTTTACTAGGACTCCCACGGCTTTTATCATGTACCTCCTTTGCCCCCCCCTCCATTAGTCTGTTTCTCCTGAGACACTCAGTACGTGCTGTGCAGTTGACTCACACAGAGGACCCTCCTGGTGGCTGATGTGTTGCATTGCAGGGAGTTAGGATTTCTGTCAATTACTGCTGAGAGATTGAACAGAAACATAAAACAGAGGCCAAACAGGATAAAAAATAGCCAAACACTCAACACACACTGACTACCAACTTTCAGTGGAGTTTAAGAGGAATTATATATATATATATATTTTTTTTTAAAAAAGTACAGGTTGTTTCAGTGAAGTGTCACAGGCCAAGCATGAAAGAAGCCTATGTAACCTGAATCTACAGTCTGTAATAAGGTCTAATCT
>JAPXVT010000017.1:15425232-15439596 GCA_029823135.1 Acanthurus reversus | reverse complement strand
ATAGACCTTCAACATATTTGACCTGCTTTTAGTGCATTGTGGAGTGTTTAATCAGAGTTTGATAGGGACTAGAGTGCTTTGCATTGATTTGTGCTAGCATTAGCACTAGCCTTGTCATTAGTGTGTTTGCAGGCACTTCGCCTGTTGGGTTTACACAGCCGAAAAGAAGTTTTTTTGTTTGCTTGTTTGTTTGTTTTTTGTTTTGCGGTTTCAAAAGATTCCACTGTGGAACCCGGTTTTAAATGCTTGCGGTTTTAGGGGCACCAGCACGCCATTGTCATGTTAAAGGAAGACTGTACTGCAACAAAAGTCTTTTGTCTGATGCAAAAACTTGCACTGTATAAATGAAGTATAAACTATGCCCCTAAGTTGTAGGTGTAGACAAAACTTTAATCAGCAGTAATGATCCTCCACATGAAGTTTGGGTCATCCTGGGCCTGTTGACGAAAATTCCTGCAGATTCTGACGAGAAGCTGCTTCTGCTTAGGATTCAAGAAACAGCAATATCACACATGCCAGTGGTCATAAAAACGTGCAACTAAGGTGCTGATGATGATCAAGCAGTGTAACTTGGAATATTACACACAATCATGATAACTTGCAACCAAAACGTGCATAATCCTGTGCAGCTCTTCATTTGTGTGCAACACGAACTGTCTCAGTTTTTCACAGCTCTATACTTTAATTTGACCATTTACTATAATGAGTAGTGTAGGGACTACAATATGAAACTAAATTCAGTAATATTATCGCAGTAACTAATCCCAATAACCCTTGTGTTGTTGTTCAGGAGCTTGGATTGTTTGCAGGTACCATGTCATCACACTTGATGAAGATAATGGACTGGGAAATGCTCTGTGTGTGTGTGTGTGTGTGTGTGTGTGTGGTGTCTCTAGAAGTTGTTTAATTCACATGCATGTTTTTCAGTTGAGTTCCTCAGTTAAGCTACTGGTAAGCCTGCATAAATTCTATGCATACATTTCTAAAATAATGCAATTACTTTTAGTCATGTGTAATGAGCAGCTTCCACTTGCAAAACAGAGCTGCTGCTCCACAATGTGTTTACACATGTAAATAAAGGCTATAATTTACATATCGAACTGCGGAAAGAAAGCAAGTAAGCATATTCTGAAAATTTTAAAATACTGCTTTAAAAAGTCTGGAAGGATGACTGGGCTTGTTAAAGACATGCCTGAAACAGACATGTGCCTCCAAAAACCAGAGGAAAAATCCAGCTGCAGCCCTAATAAGGAGATTAAAGCATCCCAAAGCCCAGGTTTGTCATTGACTGTGAACAAAAAGGAGAGGAGAAAAGAGGGAGCTGAAAATGTGCAGATTAAACAAACAAATACGCCGGCATTTTCTAGGTGCTTGAGGTGCATGCATTGCCGGAGTGGCACAGAGCGAGAGTAAATATACACATGCTCACACATCCAGTCTCGGCACCATCTTGTGCTTTATTGGGGCTAATCCTGTGCATACACCCTGACAGGCTTACAGATGCCCCCATAGACTCCACCAGCAGCGGCGAACACAGAGAGAGGCTTGCTGAAGTGCTCTATTCAGAGCATGAGCACGCAGCAAAAATGTGTTCAAATGACCAACATGTGCAAACAAGCTGGCAGCCAGCAGCCCCAGAAGTACTAATTATTATGATGAATTGGGTGCATGCAAAAGATGAGGCATGTATAAACAGCATGTGTTGCACAGCAACATTCAGGCCATGCTGTTGAAACATTAGTCTAATGCAAATAAATCATTGTATTTTAAATTACTATAGGAACACGGACTATTTTATAGAGGTGGTTATTTTTCAAAATTCTACCATAATAGTAATATTAGAGTTTTGCATGCTATTTTAAATTAAGCTAATATCACAGCTTGTTAACTGACAAATTGGTAACTTATTCTGTTTTATTTTGTAAATAATATCATTAAATTCTTTCATCTATTAGTAATAAAAGTGGTCTACTAGAAGTAGTGATAGAAGTGACCGCTCCCATTAATTTTAACCAATCAGAGCCACTCTACGCTGGCCTCTACGCTCTGATTGGTTGAAGTGCTGTCCATATGGTCAGTCATGTTGCTTCCTGAGTTCCTGAGCATTCACAAGGAATTTAAAATAATGGCGAAAAACAAAACTCCAGCAACATCTCGATGGACTCCTTTAATTCCAGTTCTTCCATTGCCAACAACTGTATATATGACCAGAAGAATGAAAAAAATACTAAAGACTTGCACGAGTCTTATTTGGAGGGATGGGCTGCTCGAGGGAGGGGCTTTATGTGGGAGGGAGGGACCCGTGTGGGAACAGGACTGGAGGGTTTTGATGTTTGGGTTGGCTGAATCTGCTTTTGCTCTTTTTTCTTCCAAAGTTACCAACTCAAGCTTTAAGAAACAGTTCAAGACTTCAGGACAAATTCCATTTTTTCACTTTCTTGCCAATAATTACCGTAAAATCCGGACTATAGTTGCACTAGTATATAAGATGCTGTCTGTTTTGGGGTCTCCCAGAGGGAAAAAGGTAATAAAAATGTGTATACAAGTTGTTTCAACACTATTTTAATTTATTGTAGTTTGAAACACATTCAAAACAAACACAAGTTATGCTGTCCTTGGCTCGCTGAATTGGTCGGATGTAACGTTTAAAAAAAACATTGCCTCTCTAATTACTTCAGAAATTTGAAAAACATTTGTTTTAGCAACTCAAAGTTGATCCAAACAATTTTCCATCGCGTTCAGTGAAGTCCACAGTGTACAGTTTCTGTGCGGCTGTGTAGCTCTAGTTAGTGCCATCTGTTTTTGCCATGGCGACTTTGCAGTCTTGCTCGCTATCAGTACGGTAGTCGAGCTCAGTCCACCGTAACATTGATAGTTGTGAGGGTGGCAGCTGCACTGGCGGCCATGATGGCACATGTCTATGACAAAGCTTAAGCTAGACTATAGCGCCATCTTCTTGGTAAAACACTGTAACACCATAAAATAAGTCTCTTTGCATTTTACACAGGTATACTGGTGGTACAGCACCCCCCCTTTTTAGATGAAAATAGGGCATTCAAAGTGGTGCCAAAGCGATATATCAGTTCGCCGATATCATCAGCGGATATTGGACTGTCACAGATACATCAGTATCATCAGTATTCTCTGATTTACCTTTATTTTAAAACTGATTTAAGGCCAGGTCTGTTATTTAATGACTAATACGTGAAGTGGTTACTGTTCAGTGTACTGATGTTTGGACTAACATTTGTTAAAATGTAAGATATCCTGCTTTTATTACATATCTTTGCCACAAGTATTTGATAACCACATTCAGCTGATTATATAAATATATCAGATATCAGAATTTTCTTGTTTCTTAATATTAATATTGGCATTGGCTCCAAAAATCCCATATCAGTAGGGCCCTAATTAAAAGTGCATCTTATACAATGAATCTCAGGGTAAATGATAAGGTCAATACCATCCTGCCTGTCTGGTTTTGTCAAAATTCAAATATTAAGTAACTTAAGATCTTAATAGGAATGTGGTACAAGACGGACAAAATATCTAGAGGAAGACATATTCCTCAGGATATCTGTCTGGGTCCTTAATCAAAGGGAGGAGTTTCAGAGACCCCTTGTGTGATTCTTAAGAAAATCTAACCTCAAGTTCATATGTTTTGCTGCGCCCTCCTCAACCTTCAAGAGTGCGCACAAGGTGCTCTGTCTGACGTGTTCATGTGTGTCGAGACTAAACTGGGGCAAACAGGGTCAGCATCAAGTAGGCGTTGAGAGGACGCGACGGCTGAAGTGTCTTATCATAAACACTCCTTCTGTGCCTTGATTATTCCTCAGGGTCACTGGTATTGAACCTGTGCTTTGACTTGAAATCGAACACCATTTACAGTTACGCTGACTTCCTCTCTTTAGATCATGTGCGGAAAATGTTATATCTCTGGAGACGGCAAGGCGAGTTTATTTATGTTGCACCATTCAGACACAAGGCATCTCAGAGTGCTACGGATCCACTCTGACTGCAAACAGAGAGCACTGTCACCATAGCAGCCATTTTATGCGCTTTAATTTGTTTATTCGCACACCTGATAGAGAAAAGCCGCCCTCTGGCTCTCCGTTCGTTAGAGGCAGGGATTTCTGGAGTTTAGTTTTGATGCTGTCTGGCCTTAGTTTGCTTGTTTACCTCTGAGGACAAAGGGGAGGCTGATAATGTGGCAGCAGAGTCATGGCCGCTGGCCCTTTTTGATGAAGGGAAAGGTCTGTTTGACTAATTACCCTGGTGGTCAGACCACTTGTTTTTCCACTGCCACATTTTTATGTCTTCTCTCTCTCGCTCGGGTTATTTTTCTCCCCGGCTCCTGAGCACACGCGCTGAGCCGTGACATCTGACGCTGATATTTGCATTTGAATTAGCACTCCAAATCACTATGTATTGATTACCTGCAATTACCTTTTTTCTTGTTTGTTTAAGGGTATTTTCACTGCTTTCACTGAGTCATTTCTCATCCTGCCTGTTTGCCCCTTTCTCTGTTGTCTTGGACTCCAGAGTTTGGGTTCGGTTTAATTTAGTCCAAACTGCAGATTACATTGACCAGAGGTCAGAGAGAAGGTGAGTAATGCACAAACCATTGTTTGACTTTAAATCCATAACCTGCAAAGTGGATCAAGTAACTCATAAAGCATCAGTCAGCAAGGAGTTATTGATGGGGATTGCACTGGTCCGTACCGAAGGAGGGAACAAAATAGTACTACCCAAATTCTAAAAAACCCTGTGTGTTAGAATGCTGCTTAAAACATAATTAAACAGAATGTGAAAACGTGCTAATCCTAATGGAAATAGGGTTACATTCAATAGAAAATATAACAATGTTTTAACTCACAAATTAGTTAATTTGATTTTTATAAGTTTTAGACAGCTTCCTACCTTTTTTTTTTCCTTTTTTAAATTGGGGTTGTTTGTTCATGTAGGAATAATGCTACAATAAACAAAAGTTAAAGACCTAGGCATATACATATCCCTCACATGTATTTTAGCATTGATACGCAATGAGACTCCAATGTTTCATCACAAACAATATAAAATGCAAATCTTTTCTTTTACATGAACAACATATTTGCTCAGTAAGTTGAGTCTCATGCAAGAGCATTTTAAAATGTTTAACTCCTTCCACTTAGCTCCACCCACATTTGGCTTAAGCACTCCCCGTTACAAGTACGGTAATTATACGATAATTTAGTTGGTTGAACAAACGGGGATAATAAAAGCTAATCCCTACTTATTAGTTGATTTTGGTAACACTGAAAACCTTAACACATTTAAATAGAGGTGTTAAAATTGTCCTTCTTGTGTAGTTTTTTTCATAGATTGAGAGATAAGAATCAAGAAAACTGGTGAAAGTGACAAACTCTCTTTAAATGCTACTTAATGGGTGTACTGAATTTGTTCCTATAACTGGTTAACGCATTTACATTCATTTTCAGTCAATCACACACAAAATATGAAACAAAAGAAATAGCAACGTGTTGGTATTGTACATCTTTCAGAGAGCAAGAATGACCTAAAATACCTCTAATTTACACAATACTGTGAATTCGTCTCAAAAGCAATATAACAACTAAAAAAAAATGTGACATCACATGACCCCCCCCACTGCAGACGACTCCATTATTATGCCCCAAATTGAAATGACTGCTGCTTTACTCTGGGCACGCAAACCCATCTTGGCCGTGGCGTGGCCATTTTCAGGAGTTGGGCTCCATCTTGTCTCCTGATGAAGAGCTTTGTATGGACCACCTGCGCTCAAGGTCTTGACAAGCAAAACTCTGATTGCAAGGTGGATGGAGCACATATGCAGCCAGGGGAAGCGGCACCATGCTGGGGCTAAGTGGCACTTTAACATGCGATACATCCTGGGGGTCTGGCTGTCCACCTAGACTGCGGGCACAGCCGTAATGCAGGAGATTGGCTTGTTGAAGGACACAGAGGAACAAACAAACAAGGGAGACTAAAGTGGACGTGTTGAACAAGAGATTAAATGTTTCTAATGATGATAAAATCAAGGCAGGCTTGTTCTTTCTCTCTTTAAGTGTTCTCTCTTTGAAACACGGTGATTACGCTTTAATTTCTGACCAAAGCAATGCAGGAACTGCTTGTCTTTGAATGATTACAAGTGTTTATGTGTGCTGGGACAGATGGTGTCTGTGGGGGTGGTGAGTGATAAAGTGTGTATCAACCCAGTAAAGATAGTATTAGCTGGAAGAGCTGCAGGTGGCTCATCACGGTGTTTGCCCGGGAAACTGCTGACTTATGTCCCAGGGTTAAAAGAGACGGTACTTATCTGCTGGTGAGTGGGAGGTACTGTTGTTTTCTTTTTCTGCGTGTCTCACCCGTCTCTTTCTATATATCGAAGCGAGAAATAAAGGAGCCAAAAACTCCGGCTTTTGATTTGTTTAAGAGATGTGCAGCTGCGCTGTGTATTGATTTGACATGAAGAGTGGACTTGCGACTGACCTGAGTGTGAATGAATGATTACAGAACATTATAATTGCTGCTGAGGAATCCATTCCCTGCATCCATTCTTCCTTTGTTTGAACCAGTAGTCATGCTTGAAGCCTGCACCTTTAGATCTGCGATTACATTCAAGTTTTTGGTTATAGACCTTTTTCATTGACAAGAGTACATGGGTGGAAGTTCCTTTTCGGTATTTAACAACAAAAAGTATGAAAAACTTGGCTCAGGGTTGGGGTTAACAACAACAATCCGCAGTCTTGCCAATTTGTTATGAATCAAAACTTATTTCTTCAGAAGCTTCAAAGTTTTCAGTCCAATATTTGTTACCAACATAGGAAATTTTTGCAAATTTTTTTAGATGTCTTTCCTCCTTTTGAACCACCAACAAATTCATTCCCAAGCTTTAAAGACACCAAAGCGACATCAAAGAACTAAATTAGCCTTACGTCACCTTTGTCTTGGCCCAAAAGTTGCAATTGCACAGGCTGCAAAGACTGCACCTGGCGGCCAACAAGCATGTATGTTCTGCACCTGCAGGTGGCAGTCGTGTGCATTCTTCACCAAAAAGGAAGCCAGAAGACCGAGATGCAGATACACAAACACTTATTATTAAGCTGCTTTTCTTACCGTTTCCACAACACTCTCTCCCAAAGGTTAGATGGTTTCATGAGAAAACTGCGTCTTATCGAACGTGTTTAGTAAGTAGTTTTAAATGACACATGCCATTGTCAGCCTTTGGTCTTTTGGTGCTGGAAGAAGAAAAAAGGTTGAAGAGAAAAATAAGGACAGACCGCACTTAGGTGAAATTAGGGGTACTACAATGGCAGGGCTGAAGATGTTTTCCCGAATTTGTGTTGAGAACTGGACTTCAATGAAATCTCCAATTTTAAAAACTTCAGTCTCACATTTTGAAGATACTTATCAGTCAAGCCATCCAGAGGCTGAAAACCATAATTGTATTTGGTAACACTTTCTATGAAGCCTTTTCCTAAAATGCATTAGGACACATTATGAAAATATATAAAAAACACATTATAACACATTCTGAACGCACCTATAATGCGTTATATGCAACTATGGGTATGGTTAGGATTCTAGTTAGGGTTAGGGTTAACCCTAATCCATTTTATAACTATGATTATACAGCCCTTTAGGTGCATTATAGCGCATTCTAGGTATGTTCATAATGCATTACAGACGCATGCTTTAAGTAAAATGTTACCTTGTATTTCTGTGCGAGGACATTCAGAGTGTTGTCCCTCAGCGACGGGCTTATTTGAGAGACTAAATAGACCAAAAGGCCACTCACAAGGGCTGACAATGCAGGACATGATGCAAAAACTACTGGCAACCACTGGCTTGATCTGTACCTTCAAAATACTAGAAGACTCTTCCCATGTGATGAAATATTTGGACATTTATCCCACGACTCATTCACAGAACCGGACCTCAGAGGACATCTATGGAGTGTAGATAAAGGTTTCCAGACTGAAGGCCTTGATTTGGAAGGTCAAGTTGGGTATCCGGTTGGGGGGTCTTTGAACTGAATGATGAAGAACATTCCTAATGAATCTCAACACAAATTCAGACTATGGTGAAGCCTCTACAGGACAGGAAAAGCAGTGTGGGAGGCTTCTAAGTAATTCTGAAGCTTTAGTGATATCTAAAGAGCGAAAAAAAAAAAAAAGAAGACTAAAAACAAGGAACTTCATCCTGAAAAATTATTGATTTAAATAGAAAAAAGAAATGTGTCGTTTGAATTCCATTTCATCTAATGAAGTTCTTTCATTTTCAACAGAAAGCAGCAGATACTGTATATGCCAATGCTCAACTGTATGGTGTATGTATTACTTAGAAGGTCATGATCTTTCGCCTCGATGCCTTTCATTTTAGCCCTTGCATCCTTCGCTTCGACCATTAAAGCTGTTACATAATTAATCAGTCGTGGTTTTGGCTGTTTGAAGGAGGTCAAGAGTCAGTGCAGCGTTGTGCAGGGGTTGCTGGAGAATCCTCAAAGTTCACATCTGTTTCTTGCCAACAAAGTGAACTTGTGTCAGGCTTGAGACTTTGGTCAGTCGTGTATGTACATGCAAGCTTGTTAGTGTGAATATCAAAAGGATATTTTTATGTTGTAAGTACAGAAAACACATTAATAATGTCTTTATAGATTTACCCTGCTTTATTTTTTCCTTGTGGTCCAGGCTTTGCTTTTCTGTCCACATGAAGTCTGCTTAAAAGAAACTGTATCTGAATGATACATGACCGTTGCTCAAAGAAAGATAATTACTGTCACTGACCACGGCTAAGTTGACATGCTTGCCGGCCTTGCATGTATGTGTATTCATCATGTTCATGACTAAATGGAAATGAAGTTGCCCTCATGCCGTCAAATTGCGTTTGATGGCTGCAGGTATATTGTGAAAATTATCTGGCTTGTGTGGGCAATTTGCTCCTGAGTACATGAGTGGGAGTGAATTAAAGAAATGTCCAACCAATATTATGAGGGAGGGAGATGGGAGGTAGAGACTGGGTTGGCTTATGCATGAATACATATGCCGGAGAAAGTAGATGTTGGAAGATACATTTACATAACCTAGGTGGAAAAAAGATACAGCAGTGAGGTAAAAATGGGGGGGCGAGGAGGAGAGGAGCGGGGAGATTAAGTAATTATCCTTTCAAGACTAATTTGAGGTGCTGTTTGAAATTAACCTATGCAAATGAAGTGGCTAAATCACATTGAGGACCACAGTGACTCAGACTCTACGGAAGCAAGATTGCTTTTCACATCTTATCATAATACTATCAAATGCAAATTCTGAACTGTAGTGAAATATTCATGCAATTTACTGAGGAGCAATTTTCTGTACCATGTGCAGAGGTCACACTGCTTGTTGGTATGTAATTTTTTTTCCCCCTCATATTTAAAATACAGTACAATTATCAAACACAAGACAGTAAATATGGCAGGCAGAATCAAACGTAGGAAAGTTGCTGATAAAGATTATAGGGTGTGAATTTACTTGCACTGCGATGGCTCAAGACGTCAGTTCTTTTGTAATATACATCTCCACAACACTTCAGTTCATCAGTGCAACAAAAATCCCATCTATTTTTAACAGAAATAAAGTCTCATTAAATTCACCACTTCTGTTTCACTTTCACAGCTCTTCCATGTCCTTTCAACCCACAGAGGGGAACTGTTTTTAGCAAAAAGCTGTGTGTTAGCCGTTGGAAGTTAGCAACTAGTGAACATAACGATCAATTTAGCAGCTAAAAAACAAAAATTTCTCTCAGGAGTAAGTGAAAAACAATGTAAGAAGACATAAAAACAAACAAACACTAAGACATGTTAAATGTTTGAAACATGGCTCCTATACCAATGCTCTATTGCTCTGTGTCTGCTGGTTATAGGCAACTGTTTGCTAACATTTTCAAATGTTAGCTTAATAATGCTAGCTCCAAAGAGGATAATGTGGGGCAAACAATATGAAACAATAATAGTTACAAACTGAAATCCTCTAAGTTGAAAGGAGCATTGATGGAAAATTGAGCAGAAACCCACTATAGCCAGTGAGAGCAAGCTGACCTGGAGACACCAGCTGGATGTTATGTGTTTGTTAGCTAAATGTTAGCTTGTAGCAGTGGCCACATTACCCGCCTTTGCTACTGAATAACATGTTATTCACAGCTCATCTCCAGCTTGTGCTGCAAAATTTAAATGCCAAGCTGATTGTGTCCCCTCTGTAATGACTTCTTTTATAATATTTTTGTTGTTTTTTTTCCTTGTTTTTTGGGGGAAAAACAGTTGATTTGATTATGCTAGTTGCTGCAAGCCATTTGGTACAAATGAGTATTTGGTCCTGTGTCTTTACTGAATTGTTTGGTGTGTACGTTTGTAAGATTAAGAATTGGATTAATCTGTTTTTATGTCTGTAAAATATGTCTGTGTTATTAAATTATGTCTGTTAAATCAGTTAAGATTTGATTTCTGTAGCGTGCAACAGGTATAAAGTGATAGTATGTGTGTTTTCCAGCTTGTTGTTCTGCCATGTACATGGCTTAAGATTAAAAAAATTGCAGCTTTGATGTGAGAGAAATTGCCTCTCTTGAAAATGTGCAGTCGAGGTAAACACTGACCATTTTTTTTAAAGTAATGCTCCACAGAGATCCTTATCTGACAGACTACAGCTATTTATTCAATTAACCCCAGAGAGTGAGCTGTACAATACTCATTTAGAACCAAATAAACCATGAAATTCCAATATCATGCATGTTCACAAACAGCAGCGTATCAGAGTATTTTCACAGAAGATCGCAGCACAATCCTAAAACTGGCACTTGCCCATGACTGTGACCTTCTGGAACGACCTACACCAGCACACAATCCCCAGTGCACGTCTGTACGAGTTCGAGGAGAAAAGAGGAAGTGAGGCGCATGTGTTTAACTGGCGGGGAGATGAAATTAAAAGTGGTGATTTCCCTGTTGACTGCTCCCTCTAAGCAGCCGCTTACTTCTTTTTTTATAGGGAGATGTTATTATTTAATTCATAAAAGTGTTTTTTTTTCTTATCATGCTCTCTCATCCCTCTGTGCACATGCACTTGCCAACTCTTCCTGTTTACTCAAGCTTGCTTTATTCCAGATTTATTCGGCTCTGCTTGTTTCTTCTGTCCATAAACACTCTTTATTGGTCGAAATCGGATTAAATTTATTCATCAAGCGCAATAAAAGCCCTGGGAATTGTTTTGGTGACATTTACGCAGAGACTTACTGTATCACCAGGTTGGATAAAAATCATTCAGGCACAACAGGGCCTCCTATTCTCCGCAACACCAAACAAGCGATAGACAGGACAAATCAATCAGCATTTATATACTTACTGCTGTAGGACTATGCATCCACACAGCATGGCATACCGCATGGCTGCAGCTTTAGAAAGGGATGAATGGACACTATGAAGAGCTTGCTTGGGATCATCTTACGATCTAAATGCAAATGTAGGACGGGTGTGAAAGCACTGAGGAAGTTATTACCTACATGGCTGGCTTTGATGAACAGCTCACAGCGTTTGAGGCAAATACCAAAGTGGAGGATTGCGTCCATGTGATTAAGATGATTAATTACTCCTTTAAATGTATTCCTCTTTTACACCTCTTTCTACCTCAAGCAATCACAAGAGGTGTGTGCAGAACCGGTGCTACTTGTTTGAAAGTGTGTTGTGAATTCTCGTATGGCGGTAGGCACAAGCACGGGGAGCCCACATGTAATCAGTACAGATGTAGCAAAGTCAAAACCATGCACTGAGGTGAGGCGGGGATGTACACAGGAACTGTTAGATTGACATGTTGAAGAGGCTCCGCCGGATCAAGAAAGCTATTTAAGAAAGTGTTAAAAATGAAACATTAAATGCTGCTAAGTCTCAAAAACTTACACTGAAAACGGTGCAGCCCTGCTGAAAATGTGTCGTAACGCCTCCCTTTGAATCTCTTCCTCCCCCAAAAATGTTTGAACCAATATTCATCGTCGTAAAAGCCCCCAATTTGTGTCTCTACTTTGCAATGATTCCCAAGGACATTTCCAGAGACAGTCCAAAACATATGCTGATGTGACATCACTCGGTGACAAACCCACTTAAAGATAAACTCTTAAAAACACACTTTCAGAAATAAAAGTCACCTTTTGAGGGTGGGGTGGGGGGGTGGATGGTGGTGGGGGTACTGAGTGAGTGAAATGAAAGCAATTTCTCTCCTTTTGAAATGTAAATGCGCAGCGATTTGCTGAATACCTTTGAAGAAATCATGTTATTAAGAATCAGGTGTCGCTATGCAGCCTCCATTGATATGGAGTTCATAGTTTTTAAATGAAATATATTTCTTCCTCTTGCAATTTCTTCACCCTTTTCACTTCTTCCTAAGTGGAGAGCAGGCTTTGTGTGAAAAGGTCATATGGCTTTCATGGAGCCCACACTTACCTGCTGACAGGCGAATGTCATCACTTTCCTGTAAACTTGGTAATGATTCTTTTTACAAGCCTACGTACACCAAGCATGGTGCTTTTTTTTTGGAAGCATTTAGCCTCACAGAGTATGCAAACCGAATGCTACATGCGGTGAAACACATAGTTAACTTTACTTTCAGAAACTTAACTCATGGAGAAATTGTGCAATTCATTTCATTCCTCCTTAGTTTCTAATAAGATCAAGGACCCAAATCAATAAAGATTTTTTTTTTTTTTTTATGCAGCAGCCTTTGTCTTAATGGCTATAGGGCATTATTGACAAGACCACAAGTAATACAATTATCAATATTAAGTTAATACTTTCAGCACTGAGAATGTGAAATGGTATGTTAAACATGAAAGTTTGTGTGTGAGATGAAACATTGCACACCAATGCTTGACTGATATGAGAGCATATAATCACTCTTTACCAAACTCATTTTTAAGACTTTCTAATAAAAACAGTTTGATGAGAATTTTTTTTAAAAAAAAGGCCTGATTAGGACATTTGGAATGAACTAAAGTACAATTGTGCTGATTAAAAAATAAATAAATAAATAAATAAATCTAGAAATCGTACAAGTAACCTTGTTTATGATGTTTACATTACAGTTTTGCTAGAATATTAAGATTATCAGAGTTCATAGCCATGCTAGCTACTTTGTAAAGCTGTAAGGCACAGTAGGCTAATTATTTGGCTAAATGCTAGCATAAGTGTGCGAAGATGCTCACAACGTCAATACTAACAGGCTAATATTTAGCAATAATAAAGTTGATAATAATTACTGCCTATGATCAACGTTTTAGCATGCTAACATTTACTCACTAGCACTAGTAGCACTAATAACACACTCAAACCACATATATAAACATCATGTTAGCGCTTATAACAGAAAGACAGGGTCAGTCGGTGTTATCCACAGAAGGCTATAAATGTCTGCACAAAATTTTAATTCAGACTATTTAATTTATTACGAGAGGATTTCATTCTTGACCAAAACCATGTTACATACTGACTGACAATTTCATTCAAGTATCACACTGTTAGCTTGAAAAACAACAACAACAACAACATCAGTGTTTGCTATAGTGTTCTTGTGAGATTCTAGGGTTATTCCAGGGTGGTGTGCATGTTGGAGCAGGGTCCCATGTTAACTTTTTGAATCTGGTAGTTGAAGAAAGCCATATTTTTACTGGCCAAAATCGATGTGTATAATGGGCACATATTTAGCATTTTGGCTTATTTTTTAAAATATGCTGCTGGAAAGCATCTTAAAATGATCACAGATTTAGTTGGTGACTTGTTGTAAATGACTGGATAAGTTGCTGATAGCATTTTTTTTAGATAATTTTGAAAGTCTGCCTATGTAGAAATAAAAGGTACATTATTATTATTATAGCATAACTGCTTTGGTGAAGAACTAGAAAGTAATGACAGATGTAGACCTGTATATTTCAACAAGAA
The DNA here is from genome assembly GCA_029823135.1 of Acanthurus reversus. NCBI lineage: Eukaryota > Metazoa > Chordata > Actinopteri > Acanthuriformes > Acanthuridae > Acanthurus > Acanthurus reversus. Next base: position 15,425,627 of record JAPXVT010000017.1, on the reverse strand, counting down.
AAACTACCTTCACTGCCACTGGAGTATAAATTTTGAGTTCATGAGTTGCACTGGAATACACTGTGAACCTGGCTGTGTGTGTGTGTGAAACTGCAACACAGACAAACACAAGAGGACAGAAGCAGACTGCCTGTAAATGAAACCAAACTGCAGTAGAGACTTTTCATTTTGGGACTATTTTGGTAAAATCCTGCTCGTGTGGCTGATAGGCTTCTGAGATTTAATACAACTTGCTGAACGGAGAATCCACCCATGTTATTGTCACTTGATGGATGTTAATTTCAGACTCTGTTGACCATGAACATCAGTAGAGAATACATTGTGCACTACTTATTTTAATTACACTGAAAAATCTATTTAACTTAACATTAGGTAGTTAAATCTACATTTTTTTC
>JAPXVT010000017.1:15394999-15411474 GCA_029823135.1 Acanthurus reversus | reverse complement strand
GTGCCATCTCATTAGTCTTCCAATGACACCGGCAGAGGCATGCCTAACGTCCCATTGTCTATAGCTCTTAGAGGTAGAAAGGGAGACAGCCAGGTTAAAGTTATAGAGAAAATCCACACCAAACTCATCTGGCTTTCTCTTTTCCTCCATCTCCCTGCCTCTCTCTCTCTACTTCATCTCCTTCTCTTTTCACTTGTTACATTCCCGTGGGATGCAATTTTTTAAAAAGCTGCCTTTAAGCTCTCATTTCTGGTGACTTTTAAAAGCAGGGCTCTGATTTTTTGGCCATTACCATGATAATAGCTTAAAGTTCAGACTCTGACTATGAACCTTTAGTCAGCCTCAAATGAGGTCCCTAATGGTCATGATTTTAAGTGAGAAATGAGTTCACTGAATAGCAATACATATACTCACCAGTCACTTATCCTAATTCTGTCTGGTCCACTTCAAAACAGCCCCTTCCTTTCAACACTGAGGATAAATGTCTCCAGGGCAGCAATATAATAATACTCACACAAGAGAAGGCTATAATATTAAAGACGTGCTAAAAATTGAAATATGTTGCATTGTTTGGTATAAGTTAATGGCAGGGCCCTTAACAATCAGCGTATTTCCTTGGAATTAAAGCCTATATTTTCTAACAGTACAACATGTATGGTTTGGTATATTGGAACAAGATGTGAATTTATGGTACTTATATTTATCTAACTGGCTACATTATGACCTATTGAACAGCACTTTGGCATTTTGAAGGATTGGTTGAGTTTAATTGTGGAGTTTGCATGTTCCCCCTGCACCTGTGTGGGTTTTCTCCTGGTACTCTGGCTTCCTCCCACAGTCCAAATCATGCACGTTCAGTTAATTGGCCACTCTGAACGAATGTGAGCGTAAATGTTTGTCCGTCTCTATGCATCAACCCAGTGATTGACCCCCGCCTCTTGCTCAAGGTCAGCTAGAATTGTGTATGTTCACACTGTTGTTACATAGATTGCAGTTCATTTTGCCATGGACCACAGTAAGTAGATGTTTGGGTTTCTTGGGTAAATAAAGCTGAACTGAAAAACAGTGTCCATCTCACAGCCAAGGCAGCTGTAGAAGCTGATCATTATAATGTTCCGTCCCGGTGTGTGACCTGTAATGGTCAGACTCACATAACCAATAATAATACAATTGGTGCTCAGCAGTAAAAAGTACCTATCGCATAGGTTCTCAATAAAGTCACCGATTGTTATCCTCTTATGCCCCAACTTTTCATGTTTTTTGCCTATAATTACTTGTAGCCTGTTGTATGTATCTGTACTCACTTGGTGATACAGTTTTGAAAATAATACAATGCAAATAATTGTGCTATAATTTGGGAGGGATATGCTTTATGTTTGCACTTTGTGTTACCCATTGTTCTCCACACTAACTATTAGCATAAATAACATGTGGTGTTTGCCTCTGAAATGTAATACTTCCCACACCCAACCCTTTGTTAAAAACCTCCATGAAAAAGCACGGGCCAAACATCTTTCAGCATGTGTAACTAGTCACAGCAGGCCTGCCAATTATTCTTGAGGTAGTGTGTATGTGAGTCTAAGAAGAGTGATATTTAATAATACAAGAAAAAGATCTGAGTCATAGATTTTACTTGGCTTAGTTAGTTAGCCAGGTAACTAATGCAAGTTGTTAACTTCAGCATGCCTTGCTAATTAGCATTAGCTTACTATCTATGGTGGTACTTTGTAGCAAATCATTAACTGGGTTATTTTATAGGCTCATAGGACCAGATGCATTCAGGAATAACACATCCAATGTTTATTTTTGCACTGTGTTTAGGCTGGTCCTCGATGATGCTATATCACAGTTTAAGCTAACATTAGCAGTGTTTTCCTGCTCTATATTCAGATTTTTTAGCATAGGCTGTCATGCATGCTGCCATCGAATGGATATAAAACCATTTTACAGAGATGTTTTTTGACAAAAACCCACAGGTTGGTTTGATTACAGTTCAAACTGACTTACTTATCATTTACATTTTTGGATATTCAGATCTGGAAGTCAAAATTTATCATAAATCATAAGTGACTGATTAAATCTCCTTCTGCATAGCTGCAACTGGCCGGAATAATCATGACTTTAGCCTTTTTTTAAAAAAGACTTTCTCCATTTTAAATGTGCTCAGTTGTTGGCCATGTTGGTGTTTGTGATGTATATTTTGTGTGAGAAGAAAGATGTAGGTCACTTAGCAATTTCTTAGAAAACCAAATGTTTCTTTGTCTTTATGACAAACTGTGCCTTTTAACTTGCATAACAATGTTTTAAATTGGCAAACATCATTAAGTGTGACTCAATTCACACGTGACTCAAAAAATTGTCCTTTTCCCTGGACTGTCAAACTTTTTTTTTTTCCCTGAAATAAAGTCCCCTAGGGTTTATATAAAAGGGGAGCAACTTCCCCTCTAGTTAAAAAATGTTATTTCGGAACACAATTCAGAAATTTTTCTTTAGAAATGAAACATTCAGTGGTATTCAAATTTAAACATTATTCAGATTAAAAGATTTGCATCTCTTTGGCCATTATTTGCTTCATGCAAAACCAAACCCTGATGCAAAGATGCGAGCCAATACAGTTCATCTGATATCCTGGATCAAAACAGTAACATTTGGGCTGTGATATATACAGAAATGGACTTCACACATTTGTCCCTGAAAGGCTGCACAACTCCTTTGGTCTTCTGAGAATGTCTCATCTTCTGCAAATCTCCTTTGCCACTCTCATGTTCCCCCTCACCCCTTGTGCATTCTTGCTTCTTTTACTTTTCCTCTTCCTTTCTTCACACCGTGCACGTCCGCTCTGTTCCTGCACGGCTCATTATAAGGGCCTGAATGGGAGAACGGGGTAGAAGAAATTGAAGGTGTTAGCACACTGGAGCGCGGCCTCTCATCCATGATCCGCCCGGCTAATTACCCAAGTGCGGCCAGCGTCACTACCATCATCCACCCACCCCACCCCCCACCCCCTCCCACCAAAGAACAGATTAAACACTTGGGAATGACCTGCCCTAGATGTTATGCTACATTGAACTCTTAACAAATTAGAGGAGGGTCATCCACGGACAGCTAATTGCAAGAAGCATATGGTGTATTAAGTCATAATCAAGATTAAATCACACATTTCCGACCTAGATCGGCATTTGGCCTCCTTCAGCTAGTTTTACCCTCCACGACTCAAATGCAAATGGTCTGCTTTTGGTATAAACTGCTACTTAAATCATAGTGGAGGAGCAATCTTAAATGCTGAAACTGAGTATTATGCAATTTAGCTTTTAGACCAATAACAGACTTGTCAAAGGCTAATGACAATGAGACTGTAATTTGAAAGAGAAAGGAAATCCATCCAAGATAATGTCACTTTTTAAACGCCGTTGCCATCTTCCTTTCGCAAAAACAACAAGGAATGAATTAATCATACGCATAAAATCTCTGATTCTCTCTGATTTAGCTAATTGTCTTACAAAGATGATTTTTAAAGAGACTGTTGACAAAAAGAATAGATGAGCAATTATGGGTTTCATGGGAACGGCAGATGGAAGCGGAATCAAAGTGACTGTAAACTGTAGGGGCTCAGCAGAATTTATGAGAGGAAAAAACAATGCGAGTTTGCCAGAAAAGCAGCAAGTTTCCGTTTCAAGTCTTCTGCTGTACAGAAAAAGAAACAATTATTCATTTTGTGAAGTGTGCACAGTTAAATTCTTGTGTAATTTTTGCATAAACTCAAAAAAAAAAAAGCTCTGCAGGAATTACACAAGGTGATTTAACTTGCAAAAAGAAGCAGCTGTAATCAGTAAAAAGTTTTAATGACTTTATGTGGAAATACTCTGCTGGGCAGAGGTCCACAGTCACCAGATAACATCCATTTCCACTCTGCATGAGGTGTATTGGTGGAGCTATCAATAGCCGAAGCAAAGGCCTCACTTCACAGAGCGCCGCATGACCCCTCTGAAACATCCGCACTTATCAGCCCCGCAGTTTTGAGTTTTTTTTTGTAAAACACAATGCTCACACTCAAAAGGCCTCACCATTTATGTTGACCTTTAAGTGGCCTTTTGCTCCTTTTTTTTCTTCCCTTTGGAGAACAGTGGCCAATAGGGCCAGCCGAGCGGCGTACGATATACAGACGCGTGTTTGAGTTTGTCTTTTGGGGGCGATATCTCAACGTGGAGAGTTCGTGTTTGCGCTGTTTGTGATGCTGCTGGAACGGCAAGAGGTGAGGGACGAGGTCGATGCTCCGAAATGAAGTGAGAGAAAGACGAGCCAGAGGATGAAGATCCCCTGCCAATAAACCTGACATTTCTCCTCTCCGCGCTCCAATATCTCACCAATAACAATTAGCCCGGTAATTGTTTGGCTAATTATGATTAAATATCTGGTGCGGTGCCAGCAAAGCACTCTCCGCTGCAGCTCGTGCATCCTCACCTCTAATAGTGCAAATGTCAAGAGCAGTCACGCTGTTGGTTTAAGGCACACAGCGCTGAAGTGCATGCATGGATGTTTATTGTTTTTCTCTGCATGTAAACACAGATAAACCCAAAAAGGGTGCGCCCACAAACAGAAACCATGCGCACAGGCACACATACATTCTCCATGCTCTCATTTTTATAATATGCTCTGATTTTTATTTGCCTCATTTAACTTCCCACAACCAAAAAGCAGCCTAAAGAAGAAGAAGAAGAAGAAGAAGAAGAAGAAGGGCACTTTAAATAGTACGAATGCAAACTCCATCCACAGCCTGATTAGCAGAAAATAAGACTTAACTGACTGATAAATCTGCATGTTTATTCATAGGAATTAATCAATTCATCATCATAATCAGTTAATAAAGCTGTCAACCAGAAAAATAATCAATAGTCTTAGCTTTGAAACCATCAATTGATCAATAGGAAATTGCTTGAAAATTGGCATTTATCAGGGTCATATTTTCTGCTCATCGAAAGTGATGATTTGCTTCTATTTTCTTCATTGTAAATTCAATATATTTGACACTTTGAGAGTTTGTCAGAAAATTTTACCACCTTTGACATTTTGAGATTCTGACATCACTCGCTGTTAAGTCTGAGACCACAGCCAAAGTGCACTTAGCCTAGCTTAGCACAAAGACCGAAAGAAACAGACAGAAAGAAACAGTTAGCCCATCTGTCGGAGGATAAAATCCATCTGTCGTCACCTTCAAAGCTCTTTCATCAACTTTTATTTCTCTAATTCTCTCTGCAAAGACAGCAAAGAAGCTCATTTTTACCAAAAATTCTTTAAAGGCCAGGTCTGTTATTTTTCTTTTAATTTTACGAGGTTTTCATGCCATTTTATAGCTTCTCAGTGCTTTTATGTATTCAATTCGAACAAGGTTGAAGTATGCAAGGAAGTTTTAGCGTCAAAAGGCTATTTTCCCAAGTCCTCCTAAAAGCATTTACCCATGTGATGATTATGTTGCTGCATATAAACCCCCATGGTTGGGGGAGGAAAGGGGAGGTCATCTGTGCTTTTTGCTAATGGCTGAGTGGGTGTTTACACAAGAAAAACTCAGACAAGAACATTCATGGAGACGCCCTTTAACATTAGTTAATAAATTCCCTAAATTATCAGAAGATTGCTTGATAATGAGCGTAACTTAGTCGCAGCTTTATTATTTATAATCAGAGCTGTGATTTTCAAGCACCTGCCGTCTGCTAAACTCACAATAATCCCAGATGAACTGATTCACATTCATCATGTCACCTCTTACTGCCTCCGCCGGCGATTCAAAAGGGACAGGTGAGCATGCTATTGCTGCTTCACTAGGTCCTAACCTGCGGCTCCAGCTGTGACGATATTGCTGCTGTTCCAGTCTGAGTGTTACCTCTTCCACTCCCTCCCTCTCGCTCTGGGCCGCTCTTTACTTCGCTCCTGTGGCGGAACCGTCAGGTCCTTGTTGCTCGGCAACCGCTGTCTTAAGATTTTCCCTGTGGAGTTTTGAAGGTAATAAAACAATGCCCCAAGACAAACAGCAACTGGAACCGGAAAGGCCCTGGGGAGGAAGAGAGGGAGAGGGAGGGAGACAAAGATAGTCCCTACTTCCTCTCAAACTCTCTTCATTTGGTTTTAAATGAAAAATAAACATTAATAGCGCCAAACTCTGCTCAGATTTGGTTAAGATATGCGGAGGGAATGTGAGGAGATACTAAGGGAAAATCTATGGAATTCACACTACACATCCTACAGTTACACCTCCTGTTACTTAAATTGAAATCTTATCTCATGATGACTGAGCATCCAAGCTGAGAAACAGCTGTCTTCCTCAAGGTTACCGAGCCCCCAGGTTATGCAAACATATGGTAATGTTTTGCTTCAATCTCTGTCTATTGATACATAACCGTACTCACCTCGATTGCAGTTAAAGGATGCATGCATAAGCGCTTTGATTGACATATCTCCGTCTGATTTTCTATACTTTTCTGCGCGACCTTGCTGAGGATGGTCAGCGTTTTATTCGACTAATGGGATGGCTCAGTTCCCATAACTTTGGCCCGGGAATAAATGCGAGCAAAAAGCCTGCGTGTGCGCTTGCAAACTGATTTGTCAGGCAGATTTGATTGGGAAGTTGTTCTTTTTTTTTTTTGTTCCTCTCTTTCTTTCTACACAAAACTCCATGTGAAATCAATGCAACACAAACAAAACATTTGGAGACGGCACACGGATTCTCTGGCACAGTGAATTATGGCGAGGCATCAGGGAGATGAAAACTTTTGTTTTATTATGTTCGCTGTTTTCCTATCTCCCCATCCAAGCTCTTGTAGGAGATGGAACATCAAAGGCAAGCTCTTACTAATACAAGCAATAAACTACTCCCGCAAGGATTGATTTGAATTTAGCAGCTTTTCCCTATAGCGCACTCTTTATGAGTGACACGAGACAGCTCAAACAGCTGCTCTCCCCTCCCTTATTTTAACAATGAAAGGTGTCACCGATTCCAACTTTGAAAAAGAAATAAAAAAAAATCAGGATGAAACCAAAAAGCAGGAGGATCGGAGATTTTTGAGGCTCTCTCTTGACACCAAGCGACCGTGAAAAACGACACCAAAAAGCAATCATCAGACATGGCATTCAAAGAGGTCTACAGAGCCCCCCCACTGGCATCCGTCCTATTTGATTCATTATTTAATTGTATAGTTTCAATCTGCGCAGTTCTGGTTAGACTGTCATCCACGTTGCCGGGCGGAATTGGAGACGAGAACGACGTTGGTCCCCGCTAATCAAAATGCAAATATCTGTCTCCCCATTGGGGTGTTAGTGCATCTTGGAGGGTGAATCTCGGGGCTCTAAATTGAAAGATGATGAATGTGCACGTTCTCCTTTTATTTTTTTTTTTATGCTTGCAGTGTGAGGCAGCTCTGAAATTAAAAAGTCATAAAAATAAATAAATAAGAATATGCATAAATAAAAAAATAAAAGTAAATAGAAGAGGGCGAGGGTGTGTGTGGGGGGGAGGTGTGATGATGGAAGGATGACAAGGAGCAGAAGAAAAGTGTCAGAGGTTTTTTTTTTTTTATAACAGTGCTGCCAATAACCTCAGCAGCAGTTCACAGATACCAGGTAAAGACTTGATTACAGGGTACAATGACACACGGACTGCTTGCCACTCCGTATCTGGCTGTCAATCACAGGACGCACTCGAGGAACATGACAGCCACGTCCTTTGACCGTCAAAGTATATCTGCCTATCTGCTAGAGTGTGCAATCAGTGTATGAATTTTGAAACACCTCTATTGTATTGCATTATGTGAGAGGAGACATTTATTAAGCTGAGGCTGGTGTGGCTTGTTTTGTATGTGTTTCTAGAAGCATTTTATCTTTTTTGCTTTTGTTAAAAAAGAAAAAGCCTCGGCATCTCTGGAAATACTTGTTTTCAGGTTGCTCAGAAACACCCACCAGCAGCTAATGGCAATGTTTTACACCATGCTTGTCCCCGGAACTATTCAGCAGAATTCATCCACACAGCTGCCACCAAGCTTAAAAAATAGGTCTCTTTATTCCAAGTCTTTATCAACACAATAATCACATTAGCAGCATTTGTTGAACATGCTATGTCTTGCTGTCAGGCCCCCCCCAAAAAACATCCTGAAAGGAAAGAAAAGCATCCCAAAATGTAGTTTCTCTGTATTAGTATTATCATCTATAGTTGTTAGTATGTAGAATAATAAACACAAAGTAGTTTTACCTCTAAATTGTACCCAGTAATTCTATTTTCTGTAATAGCTAAAACTCCCTGCTGTGTGTTAGCTGTTAGCTCCATTAGCCAGAAGCTTTGCGGCACAGGCTGCTAACGGGTAGTTTTGCTGCATTCAAGACGCTTTGGAACTCGGAAGTTTCAACTTGGAGATTCCGACTTCTGACATCATTGCATTCAGTTGTTGTCAATGTCTGCGTACACTGTAACATGAGAGACAGTGATTTAACGTCTGCATCATCTCTAGCTAGCTACTGAACAGGCTAGCTAATTTAATCAGCAGAACAGTGTTGAATGTCACATATTGCTATAATTAGAGCGAAATATTAATGATACAAACGCATATCGCCTCAAATTATGTTTTAAAACGTCAACAAACACCTTAATAATAACTTCATTCTTACCGTTAACGACAAAGGCCGCTATGTTTTATGTTGCTTTGACGTCAGATCGGACAAACCGGAGCTCTGAAATGATACCCGAATTTCCGACCTGGAATTCCAAGTTAGACAACCGCTCAAATCATTTTCAACAAGTCATAGCTTGCTTTTTCAAAGTTCCGAGGTGTCTTGAACGTAGCATTCATGTGCGTTCTATCCTGAACCTTGACAACATGGCTGCTCTGATGACTGACTGATTCTCTCTGCTCACAGGAATGGGAGTGAGTGGGTGGATTAGGGCGGATGAAAATTGGACAGAGAATGATAGCAAAATAAAAAGAACGGTTCCCAAGCGCGACTCAGATCCCTTTTATTCTTCTTAAAGAGCTAGTATAATCGGATCGGTAGGGAACGTCACGACACTATGGTTTACTCCATTTCAGTTTGGCAAGTTTGGAATACCAGTCTGTATAGTTACATGATGACCATACGAAATTCCCCATATAGCTCCTTTTAACTAGCCGGAATGGAGATACCTGCTCAGGTTTGTGGACCTTTTAAAGCAGTGACTAAGCGGTAGAGTAGGTATTTTTATCTTTTACCTAACCCTAACCTTAAGTCTCAGGTAGATTGGGTTGGATGTTTGTGCTGTGCATCCTCATGTTGTCATTTAAAAAAAAGAAGAAGAAGTAATTTTATATAAAATTTTGCATGAAAAACACTCTGGCTTTCCAAGACCTTGCTTTGGGAGAGTCTTTGTATCTCCCTTCCGAGCTCCTCTGGTAAGTGGTTGGAAATGTTCGTCAGTGGTCTTTAACACGGATCACTGCGTACTCCGAACACTCCTCCGCCGGCTGCCTTGGCCGGGCAGCAGCCACCGCTGCCGGAGGCTGATGGTTGAGGGCTGCATACACAATAGAATTCCCCTCTTCCTCTGGTATCCGCCTCTGTCTCCCTCTGTCCTCTTCGATCTGACTGTAATGAAGCTCATTGTCTCTTGGTAACGGCATCTCAGCGGGTTTTGAGGACGGTGCCGTTCTCCGAGTGGATCTCCGAGATGGCGGCAAGGACGGGCTTCCTTTTGGTGAGGCCTGGAGGCCAGCATGTGGGAATGGCTGCTCAACCATGGGGATTGCCACGTACTGGAAAAATCCAAAAAAGTATTAAAATATAAATAACAGCAAGATGAGGTGGCTGTGAGTTTGATGTGTGCTTGACCTACCTGATTACCAGTCCGCGTCTCTGTCTTTGTTTTCCCTGCAAAATGACATTTTGGTAAAATTATTATTATTATTTTAGAGCTACGATCATGTCCTCTATGACATGTTATTTAAATATTTGATGCCATTTTTTCTGATAAAGGAGAACTCTGTGAACATCTCACCTTTACAGCCCTGCATTGATGTGACAGATATAACAATCACTAAGATGACGAATACCAGAATCCCAGCAGCGCTGTACACATACATCCATACATCCTCTGTGGATACAGGACTTGAAGTTGTGGTGTCTGTGATCAGAAGAGGAAGTTTGACTCAACATGAATATGTTTATGTTGTTAAGTATAATATCAATATAATATAACCTAAGTCGCATGTTACAGGATTTAAAAGAACAAAACACATGTTCCAGAACCTGATTGATGAAATATTATGTATGTATGTTTTTTCTTACTTGTTTCAGTCTGTGGTGTACTGGTGCTGGGCTCAACATTGTCTGTAAAACAAAGAGTCCTTTGTCTTAATGATACAAGGATTATAGGAGTGAAAATAAAGACAATTTTATGTCAGACTTCATGGATGTTTTATACTTTAAATTGAAACCAAGGAGAAACGCATCGTATGTTCATTTATCATTAATTACTGGTGAATAAATGTGAAAGTATGAACACAGGTTTTTTGACTCAGGTCAGTCATTTAGATGCATTAAATTACTGATAAAAGTCAACTCACCAGAGACAGAGACGTTGATGTTGTGACTCACAATGTCATTACTTGTGCACTGGTAACCACCGGAGTCGCTTAAGAGAATATTTTGAAAGATCAAATATGAAATCCCTTGTAGATGGCTTGATTTTTTCCACTCTTGTCTGATGTGACTGCCATGGCTGACATTTACTGGTACGGCAGTTTTCTTGAGTTTATACCAGAAGACTTGTGGTGGCGAGTCGGTGCAGAATTGTACTGTGCAGTTAATCCACAACTCTTTCCCAGGAGACACTTCATAAACTGTGTCCCGCTGTGCCAAAACTTCCATGGAACAATCTGACTCTCCACCTGCAAAAATAAAAAACACATACAGAATACATAGGAAATTTAACATTTTTAAATACCAGTACTGTGTACAGCAAGCAAAAGATACAAGAAAAGACTTAAATTACATTAAACTTAAGGCGTTTTAATAGCGTTTAAGGTCTTTTGGAGAAACCTGCAAACACATGTTTAAAATACACATTAGCTGCCTTATAATTTATCTAATAAAGTTATGAAAGGAAGGGAAAAGCACCAATATAAGTGACAAAACAAAATCAAAAAACGTGATGCTCGCCATTTACCCGGCAGAATGTGACTTTCATATGTCAATGATTGTCTGTTACATTAAAACCTTTGCCAAGCAATCACATAATGTTGACCAAGCCTGCACCTGTCGGGCAAATCTCTCTGTATTTCACAATAACTGGACTTTTAAAATCTAGCGTCTGTGGCGTCTTATCCATGCTGCCCATCAGTCTGTGTCTTATGTCAGTCAGTAATGACTGGTTTGTCAGAGCTGCAGGCAGCGTCAAGCGAAGTGATGGAGTAGGCCGATGCCAAAGTAGGGGGCATGAATATTAAAAGGGGACGTAAATATTTGAGTAAAAAAGGAAAAAACTAGTTATGCTTCGTATAATTTATGGGCGGATGGACCCTCTCTTTATTTTTGTCACAAGTACACAGTACAATGTGAAATTTGTCCTCCGCTTTTAACCCATCCTGGTTCATCCTTCCCTGGGTAAGGCCAGGAGAAATGGGCAGCCGTCAGACACCAGGGGCTCATCTTCCTTGATGGCGTCATTGGTCAGCTGACAATGTTCTCCATGTTTCTGGGATCCTACCAGTGGGGGAGAAGCAAACTCCCACAGACTGCGGCCATTGAGAACCAGACTTGGATGACATGAGGGGACAAGATGGGAATTGAACTTGAGACCTTCTAGCTGTGAGGTGCTGGCGCTACTTCTGCACCACCGTACCCATCCTACACTTTGGGTTGGTTGTTTAGGCCCGTCACTGACCCAAACCGTCAGTACCCGATGAACTGGGTTTCTCTGTTTGTCAAATACTGGCAAGTTGACAATAAGACCCAGAAATAAATTTTTTTCTACGAAGCTGACCTTTAATAAAATATATAGAATTTTTATTTGCCATGTTCATCTAAATGCTAGCCAGTAAGAACGGTTTATTAAATGTCGGTGATGTCCTGGTACGGTCTGCGCCATCAAAAACAACAGCTTGCGGGGCGCCCGGTGGCTTAGTCGGTAGACAATATACAGAGGCTTTGTCCTCGCGCAGCGGACCCAGGTTCGATTCCACCTGTGGCCCTTTGCTGCATGTCATTCCCCCTCTCTCTCCCCTGTTTCCTGTCTTCTCTTCAGCTGTCCTGTCCTAAAAAAGGCATAAAAAGCCCAAAAAATATCTTTAAAAAACAAAAAAACAAAAAAAAAAAAACAGAGATTGTGGTTCTTATAGTTTTCTAGCAGAATGAAAATGCAGGAAATCTGTGACAATTGATGAAATTTTTAGGCTATACGATGCTTCGCCACAGGCCGCCAATCAGGCACTTAGAGTGCAAAAAAAGCCATTTCAAGTGTAATCTGAGTGCTTGGTCATTCCCTATTTGTACAAGTGTGAAATCTCACTGGGTGTCATATGTGTCTTTGTCTGTTATTTTTGTCTGTGTTGGACCTCGTTTGGATCTGCACCACAATCTGTATGAAAATCAATAACCTTGCCGGCATATAAGCTCAGCGAGCATACGTATGAAAATTTACAAGACTAGTAAATCTCCGCACTCTGTGTTACCGACTCAGTAAAAAAAAAACAAAAAACACAACGGACTCAGACTTCCCATGCAGAGGTTAATAAATGAATCATTTTTGCTCACATTTTAGTCACATGCCGATGGTTTCCCAGAATTCAGTGTTGGACAGTTGCTTTGTCCTCATACAGACAGAACAGTGGCAGTGAAGTTTTTATGAAATTGCACCGTGAGCTGGAAAAGTCACGGTTGTAAAGCAGCGCTAATCCACCCATCAACATGATTTTGTACCCAGTGTGAGCTGTTAAAATGTGTTTGACTGTATTAGCACCTCAGCTAAAATTAGACAAATTTAACGGATATTTAGACTCTCGTAGTTGCATTGGTCTCTAGGCTCACCTGTTTCTCCTGCACTCTGTGTGAAAGAGGAAAGTGAAAATATGACACTAGAGAGCAGGGCTGGGCAGGAAATTGATTTTAAATCAAAATCTGGATTTATTTCTTTGGACAGTGTTTAAAAATGAAATTCGTGAAAATTTATTTTCCCTTTAACTAGGGTAAATACGGTAGCCTGCGGCTCTCTCTCAGCTCTGGACTTATGTTCTAGAAGTGAAGTTTGGTGAAAGTTAGGCTGACACTTTAATAATCCCAAATTGGGGGATTCATCTTTGTTTGATCAAACCTTCATTTAAAAAAAAAAAAGGTTTGGTTTGGTTAATAAGTATGCACTTAATTCCCAATAGGGAAATTCATGTTTGTTTGAAATAAAAACAACATATTTAAGATCATTCCTTCGTCTTTTGTAGTTAAAAAAACGGATTAAAATTGAAAATCGAATTTCATCTGAAAGAATTTAGAATTTTATTATTTCACAATTACACCAGCCCTTCTAGAGGGGAGTTTTAAAGGGGAGGGTGGAAGGTGGGAGGATGTAGTTCAGTTGGTTTTGTGGAAGTTTTGGGGTTAATTGGAGATCTGTCAGAGATTGGCTGGAAGGAGAAGGCGCACACGTTTGCGGCACGCGACTCGCTCTTGCCTGTTGGCTGTTTAACTGCCAGGTAAATGTGAATTTTGCCCCTTGACACTTTTGCGGGGGTGGAGAAGGAGGAGGAGGGGGGAGGCAGATGGAGAGAAACCACTCACTGACCAGAGAAGAGAAAAGCATAAAGGGGAGGAAGGGCATATGAAAGCAGATTCTGATATACGTTAAGTGCATTAGCATCAGACACAGAGTCTTATTAGCTGAAAATAATCTGAAGTACTGCGTTGGTTCTTTCTGCACACCAGTGCTCCTGAGTGAATGTATGATAATCCTGATTTAATGCACTGATTTGGACAACAGCATCCATGCTCCCTGATGCAAAAACAATGATCTATGGCATTTAAACAGGCAATACAAAATTCAACTTCTACTTCTTTCTGTCTGTAGCTTGTGTAATTGTGCATTTACTCATACTACTAAACTATTGAGTATGCCAAAGAAAGATTTAGTCTCCCACTACATTTTTTTGTCAAATGCAGTATGCCTACAATGCCAGGACATCCTAACACATGATCCTGTTTTGCAGTAATGTAAGCCAGCATGTTCTTGTGGTTTTTCTTACCCATAATCCTCTGTACATAAAAAAGACATCACATCTGCTAGCCACGACTGCTTCCAAGTCGCATACTTTTTCTTTTGACCTCAATTTCCATGTTACCGACTGCAAGAGTAATGCTATGTTTGAGTAGTATACCCCAAATTGTATGCACACCGCATGCAACAGTACAGACTTTGTAAAGGCAGCTGCGGTAAAAGTAAGAACTAAGAAGAAACCGTATATGTTTGGAAATGTAGCCTAGATATTTAATATATATGTCTTACCACACAGATAATGCTTTCATGCCGACACGGCTCCGGCATGGTGCCAGTTCCGTTCGGAACCTTGGTGCTTGTTGGTGAACCAGCCCTCGCTCAGACTGGTTAAAATGGAACCAAGTTCCTGCCACCAAGCATTTGGTTTCTTCGGCAGACCACTGAACACTTTTCTTCGTAGTAGCCATTGTCTTTGTTTCCTTCTTCGCCTTTTCCGTCTTCTTTTAGCATTAGTCTCTTCCTCGTTGCTGATAAGGTACACCCACTGAATATGTCGCTGAATACGTCACGGTTCTCGAGGAAAAAACAGCTATTTTTTTCGGCTCCCATGTGTCCAACTTTTTAGGTTCCGAACCTAAAAAGTTCTCTGCGTGAACGCTGTGGCCGGTTCGAAATTAGGTTCGGGAACCGGCGCCATGCTGGAGCCGTGTCAGTGTGAAAGCGCTAAAAGTAAACCTAAGCACTACAGACTGATCACTACAGCAGCAGCTGCTGACCGCTGGGAAGTACTGCTGAAACAAACGGAGGTGGAGTTGGGATAGTTGGAAGTTATTCTGTGTCTCTCAACCAAAGATGATGTCAGCAGACATTCAAATTTGCAACCTCACAAGACAAAATAAAAGGGACAGGGTTTTTTTTTTCTAAATGTGGGGGTGTATGAAGAACTAGTAAGTGTCTTACCCGTCGTAGATAACTGCTAGCTCGCCCTCTGTGTGGAGGGAAGCAGTGTGGTGCACCAACAGGAAACAGAGCATAGTTTTGCTGTAAACATTTCCAACAGCGACAAGTCTTAAAGCCACAAACAAGACCACCCACCTAAAACATAGATGTCCCTCATGTGTATGCTACATTTTTAGAATTTTTAGCGCTTTAAATTGCTGTCGGACAATGGATTCATTTAGGACTACAATCTCTCAAGCGCAAAATGTCCGTAGTACTCTGCGCAACAGCAGGTAGTCCAAAATAAATCGGCTGTTTGACAGCAATGTAAAGATCTAAAAATCTAAGAAAAGTGCAGTGAACATGTAAAGGGACATACATTCTTTAGGGGCGTGGTCTTGTCGATGGCTTGGAAGATGTGTTGCTGTTGGTACCGTTTACAGCAAAACTATGCTCTGTTTCCTGCCGGCGCACCATAGACAGAGTGAGCTGATCATTATCTGCTGCAGGTAAGACACTGACGATGCATACGTGCCTCATACAGTCCCACATCAAAGAAACAAACTGTCCTGTCAACAAGAACACTTAAGTTAAATGCACAAGTGTGACTCTATGCAGGAATGACTACTAGCAAGAGAGAAATGCGCAAATGCTGAGTGAGGGCATCAGACCTCGCTGAGGCCTCTTCACAGGAGACATTTTGATGTGTCAGTGTTGGGAAAGTGCAGGTGTAAATAATAAAAGGAATAATCGCCGAATCTCACTTAGCCACTGCAAGTGTCAGAGTCTTGTTGTCGTGCATGCTGAGTCATTGTCAGTGGGGATGACCACTGTATTCAAAAACACTAGTCGATTTCAAAACACATGCAACTCAGGTGATGATGATGATGATGAAGAGATACTGCCTGGGACAACTTGCTGATGAAAGTTGTTGCCTGCATCCTCTGTATGCCTGTTACTCTGTTGCACTCCTTTGTGCCTTGGAAATTTTTGAATGCTCCTTGGATATCATTGTAAATTGAATATCTTTAGATTTCGCAAGGCTAGTTTGACACTAAAAGCAAATTGAAAATGCTGCCTTGGAAATTGACAATTTTGGCTATAATGCTTCACATTACCTTATCTATCCAATCTTTTCTCAGTTTGTTCTCTCTTTTATGCCTGTAAGCACTGCTTCTCAAAGTCTGGTGTTGAATTTATTCTGAGCATCTGCATATCTCATGTCTCTCTGTTTTTTTTTTTTTCCTTATGGGATAAAGATGGCAGCAAGGTAACAACAGTTGTTGCCACTCCAGGCCAAGGCCCTGACCGGCCACAGGAG
>JAPXVT010000017.1:15137385-15151153 GCA_029823135.1 Acanthurus reversus | reverse complement strand
CTGATGTTTAAGTGCAACACTAACATAAAATTTGCACTTTAGACACTCTGCATTAACCAAAATTAACATTTAATCACCTTACATAGTTGTTGTAGCACATGTGTTGCTAACATTTGCCTATTTAGACATTCACAGCAACGTCAACATTCATTTTCTATGATTCTGGCCACCAAACGAATGTGTGAGAGATGATCGATAAGTCTTAGGCCTAAGGTTGAAAGAGATGAGTAATACATCTATTATGTCCATATAGTTCAGTCCTTTGAGTGATTATGGAGGAAGTTTTAAGTTGATAACTCGTGTCGTATTTCTATTTTAGTAATTGAAAACTGCAAGTCAGCACTGCTTGAGGAAATGGACCTTCTGGCATCCAGAAATGTAGATTGAACTTGTCCAACATCCACACTTTTCACCTGCTTTGGCATCCTCAGACTTTTGTCTATTGGGTTCATTAGACTGATATTGTTTGAATAAAAAAGCAATGTGCTGCAGCAGGAAATAATTAAGATTAGAGCATTTGAGGCCCTGAAATTTAAGTTATAAAATCACAGCAATGAGCTAAAATACTGACAGGAACTGAAGTCAGGTGAAAATTCTCAGTTTTTTTTTTTTTTTTAAACAATACTAGAAACATCTCTGATATTGCAAATGGCCAATTGATCTTATGTTTATATAAAAATATTGATGAGTGCAGCTTTAAGTCTTTAATTGAGCAAATAATAAAAAGTTCCTTAAAAAATATATGGTGTTTTTGCAACTGACCCTCCATCTGATGATTACACTATAACTTAGAAGTTCTTACCTGTCAGCTCTGTATTTTTGAAGGGCTGTAACCCCGGGGACGCCTGACCTCTGATGCATGACTTGTCACAGACGAGACTACTTATTTTGCAATAATGTCAAATGGTAAAATGGCTCACGGTCTATCTGTCTTTTCTATCAAATTGTCTGGGCCGAGGTCGGAATGACAGCACTTGACCCGTGTCACCTCCCTGTTATTACATGTTCGGAAAGTGATGGCAGTGAAGTCCATCTCATATTTCCTCACTCTGTCTTTGGTCGGCACCTTCTAAAGGCAGATAGTTGGTTTTGCCGGGACAGCCGTCAAACAAGTCGCACTTAAATCGCCCTGAGGTGCTTTATTACAATGGACACCACGTCTACCAACAGAGAATCTGGGATAGTTCTGTCCATTTTTAACATAATTACCTCTCATTTCTTGAATTGTTGATAATCACTCTCTAAATTGCTCATTAATCACCTCTGAAACACCACCGTCTTGCACCACATCAACAAAATTCCGCTGTGCTGAAATCTGAAGTACTTCGTTTGATCGAGTGAGCAATGGTCACATTTTTGATTAAGTCTCCTTGCTTACTGTAGACATTCGGGCAGAAAGAAGAGAGTTTATTCAGCACTCCTGCTAATGCATCGCCAGGGTTGAGGCATGGCAGGATTGAGACATTCCCTGCCTAAACTTCAGGTTGTCTTTTTCATAATGTGTGCTCTCACTTCTCCCCTATTAGGAATACAGAGATGCATTGTCTCGGTGGACCTCCCCCACCTCCCCCCCGCATAGGCTCAAGAGAGGAAGGCATACTTAGAGACCTGAAATACTTTAAGCACTAATGTGCTGTTCAGTGAACCGTCACAGTGCCAAGATTGACACCATTTTTTACGCAGCCCCCCATTAGTGTCACTCAGCCTCCATCGTCGCACATTTAAATAAACTAATGATGTTTCTTCACCAAATGTCTAATGGAGTATTAGCCGAGAGAGTCACTGCTCTGTACTTACTGCACTTTCACCTTAAAACTAGCGAAAAAGAATTTTCTTACTGTGTCAGAGATGTACCACAGATGTGTTATATGGAGATGATTTTTTTGGCATGGGAAGTCAACGGATTTATGCCTCAGGAGCAAGAAAAAATCCTTGAGATGACACAAAGCGAAAACCTCCACTTTCTTGAACCTTTGCAGCCCGTGTTGACCATGGTTGCTTTATTTAGGCTGTGTAGCGATGCAAGGGAGGCGGATCAGTGTCAGTGAGGCGGGCATGGGGCTTAGTTCCAGCCTGGGGCAGTCCCCGCTGCTCCTGCAGCCTGCATAGAAAGTTACTGAGGGCCCTTTTGCATGGACAGCCATCTTTCCAACCCTCTCTGGACGCCACTCTGGAACTACCGAAGGGGAAACTGAAATATGCTGCCTTTCTGCAAGGTCAGGCTTAGGCAGGACTGACACCTGCTGCTGGCCATGTTCAACATGGCGTCCAGAGGCTTTGAAAGCCCCGTCTCACCTCTCTATTGTGAGAAGTCATGACTATATCACATTTTATATTATGCTTGTGGAACTAGAGATTTTAAACCAGGGCAGCATGTAGCAAAAAAAGCATGTAAAAGAGAGTATCGACTGGTATCTATTTTTCTGTTGGAGCTGATTGACTTTGGGTCATTACATCCATGGACCTCCAGGGAACGTTCTTTTAAAGACACACAAAGAAGAGAAGCCAAGGATGATGTAAATGACAATGAAGAGAACTGATACAAAGCAAACAAGTCCAGACACGACTGGGCAGCTGCTGCACTGCTTTATTTCTGCAATATGGATTAAATTCATATCTTTGCAGACACTTATTTTAACTATGTTTTTGTTCTTTCTATTTCAGAAATGTTATGTGTTAAAATGCATCAATGTCAAAATGATGCTGGGGCATGTTTTGGCCCGCAGCAGTGCACAGGAGAATATAGAACTGAAGACTAGGAAACAGATAATATAGTCTCTAGAAAGTTGAGATATGCGTTTCTACTCTTCATGTATGCTGTAGTTCTGTCAAAACAATAATATTAGTATATATTACTTTTACAAAACTTTCTAAATATCATACCAGTTATTACCTGTCATTCCCTTTCGCTTAGAGTTTGTCTGTAAGGCTCAGACACATAAAGTACCAAGTCTTCAGTCATGCAAGCTTTGATCAAAATGCTAAAACTAGCACAGCAACAAGCTAACAATGACCATGCTAACATGTTTCATGGTGTTCCCCATCACTGTGTTAGCATTCTAACTTCTGCTAAATATCACTAAACACAAAATATTTTTAAAAAAAAGTATAACAGTGTGAACGCTTCCCATGTGTTTGCCTATAAACCAAAATAGGATTTAAAAAAAAAAATCTAACAATTCACTGGGCAAAATGAATTTCTGGAGCAAGTTTCATGGCAGGGTGTTGTGATAAAGTGGTTGAACCTGGCTCAACTTTTACCCCAACTGAATACAACAAATGGCAAATTTCCTAAGCTGGGAAAATAAATACCTTGTGGAAGATTTGTAACAGTCTCTACTATTTAGCTTCATCTGAAAATGATACAATTTTTGTCCTAAATCCTTCCCTTTAACATTGTAAACCCCTTTCCCGAATGTTAGGCGACTTGATGCACACCCATTTTAAATTCTTTTCAGGCAAATCATCACAGATTGAAGCCTTTTTACTCTCTGTGGTAGCATGTTTTCGATCCAGCTACCTTTGTGGCCCAGAACAATTGGTTCCAACTTAGACATAAATAAATTTTGCGGTGAAATTGCTATTTTTATGTGAGTACACTATCCCTACTGGACCTACATTAAATTCCAGGATAAAATAATGGAATCATATCTTGTATAACCCTTTGCCTTATAATTTAGTCATGTGCTTGTATTGCAGGCCTCCATGTCACTTACAAAATAAAATGGTTGCTTAGTGCAGCAAGCCATTACAATGGAAACCAATGAGGCTTTAAGGTGGGGCTACTGTATGTAATAAAGGCATGAAAGCACATTATATATCGTTTGATAAAAGTTCACACGGTGCATTTTAGACCAGGAAAGGCTCTTTTAATGAGAAAACAAGCATCAGCGCGTGTACTCGCCTGGGCCTTCCATGTTATGAATAGCTTGGTCGCCTATACATTACAGCAAGAAATTCAACATGTCTGCCAGGGGTACTTGGGGAAATCACATTCCTTGGTGTGTGGGAGTGTTGCTTTTTATTACCTGCCTCAGAGCTTCAAATCCAATTCCATCTCCTCACTTCTCCCTGGGCCTTCCTCTGTCAGTGTAGAGAGAACATTGGATAGCCGATGATGCAGCCTCCTGGATGGAATGACTATAGCCTGCAGGTGACTTTAAATTAACACCCTTCATTAAGAGCATCCATCACGTGGGATCCATAGGGAATCACCACAGAACACCCATGACACGTAAGTAAGGAGCCCACAGAAAATGGCACTAATGCTGAACACATGCGCATCAGTCATCACTGGTATAATCCACCTGTCACGCAAAAATGTCCTCAATAGATTATTCCGGGTATAGGTGGAAGATGTCATAAGTTCTTGTTTCGCTGCTGGTTTCCTCTGGCTGCTGTAAGACAAGGCAGATTTTCCAACCGCGAGGTTTGGGAAAAGTCTGAACCTCACTGTGACAATTCTAAGCTGGAATGGGGAAGGCCCGGGCATAAATTCAGAGGAACCGTCTTTGTTTTTTCATACGGCACAGCTGCATCCTTTATGAGGTAGAGAATGCCTAACCAGCCATCCAAGACAGAAGACAGGCCAGGCATCGGGGGCAACAGCAAAGGGTGCTTCGTTTACATTCAGGGGGACTTAGACAATATTCCCCTGGCCAACTTATCCTGCTGAAACAGCGGCCACACTTGGCCGACTGAGCTGTGATTTTTTTTTTAGCGGCCTGAAAGCTGCGGGGCTAGCGGAGGCTTTAGCAAAGGGGGGAGAGAGGCACGAAATCTGGGCTGCTGAGCTCACCGCTGGCTGAGGAGAATTTCTAAAAGCCTCATTATTCTGGATTGGGGAGAGAGCTGCATTGAGGGGTGAAGGGGTGAACGGGGGCTCAAGGCAAAGTGTCCATCAGATCTGCTGTGGTGCGTTTAGGCACATCACCACTGGGACAAATGGAGATCAGGGGTTGGAGTCAGATCATATGACTCACAAGAGTCACTGTGCAGATTGCACCGCCAACGCCCTGTGGACTAAGTTGTTTTTGTTTTCTCCTTCTGTCGGTCCTGATCAGCCAATCTGAAATATTAAATAAAGCATTAATTACAAAAGGGTAATAAGGCTCGCAACAAACCTTCGACTTAAAAAGACTGAATAAAATAAAAACTATCCTTGATCACGCACCTGGGACATGATTATGTTAGATTCAAATTAAAACATGAAAGAATGCACTTTATCCCCCTTAATTTGACAAGGAGTCCGGTCTTAGTGCGGTGGAATACATTACTCTCCCGGCTTACCGCACTTATAACTGACATCTCACCAATCTACATTCAAGGGCTTCAAAAGGGAATAAAATTATGAGGAAATTACAAGGCAAGTGAGTTTTGGTCCCACACGGGGAATTAAAACTTATTATCTGTGACAACCTGTCAGCCAGTGAGAACTCAAACACGAGCACAAAGCTCTGTGAGCCGCAGAAGGGAGTAGGAAAAAAAAGGAATGATAAAAGAATAGGGGAAGGAAAAGAGAAAGGGGCAGTTAGAGACATCATTTTTGCATGAGAAAAAGGCGCCTCCCGGTAGGCTTAACAATAAATGTTTTCGACGGCCCTGATTCGACAAGCTTGATCTCAATGTACAGTGCGGTCGTAAAATTTTTCAGATCATACTTTTGTTTTGTATTTGGAGTGAACTGATCCTGTTTAAATGAGTTCATTTCAAGAGATGGTTCTACCTAACGAGGGTCCACACAGAACCATATAAGCCCCAAGGGAGACGAATAATGAATTATAACTGTTCAACAACTCTGTACTGTTTCTATTAAAGGAAAGCTAATGATAAAGAGTGAGCAAAACAAATAATACATCACCTGCCATTAAACAAGTTCAAGCTCAGCCCATCACAATCACTTTAACCAGTTCAAGGAAATTACAGAACTCTCCGGAGTCGACAGTCAGATGCAATTAGTGGGACTGATGGCAAATTAGACTAAATGATCATGCTATCTGATTTAATGGGCCTGGCGTGCACATCCATCGCATGTCACGAACGTGAATCCCAGAGGGGAGAGTCGAACATTTTACTTTAATGTCCCCCAAGGAAATCCACTCCGATTCGGTCCACCCACCCCTAAAATCCCACCTGGGAATGCCCGGAGAGCTGCATGAAAGCCCCTGCAAAGCTGAGAGAAACTTCAGAAAGAAGCTGCTTCTTAGAAGTTGCTTCGAAACATCCAAGCATTACTAAGTTTAAGCAACTTCAGAAAAGCCTTAAAGCTTGGCTACTTCTCAAAATTTTTTTCTTTTACTCCCATAAAGAAAACAAAAACTGTTTTGCGTGCGGCGGTTTCGACCAGCTGTGCGCTTCGCCACGGCTGCCCCGCTGAATATGTGAGCAGAATTATGACAATGAGCTCCGGTCTCCCTGTTAAATTACACAGAGGCATGGAGGAGGAAGAGGAGGAGGGGGGAGGATGAGGAGAATTTTGGTTGCTCATTCCTCGGCTTTGTGTCATCCTGCTGACATCTGCTACATTTGCATGGCAGCTGGAGATCCTTGGATTAAGCGCTTACAAGAGTATTGCCATATCTCATTTAACAACATAATCATCTTATGAGGAAAGCGATGTTTCATCCCTGGTGCTTTACAAAGCTTGGCATGCAGTTTCCCCCGACTCTCTTCCTTTCTGCCTCTCATCTCCGTCCCTCCTCTCCTTCCTTGTCTCCATCTCCCTCTCTTCAAGCTGTCCCTCATTTGCTTTGATACCCTGTAACTTGCAGTTTTGGGGGATTTTCTTGTCGAACGGGACACCGAGTGTGTGTGGTCCAGTGTAGACCAGATTATTAAGCCGGCTGCTCTTTCAATTTTTTCCTTCTCTTAGGCTATCTGGTCCTCGAAAGCTCAATCAACATTTCACCAAGGTCTTTGGAACGACGATTAAAAAAGAATGAGCCACATCAGAACAAAAACTCCAAGGATGCCTGTGCTTCAATGCTGCCTCTTGTGGCCAAAGAAGAGGACAGTTAGAAACCCTTAAACCCAGAAGGACAATGTCTGGGTTCTATGTAGCTGGTATTGATCATGTTCAGCAGCTAAAAGAAACACTTATGACAGCTGAATTGGTCATATAAGGGTAAGTTTCTAAGTTTTCTGTAAGGACAGAAGGCCTGAACCAAGATAGTTTCTTTCGATTTTATGCTCTTTATTCTGTGGGTTGCATGCCGCGATTGCTATAAAACTTTGTATAAATGAACAATAATGACCCTCAATGGATAGACTTTCATGTTCTTCAAAGTAGGAGAAGCACATTTCTTTTGTTCTGCGCTTTCATGACCTTCAAGCAATTTGGAAACAACATGGATGGCACAAAGACGATGGACTGTAAATAAAACTTCTAACCAATCTAGGTCACTCTATGAGAAGTTACAGCCTAAAGCTATTCAGAATAAAAAACTGAGCAAAAATTTGATATACAAAATGCACAGTAATAAAATGTTTCTCACCATCAATTTAACATCTGCTTTTGTCATTCATGTTTGTGCTGTACGTGTAAGACATCAAACTCAGCAAGTCGTGTACCAAAACTTTCCTACATTCCTAGTGATTGGTTCATTCCACTCATTAGTACAGTTCTCTGACTGTACGGGACCTTGAAGTGAATTTTCCCAGTTGCAAACTAATTTTTTAGATTATTCAGACAGCAAATGGTTGCACTTTTGAACTATTCATTATTGATAAAGAACAATCAACGATAAAAGAAAATATACTTTTGTTGTTTTAGGCAAAAATGTTTTTGCAACCACTGGTTAGACTGTTATGAAATTTCTTATTCCTTTTTGATGCTGTCTACAGGTCAAAGCCATGGTTTAGATGTTTGATTTCTAATTTTATTGATTGATTGATTGATTGATTGATTGGTCGATTGATTTACAAAGTATGTATCCTAATGGTAATTTACTATGTTTTCCTCTAGCGCCACCACAAGGCTAACATGGTCTGAGGAAAAGTTTTGATAATTTCTGCATGGATTGTCATATTCTCCATGCATACATGTTTCCCACAGGATGAACTACAATAACTTTGGTGGTCCAATAATTTAGTTTGCAGCATGCAAAAAAATGGCATTCCCTTCACCCACACCTTCAAAATAGTTAGCATGCTAACATGCTAAACATGGAGGATGGTGAATGAAAGATGGTGAGTATGGTACTTGATACTTGCTGAGCATGTCAGCATTGGGATGAGAGTATGTTAGCACACTACTGATAGCATCTGCTGTAACTCAAAGCAACAATGCAACATGTAAATATGCTAACATAACATGCAGCTGTGCTAACTGCTAGCATGGTTGTAGGACATCTTACTCTTCCCTTTGTTTTAACCCACAATGGACTTTGTAACTCCCCTTTTGAAAAGACCTATTTAACTAAAGTTTTACTTACTTGCCTCAGAAAAGTCCCTATAAGGTAAGCTTGGTTAGCAGCAGCATGAATAAATGGAAAAGCTTATAATGGAAAGTCCTGACAAGAGTTTGTTCTTACATCAGTAATGGTTTGCATGGTTCCACAATGAGGGATCTTTGCTGTGACCTTTCTGGGCTTGGGATTTCGCTCCCTTGCTTCAGACAGGGAGATAAATGGCTCCGTGTCCACTCAGGTTACCAACACAAGTCCAATTATTTTGTCTTTGCGCTCCAATCTAGTTTGCCTTTTTTGCTTTTCCTTGAGTGTGTGATCAAATCTTGTGCTTGCTCCTGGAATCCTGGCTCAGGCCATCTCTGCTTTCCACACCATGTTTATTTCATAAAGAAATCTACAATATCAGAATCATCAGATGAGTGCATGATATGAGATAGCAGCATGGTGCAAGAATGTG
Source organism: Acanthurus reversus (assembly GCA_029823135.1). NCBI lineage: Eukaryota > Metazoa > Chordata > Actinopteri > Acanthuriformes > Acanthuridae > Acanthurus > Acanthurus reversus. The sequence goes on along the minus strand of JAPXVT010000017.1, from coordinate 15,142,288 downwards.
CTGATGCTGTCGAGTCTTTTTTATTCTCTCTATAGCAGCACCGGTAAGCGATTCATATTTTGCTTTTACGACGAGTCACAGCTGTAATCATCTCTACAAGGACAACAAATCGGCTTGACAGAGATGGCCTCTTTATTTCTCTACATATAGACAAATAGTTTGAAGAAACTGCACACTGTACGTGCAAAACCACTTAATATCCTGCAAAGCAATATTTAATAGTTGCATGTGTATTCAGTTGATAATGCACTCCAGCACTGCCTGTATTATTAAAATAAGAAAGCATCAATCGTCATGTAGTCAGTATGGCATCTCCAGGTGCTTTTAACACCCATGTCAAAACTATCTCTTGCACAGTATGAGTCACTGAGGCTAATTCTGCTGGAACAAGCTGTGTTTTGAACAAATTTGGTTTGCTAATTCACAGCTGTTTGATGTGACGATGTTTAACTGACTAAAAGAGCTTAAATTGTAAGTTCTTTTTGGAAAAACTCAACATAAGGCGTTCGCGGACCACAGGAACCTTTTCATAGTTCTAAGAACCTCCAGTTTTATTGTATCGCGCTGCTCAAACCATGAACAATCATAGTTCTTATAACTGTGTTTTGAGGAACTTCTTTTTAGCTCCAACTACACAGTAGGTGCTTTTGTAGCACCAGAGGAACTATAGTCACAAGATGACACAAAACATTTTCGGACCAAACAGCTCTGGAAACAATTTGTAAGGAGTTGTTCACTGGGGAGTTCCTAGGGAACTGAACACTGTTAAAGGCCTACTCTCTGTTAGCATTCACATCGCTAATAGGAACCCCCTACATAAGCCACATGAACTGGCCAGCAGTTGGTGCATTAATGTCACTTCTACGTGACTTACAACGTAACTTTGCAAAAACAAAGGAAGGCTAACGTTACTGCATCACTGCTCCAGTCAGTACCGGTTCACCCAATACACACACTACGCACGTTGCGTAGGGCCCCGCAAACCAATAGAGGCCCCGTTACCTCAGTGACGTTGACGTGGGAAAAAAAAAAACAAAACGTGACGACGTGACCGTCCGTCGCGCACGTGTGTCTTCCCAGATTCCCAGCGCATCTTAAGCATAGCATGACAGGGTTTAACACGCCACGATGAAGCGGAGTTTTCCCTCGGGGTATGAAAAAAGGAAGAAGAAACAGCATGACAATGAACTGCGGGAACAGCAGTCAGGTAACTCTCCTCTCTGGGTGGGAGAGTGGGAGGGACTAGTCCGTGTTTGACCTACATTAACAGGGCGGTGAGCCCTGAGTGAACCCCAGTCTCCGTGTGCCTCTTGCTGGCTTCTATAAGTTGTAGCGTAGTTACAACTGCACTTATACAAAATGGAAAGTAATGGATAAATATTGACTAAGATTGAATTTTATTTGCTTGGATAGCCCACAGGCAAATATAAATGCAGAAATCTAAGTGAATAAATAAAACTCATGAAATATTATGACAATGGTGCTAAATAAATCATAATTATATAATACATAATAATATAAATAATTACCTACATTTGAAATATATGAAAGTAAATCAAGTGCAGGCTGCACTTACTTTCATATATTTCAAATGTATGTATATTTCAAATGTAGAAAGTGCAGAAAGGGACACTTTTAATGGTGAGTTATTTCAAACATTAACATGTTTACATGCCCAACATTTAAGACTGTATGATTGTTTGTTTACACATTTAGTTTGATTTGATTTGTTCTGATTTGGTCTGATTTTATTCTTAGTTAGACCAACAGGTAGCAACAGTGCAATATGTTTAAAGGGGGGATGAGTGGAAGCACTGGGGTGTCAGGTGCGACTGTTGAGTTCAGTTAGGAGGGCCCCTTGGCAGAATTTTGCCTAGGGCCCCATGGAGGTCTGAACCGGCTCTGACCACTCCCCCCCAAAAAAGAATAACCTGGACCTAGCTTCGCTCAACAACTATAGGCCAATCTCCAACCTCACCTTCCTCAGCAGGATTATGGCAAAGGTCATATTCCAGCAACTGAACTGTTATCTTACTGACAATAATATCTATCATAAATTTCAGTCGGATTTTCCGCACGTCTCATTGCAGAGAAATTTCTCTTTTAAAGTTGTTAATGAAATGAGGATTAATACTGACGATATGAAAACGTCAGTCCTTGTTCTTTTAGACCTAAACTCTGAATTTGATCCGGTGGATCAGTGGATCCTGCTGGAGAGACTTAGGAACTGGGTAGGTGTGCCTGGTACCATTCTCCAGTGGTTTGAGTCATATCTCCATAATAGGGATGGGTGAATACAGCATTATCTGTATCTGTATCTGTATCTTTACCTGTTCAACCAACCACATTATCTGTATCTGTTTCCATGCCTGGAATGGGATTATTTAAAGCAGAAGTGGGTGGAGCTTAATAAGAAGTGACCTCTTTCCACCTGAAATTAACCGTTCTTAATCATACATTGCTTCTTTTAGGGTTGACTGTGTGTGTGGAGCAGAACTGCAGTGTGTCCAGGGGAGGATTTGGACCTCTGTGAGTATTAGGTACAGAGTGATGTGTAGATACTGCACAGATACTGACACGTTTTACTCATTCAGTGACTGTGCTTGTGAAAAGTGCATTATCCATACTGGATACTCGTTTCAGCCAAGTACTTGGCTCATCCCCACTCCACAACTGTGATTTTATTGTCGTACTTGTTGACTCTGCAGTCCAACAGTCACATTTAGTGTGTGGGGTCCCACAGGGTTCCGTCCTGGGTCCTTTTCTTTTTTGCTTTCCCTTGGCCACATTATCAGCAAACACAACATAAGCTACCATAATTATACCAGAGACACAGGTTCTCATCTCATTATCCACTGACGACTTTCAACTCAAAACTACCTAGTTAGCTGCTTGGAAGAGATCAGCCACTGGATGGCAGCAAACTTCCTTCAGCTGAATAGGTTAAAAAAATGAGATTTTGGTTGTGGGTGCTATGGCCTGGAGACGGCTGGTGTGTGAGTACCTGGAGTCCAGATCTCTAAAAACAAGTGAAGAGATCAAAAACTTTCATGTAACCAGGGATGGTCTCTAAAAACTTAAGCTTTAGGAATCATATCAACAACATGGCCAGAGTGGCCTTTTTCCAACTGAGAAACACCTCTAGGATCAGAGGCTCCCTTTCCCAGTCCAACACAGAGAAGCTCATGCATGGTTTTGTTGTGAGCAGACTGGACTTTTACAATTCTCTTTTTATGGGTCTTCCGAGCAAAACAATTCATAGGTTACAACTTACCCAAAACTCAGTCACACGAGTTCTAACCAGGTCAAAAAGATTAGATCACATAACTCCAGTCCTTCATAACCTTCACTGGCTACCTGTTGTGTTTAGAATACATTTCAAAATTTTCTTTCTGGTTTGTAACACACTTAATGGTCTGGCTTTGCAGTACATATTAAATTTGCTATCAGCTTACCATCTCAGCAGATCCCTCAGATTGCAAGGTGAAAATATCCGCCATGTGCCTGGTGAGATGGATTTCAGCATTTCTACGCATTAAGAGTGAAACAGTTCGCCTACTGATCTTAGACTTGCTTCAACATCCTGTTCTTTTTAATCCAAACTAAAGACTTTTATTAGTTGAGTTCATTCTTAATTAACACACTACACTTATATGTTTATATGTGTATATGTGCTTGTGGGTATCTACCTGTATGAGTGGATGTTTCTGTGCATTAACACAATTGTACCGATGTTGTTCCTTTGTTTTCTATGCAAAGCACTCTGAACTGCTTTTGAATGAATTGGTGCTATATAAATCAAATCGTATTTGATTTGATTTGATTTATGTGCAAGTGCTCACCAAGGGAGTGTACTTAAAGATGAAAGGTTGACAGAGTTGGGTTTTCAAGTGGGCACCCTCTTTGCATTTTGTTGATGAGCCCATGACACCTCTAGAGGGCTAAACAGTGAATTCTGGTGTCCCAAGACCACCCACCTCTGTGTCTGCCTGGCCAGCTTCTTCGGTGCACAGCAGGGGTCTTGCTTTTTCAAAGCCACTAGCTTCTTCTCTGATGCCTCAGACACAGCTTCGATTGCTAGGCTCTGGTCTCTGACTCCTAGGTCTCTGAGCAATCTGGTGATAGATGTTGCCACAAACCCTTTGACCCCCACTTCCACAGGGTAGACTTAGGTGTCCCAGCCACGATGTTGTGCCTGTGAGGCTAAAGTGTCATTGCATAGGTGATTTTGCTCATAAGCCTCATCTACTGAGTCCTCTCAGGGTACAGTGAGCTTAATGATGAAGACCCTCCTGAGACAGGGGGACCAGGGTACTACATCAGGCTTTGGAGTGGTAGTTGCAGTCTCTGGAGGAAATACGAACTGCTGGCCAACATCAACCAGCATCTTCCAGTTGCAGGCTAGACTAAGCTGGCCTTGCTTCAGTGTTGCGGGACTGCTCCTACTTACTTTAGCCCCCTCACAGACAAAGGTGGCTGTTTGCTGGGGGTTGGATGCTGATAGTTGTGGGGAGTTGGTGGTCATTTTTCAGGTTGGAGGCAAGACTCTTTAAGACGTGGTTGTGATGCAAGGTGTAACGCTTCTGAGTGAGGCTGACTTTACACCCTTTGAGTTTGTGGGAGCCTGGCCCAGAGCAGAGGGCACATCCTGGATCCTCACCAAACAACTGATTGAAATTAACTAGTGTAAGAAGGATGCTATATGTAGCTCTGATTATAAAGTTAAGCCCTACCAGTCTGTCCAGCTGATCTTCCTCCTCTTCACACTGTCCAATTATGTCCACTGTCCCTGTTCACGAAGAGAGACTGCCTTGGTCCACCCTGCAGGCTCCTCCTGCTGGCATACTTCCTCCACCTCCATCTTCCTCTTTTTTGGAGCTGTGTCTCTGTTTCAAGCTGGATG
>JAPXVT010000017.1:15024796-15037295 GCA_029823135.1 Acanthurus reversus | reverse complement strand
GGTCCCTCAGGGGCACTGTCCTGAACCAGTCCAACGCAGAACCAGCGGTAGTCATGTTTTCATAATGAGGAGGGAATTTAATGTGCTCCAACTTCAAGAGCTTCAGTAGATGTTCAGCATCCTCTTCAAGAGTCTCTAGATGGCCGACAAAATCATACCTTAGAAGTAAATCAAGACAGAGTCAAACAACAGGTGAAACAAACATTGTTTTGTTTAACCACTGAATTCATTTGTAAGTTTTATGGACATTGAAGGAGCACATAAACAATTGGTGGAATGTGAGGAGAGGGAAAATAAAACATGAAACATGTGTGCTGTTGTGAGTGATAGATATTCAGTGCATTTTAGAATTGATTTAACTCTGAATATTAAGGGGAACAAATTAGAATCTTGTGATGGCCTCCTAGGCAGCAAGCAAGAACTGCTCCTGGATCAAGTGAAGATTGAGAGCAAGAAAACATCAAGTAAAGAATTTAGGTTGTAACCCATGTTCTGGGGGCTTAACCTATTCTAAAGTCAAGCTATTTTGTCTCATCTATTTCAATTTTAATTTTAATTTTTTCAAAATAATCTCAGAAGTGTCCAACTCTTTGAAAATACACTTTCAAAACACCTGAAGCTGAAACAAGTGTAGTGTTGAAAACACTATCAGAAGAGGAAGATGAAAAGAAAAGTGCCTAGGTTAAGGTAATTGAGCTTCGATTAAGTGAAATTAGAAATGAAATTACTGACAGTGAGACATTAAAGTAATTTTATTGATAAATAAATGAAGACCCTGGCAAAGGGAGTTTCAGGTAGGAGTTTAAATATTTTGAGTTCATGGAAAAGTTTCAGAGTAAATGTGAGAATAAACATTTAACTCACCATGTACAATTTGTGTTTTTTTGTAACAGCAATTTCTCCTCTAAAGCAACAGTTATGACATTTACAACTGCAACCCTGCTGGTAAAAATCGCCTTACTGTATCGCACAGGGGTGGCACATTTGGTGCATCGGCCTCCAGTGGGGTTCAAAGGGCATCTTCCCCGTTTGCGGGTCTACCAGGTACTGAACAAAGTTGTAAAATGAGATTTGCCTCCCGGAAGCAAACGCCTCGTCCACTGTCTGTGGTGGATTAGGCTGGTTGCCATAACGGCGTAGAATGTCTCGGGCAAAGCTTTGATAGAATTCCTGATTGTGCTGTTGGAACTTGTTTCGAAAGAGGGAGATGAGGCGGACAAATGGATCCCGGACAAACAGGAACGTGGTATAATTCCTCAGCTTTGCCTGTGGTCAACAAAATAAATATACATTAATCCTCTGTTCTAATTAATAAGCCTCTTATAAGACTAATGAATATTACACGTCAGTTAGTTTTACTCCAAAAAACTAGCCTTCATCTCTGTCATCGGGATGCTGTTTAGGAGACTGAACAGGTTGGGGTTGTGGACCAGATCACCAGATATGGACATGACGTTATGATGGAGTTCACTCTTCTTCAGGGCAAACATGACTTTCTTCCAGTTGGTACAACCCACCTATATGAACAAGACAGAGAGAAAGACCCCATGCCAGCAGCTGTGTGAATGCTTTTAACAAAATGAAAGCATGCTCACAAAAACAGTGTTAACATACTAACAGGTAAGATGTTTAACCTGTTAAAGTCCCCATGAAATGAAAATTGATTTTTAGTTGTTTTGTTTTTTAATCAGATATGTGTTGCTCTTATCCTTGCCTATATGACAATAGTGGTTTTGCAGTTTTGATTTTATTTTATTTTATAGTTAAGCATTTTCTGGAAAACGTTTCAAAAATACCCATGACTCATCCTGCACTCCGGGGGCGTATGTTAATTTTGCGCCCAATAAAATTCTTTCTTGAATTCGTTTTTCCATGTTTACACTGCTAGCTCCTGTCAAATTCAAATTTCACAGGGGGTGTAACACACATTCAACGCGACTGGCTCCTCTAAACACTAATCATTATCTGCGACATGTCCCGCCCTAGCTTATCGTTTTTACAGGACTTAGGTAAATTCACAGGAGTAAATGGCACTCTGACATCCATTTCAAGGGGTCTTTAAATGTCTACCTTTCGTGTGTAAGTGTGTTGAGTATGAGGGGAACACACCACAGGGTGATGCAATGCGTATAGTAATGCAGTAACTACAGGGAAGGTGCATACCTACTCTGCACCGGCTTGCAACCTTTTCGCTTATGCTGTCACTTGCTAGCCCCTAAGGTAAACAGGGAAGCAGCCTTGTGAGTAAGTCTTCTCCTGCAAGTTCACAGCCTTTCCTTCACCAATACTCCTGCAGGCTTCTTCTTGGCCACACACGGTACCTAGTTTCCTCACCTCCAGGGGATCTCAGGGCTGCGGTGGTCCCCCGAGGTGTGGGCATGCGATGGCATCCACCAATCACTGCCCTGCTGCCTTGTTGGTAAGTCTGGGAAGACAAAGGCTAGAGCACCCCCTGAGAGAAGATGTTTGGTGCACCAGAGGTGACCCTCCATCAGACTAGAGCTCTGGCAGGCAGCTGCAACTGTGAGGACAGGACGTCATCCTGGAGTTTTTCCTTGCCATCAGAGTACAACTCGCTATAGAGAAGAAGTGGTGATGGTGCAAGCACACCCCCTCCTTCACTTTAAATAACTTCAGTGCGCAGGAATCTGCTACAGGTTTATTAGAGTTCCACCGAGAGTGTTTCAGCATGCATATACTTGCTAGTTAGCATTTAACTTAAAGTACATCTGAGGCTGAGCGTCACTATTTTGTTTTGACTTGATTCACACTGCCAGCTGTTTTTAAAATGAAGGTGCAGATTAATAATTTATAAAATTTATAAAATTTGCCACTTTCACAGCAAGAACCCAGTATGAGAGGTGCCCACAAGCATCTGTGTGTGGTATACAAAGTCATTTAGCCATACAGCTTTTTTAACACATGATTAATGTTGTGAAATGGCTCAGTTTAGTTAGGTGTAGTCATCAAAAGCACTTGGTTAGGTCTCACTTGCTGTCTCATACTCAAAAAATTAAGACACTTGTTTGTGACCCACCACTTAACCCTTGCCATCCCCCTTCTTAGCATTTTGTTGCTATTTATATCAGCCTTTCTCAAACTTTTTTGTGCCAGGGCCCAGAAATGTATGGCCCTCAACCTCTGGGGCCCACTTATGTAATTATTCGTGGAAAGAATTGCTTTACAGCACTTTGCTCTGGTTGGCCATTTCATCTTTCTTTCTTTTCAAATATTCCACAGATTTATCCTTAGGATGTGCATGCTTTGTCTCCGAATGTCTGCACATTTTTAGTTGTTTCATTGCTTCATTGCTGAGAACCATTTGGCAGATTACACAGACAGGCTTTGGTGAGCAACTTCTGCTGGATACAAAACCAAACTTAATGTATGTTGGGTTGTACTTGCGATTGAATGGACAATATTTTTTGTCTCAGGTTCTTTGTTTGTTCGCCATTCTGTGCAGATGTATTAAAATAAGTATTCAAAGGCTTTTGTTGAGAGCAGACCATGACTAGCTTGTAGAGCTGGATGAAATTTTTGCGGTACGAGCTTGTCATTTCTCAGCAAGAGTAATTTAGTGCTGTTGAGAGAGCTGTTAAATGAGTGGCGAAACTGTCATGATGACAGGATTTGTTACCGTACTACTGCAACTTACAAAGTCTTCTGGGTATTGCAGTATTTTGCACAGCTGAAAGTAAAGCTGCTTAAGCACAGACATTTCGTTAAATATTTAGTTAAATTATTTGTTTGGGTGGTTGCTGCGGACTGGCAGGCATCGCTCCGCGGTGCGGTGCCGGTCCCCGACCCATTTGAGAAACACTGATCTACTAGACACGCCCACACCAGTTTTAAGCACCTCCCAGTTCCAGCTTTAAGCTCCACCCATATTGGGTACAAGTACAGATAATTTTGTTAGTAAACAAGTTACAGGCACAGATAAAGTTGTGCTCCCTCATCTCTGGTAGCTAGCAGTATCTTAATTTTTGTTATTTAGAACTCAGTCTGCAAATCTTTGTTAATCCATTTTATTCATTTTGTCCTTACCTCCTATGCAGATGAGGGCGGTGTGGGTGAAGCCAGAGACAGTTAACAAGAATCGAGACCTCCCACTGACTGTTCACTTCCTGCGCCAGTGTCACATGGGTTTCACCACAGGACCCGCCCCTTTAGGAGTCAGGAACCAGTCTTAGTCCATTCATTCTAATGGGAGAAATGAACGTGATCATACTGACAATTTTTTTTGTGCCCCATCATCACCATAATAACTATTGAACCCATTTTTCACAAACCACATATCTTCTCAACATTCTGACACAAAAAATACCATTTTTCAGATGCACAAATCAGGAGAAAATTAACCTCTTTCGAGACCTGTTGCTGTCTCAGCAACACACTCTCACGAGACCTGGGAACCAGTGCTTCCTGCCTTGCTTCACAGCGGACATAAACAGGCATCAACGGACGTTTAAATGGTCTAACGGGTGAAACCATGAATGAAAAGTTAAAACTTACATCAAACAAATATCATGCGATGCAAAATCTATTTGCTTTTATCCATTCACACGACGTCAATGACACTTTCAGACGAGGTGGAGGAATGGCGGTTCGTTAACTGTCTCCATAGTAGACAAGACTCCGCCCACTTAGGAGACTGGAGTGTATACCATTTCACACCATGGGGACAGCGTGCAGTAGGGTATCTTGTGTTAATATTGACTCTCTTTGGTGAAGGTGAACAGCTGATTACAACTCCTTACCGTGATGTATTTGCAAACCAAACCCACCTTTCAGTGATCCAGTCAAATATCAAAGCCAAACTAAGCCCCGCCTACATATTCTGACGCTCTAACTTCCATTTCACTGTGACTTTAAACACCAACAATGAATTTCTAATATTTCTAATATTTCAGCCCCTAATCTGAATGGTTAGATACCACAAGAGGACAAATATGTTAAATTGTAATTTGGTTGAACTGATGCTATGAATGGTCTGTTGTTTAGTCTTACTATAATGGTGTCGAGTTAAAAAACTTTTGAAAGTGTTTATCATTTGGCCTCAGATTACCCTTCCATTGGGCTAGGAGTTTGACAAATGCACTTGCAGCTATTCCTCCGTGTGTGTGTGTGTGTGTGGTAGTGTCTGGATCTCTGTCCCAAAGTAAGCAGACTGTTTACGTGCTAATGGAGTTATGGTTCCCATATGGCAGCTATCATAGCGTAGGCTGGCACAGATATACACGCGTGCGTGTGCACACACATACAGCATCAAACCCATGCATGCACACACACACACACACGCCATGGCAGCTGCCAGTTTGACAGGCCTGAGTGCAAGAATTTTTATGAGGCCCACCCTCAGCCTGAGATGCACAAGCTCACGAACTCTACCACAATGGTCACATTTTTCAAACAATGACTCTGTTATGAATGAAAAAAATCAGTGAGTGAATGAATATGCGTCATAACCTAGACTATGACTGATGCTATGACTCAAAGCAGTAGCACAATTTTCCATCAGCAAGGTACAAATTAACTAGTCTGACTCACTGAAGGCAGGCTGTGGGTATAAGCTAACCATTTAGCATTTGGTGACTATTTCAGTTAGTCTTACTCGTGATATTTCACGATTTAAATTAAGTGTACTCAAACAGTCAGACCACAATATAACATGTAGTGCAGGATTTGCATAAAAATCACATTTTTTGTCTTTTGTTTTGCTTTGACAGTAAACTTTTTAAAACCAGAGAAAGAAAAATATACGAAAGCAGTTGGCTACCCTCTGCAAATTCACAGAGATCCAGCACGCCCCTGAATGTTAAATGAAAGAATATAAAGCATATGCATTTGTGTATTTATTATACATTCACCGTGTGAGTTAGAGAAAGATCTAATTAGAAAGCAACAAAAAAAGGAGCTTTGAATTTCGATTGTGGGAGAAAAGGCTCCCCAAATTTGGCCAATTTTTGAAAAATAAAAAAGTAATTTACGGAAACTGTCTGACTCAAGTGTGATAATTTTAAGCAACCCCAGACAAATGCATTTTCAAACATGCATAAATGTCCTGTTATTTACCAATTGTTATGCTGTTTGCATATTCAGTTCATATTCAGCACACGACGCAGTTTGTGTGATAAATGCTTCCCGCACATCCTTGATTAATAGCTCTGAGAATATATGTGAAAATGGTGGCGATGAAGATGATGATGGTTCCTAAATAAGGATTAGCCCACTGCCATATTAAACCTGCTAGTCAGGCGCCGGAGCTCTGGGTCATATCGTTGACTGCGCCTGCCATTCATCTTCATTCGGCTGTTTTCACTCCATCATCGCTGAAGGTCAAGCTGAGAGATACATGTGAATGAAACGCTCCCCTTTTCGCAGTCAATTATATGTTCATGTGTCAAAGGCATGATGGAGAGGATGTGAGAATGTTGGATCCTGGAGACCTCTGGCATTTTTCAATTTTAGGGTGGGAGCATCGCACTGCCCGATATGGAGCTACTGTATATCATGTGAGGTGTGTCGCTGGGGCGATAGGAAAAATGTATAGGCCCATAAAACGGGCTTATCCGCCTTTCTTTCTGTCTTCTCAGTTTTTGTGGACAAGATAATAAGACACGGAGTAAAATGCTTTGTGTTTATGTGGACATGGCCGTGTGATATACACACATTTCCTCCCTCGAACTGCTTCGGTGTTTGAGAATGCAGGTGAGCAAACCTGAGCATGATGGCTAATAAATCATGTGTTGCAGGTTCTGTTCTATCAAATTACTCAAGAGTGTATTTATTAAGTTACTCACCAGTGTTATTCATTCAAACCGTTTTGAAAACATGAGAGAATCCTCTGGCTGGACATTGACATTGGAAAATCAACAGAACAGTTCGTTGCCAGTGCTATCAGGGGCTTTACTTCAGTAGAAAGTATTTCTTGTAAAACCTGTTCACAGTAAGGTGTGAATGCTTTTTTTTTTTTTGCCTGGAAAAATGAGCACAAAATCAAGGTCCATTCACCTCCTTTTGCTCAAGTATCTCCACTTAAGACGGTCTAATCCACGTGCTTCTCTCTGATCAAACCAAGCCAGGTTTGGAAGCGCCGATTTTTGTTTTAATTGAGAGATGGGCTCGGTGCTGCCTCTTGTGGTTAATGTTGAAAGAAAAGACTATTACTGCAGCTCTCACTAAATGTAATTGCAGTGGGTGTTTTTCATCCTCCGGCCACAGGGGGCAGTAATGAGCCCATTATCTGCTGCTCATTAAGTGTTTTCGAGTGCTACTCTTCAGTTTTCTTCGATGATACGGACTCACTGGTTGGTTGGTTAAATGCACGTCCGGCTGACTCTGCAAATTTCAATAATGAGCAGCACGCAATGGCTTTCCAGTAACAAAGTAGAACTACTTTGTTTCTGTTCTCAAGTAGGTAGATTTTCAGGTATCTGTACTTCTCTTGAGTATTTATTTTTCAGATTTTTTTTTTTTCAAACTTTTACTTCCTACATTTTAATACAGATATCTGTTCTTTTGGGGTTTTTTTGGCTTTGCTCAGGACACTTTATAAACCCAAAATGTCGTTATTTGACACTCTGGGAATGAGATTCAACAATCAACTGATTTTCTGATGAGTTTCCTCGACAGCTCGGATAAATCTTACAGATTCCTTGAGTTTGATAGTCTTTGCATGATATAAATATAACATGAGGTTCAGGTAGCTTTGCACAGAAATGGCTGGTAGAAACGTCCTTCAGAGGGAAACTCACTATTTATTCTCAGTTATATGATGTTTTTCATTTAAAGAGAGATTTTAAGATAACTGACAGTGACAGTATCACTGTTTATCAATGTACAACCTATTCAAAATCAACAGTGTACGAATCACAAAACAATAACAATTCTAGCTAAGAATATGATTTGAAACTTTTGACATTACGTTGCCTTTTGCCTTTTTATTCTTTGTGCTCCATCTGCAAGAGTTCGCTCACTCATTGAAATAAGTGTAATGCAGAGGACAGTTTCAGTCCTGTTCTGTAACTTTGTTTTTGTGATTTTTCCCTGTAATTCTCTCCTCGTTTGATAGACAGATACTTTATTGTCATTAAACCTTAGAACAACATAATTTAGTTGGCTTATTTGGAAAACATTTCCGAACATCAGAAAAGAGAGGAAGAGATAGAACAATACAGTCAAACAGCGATAAATGGCACTATGGTAACAAAGTAATGAAATAATAAAGTAAATGTCAGTCTGTATAATAAATAGCAATCTGTACATTTCAATCTAGATAGATTATAAATGTAAATATTAGTAGTTTAGCAATCACAGCTCTTGCATTTTTCAATCATCTCATATGTTTATAATGAAATCAACTAATAAAATAAAAATAAGACAATCTAGGCACGTACGAGGGTAAACGCAAACCTCTCTGCATTGTTATTTTACTGATTTATATTTATTGCTGTTTAAAGAACAGGGATGCTCCATATAAATGAAGAGCAGGCATTGGCTAAAATGCTTGATTTTATTTTATTTTTTATTTGCACTAGCAGGAAAACATGTTTGACACCGTTTGACATCAGCATCTCCTCATGGGAACACTTATAAAAAGCAGGCTGTGACCACATGACAAATAAAAGCACTTCACTCCATCTGCTTCATTGAAGTCTGAGATTCGGACTCGTGTTCCTGTGCGAGTGTGAGGGAGGACAGCGACTTTAAAAAAAAAAACACAGAGAGGCTTGCATGCTCAGCTACCCTTCCCAGAATGTGTAAAGGTTACATCAACCGGTGCTGCTGTCCATCGCGCTCCCCCCACAGTGGTCTCGTCTCGGCGCAGCCCAGTCAAGTTGCCGTTTCCTTGTGTCTGACTTGTGTTGTTGTTGTTTTCTCCTGTGGGCTGAGTTTTACACAGTCTGTCAATCTCCTGAGCGTCACACATTAGAAGGACCAGTGGAGTGAGACACCAAGAGTGATCCCTCTGGGGAACAACCCCTCTCCCACCTCCCACCAGTCCCCCAATCCCTCTCTGTTTGTCTCTCTTTATCTTCAAGCCTTTGTCTTCCTCTCTCCCTCCAGCCTTTTTGCACTCCCTGTATACCCTTCTCTCTTTCCTCATCCTCCTCTCTTCCTTCGGCACCATCAACAACTCCCCAGACTCCTGGCCAAGTTTGAGCGAGTCAGATCCCCTCTGTTTGGAGAGGCTACGCTACATCTGTCGGCGCGCTCAGCGCTCGAGTGGTCGGCCAAGCCCAGCCAACATCCCCCAGCATGCATCACAGCGAGTGTGCAACTAATGAACACGACTGAAGGAATGTGCCAGCGCCCGTCCCCTGCCTTTTTTGTTTGATAAGTTTCACTCTCAATAGGGGCACTTGTTTGCTACGATTCAGTCTGGAACAAGGAGCGGAAATATCAAGTCAGATGACCGTGAAATGTTTGTGGAAACCTCTGAGATGAAACGCGAGTCACGCTCCAAACTCTCTGCTGACTTTTTTTGAGGAGGAAAGTCAATGAATCACATGAAGTTCCCGAGTGAGCGCCCTCACAAAGGAGCTGGAGTTTGCAAAAGTTTTCGAACGGTGAGAGCATCCTGACCCTGTTAAGCACCTGACGAGAATGACTGCAGCCCCGGAAAATCTGAAAAGTCATATGAAAAACAGTCAGAGTCAGACGGAAAAAAAAAATCAACTTTTTTGCTCTTACAAGAGACTTTAGTTAAAGGGTTGTGTCCTTGCATGAGTGCAGAGATATGCGGGGAAGGGAGGGGTTGGAAATTTAAAGAAATATGAAAATGCAGAGCTTTTAACTCGGCCCGCCGTGTGAATGGCCCTGGCATTCTTCTGGATTTAATGAAAGCTCCCAATGTGAGTGAAAGCCTGAAATAGCATTAGCTGGCACACAATGGTAGCCTTAACTGTAGGTATTAAACCTTAACAGCAAAGACCTAATTGGCTGACCAGTGAATAGGCCAATGGGTGGCTGGTCCTTAAGCTGCAATGTCAAAATGCCTGACCGGCCAACAGCTCGCCCTTGTCGCCTTCTCTCTGTCACAAATGAGAAAAAGCTCGGACCTCCCTCTTGATGAAACGTCCATATCGACCTTGCATCTCCCTGCATGCCTTTTCTTTTGTTTGGGGGCTTTTCTTTACGGAATCGGCTTTAATTTCTTGCCAGATGTGACCACTATCAGTTCTTTCATCTATGCACACCTCACACGTTTAGATTTATGCTGCAGCAAGCGCCTCTCGGTTGCCCATTGCTGCCTGCATTTAACTCGCCTTCATGTGACAAAACCAACACAAAAACACTCAGTCAAGTGGGGAAAGCATCAGACTCTTGGATCTTTTACCGCAGAGAGTGGAAGGAGGGGGTCCAGGGTGCATCCAATCACTGACTCCAATGAAGTGAAGTACTCCCCGGCCAATAGAGGGACAAGACAGTGGAATGGTTGAGCACAATCATGCAGCGAAGCCCCCGTTATCCAGCCAAGTGTGCTAATCAAAACCTTGTGTGCCTGATCAATACCGGTGGACAAAAGATTGCACTCCTGGGGAACTGGCAGAGGCCCGAGGGGTGTATCAAAGGCCCGGGGAGAGGGGACAGATAAGAGACAGTGTGAGGAGCTGCAGGGTAATGCAGTAACCAGGGACAAGTTGAGTGATTTGA
This sequence comes from Acanthurus reversus, assembly GCA_029823135.1. Taxonomy (NCBI): domain Eukaryota; kingdom Metazoa; phylum Chordata; class Actinopteri; order Acanthuriformes; family Acanthuridae; genus Acanthurus; species Acanthurus reversus. The sequence continues at coordinate 15,026,639 of JAPXVT010000017.1, read as the reverse complement.
GAGGGTATGAAGTAAGACACTGCCTGGCCCAAGGAGAGAGAAGGCTCATACACAAATACACACATACACACGCACAACAGGCTGGGGAGTCGTTTAAAAATGCAGTGCCCGTTGTTTCTACAGCAGGAAAATCTTAATGTGCAAGAAGTCTGACAGAGGCCTCATCGTTTGTGATGCAGAAAAATGTCGAAACGTGTATCAACTTTCAAATCTGATCAGTTTTAAGATCATTAAAAACATTTTTTCCATCGTTGTTTTCCATTTGTGCCCTTGTCAGACAACTGAAAGAAGAATTTACTTTGGTACACTGAAAGACAAAAAATAGATCACAAATATAGGTAAAAGAAAAGAACTTTAGTTCAAAGAACAAGTGTGTAGCCTTTCTACTATTTCAGTATTTTGACTTGTTTTTTTCAGTAACAAATAAAAAAGGAAGACATCTGTCGTTTAAAGCATAACAGCAATTAAAAATATTGAAATTTTTGTCATCAAATTCAATTATTCAGTCCATATGCTAAATTACGTTGACTTCCAGAGGTTTGCTAATTTGCTTTCTTACTAGAAGCTGCGAGAGTAAATGAGTTCAGTTTGGGTTTCTAATTTAGTATCAGTTTGGTCTGTGTGCTGCTAGTAGAGAGGCTAGTCCAGGACTTGCTAGCAAGAAATGCTACCGCTAAACACGGCTTCCTGTAGCTCCAAAGTTTCCTCATTTGAAAGTGTTTGTAGCCTGCATGCTAACACTGACGGCAGGTAAGCCTACAATAATAAGTAACCCAACATTAGTTTTCAGAGTTAACAGACTACAGGACCAACAATTTTGATATTTATTTCATTTATTAATTTGAGGAAGGTAACACTCCAACTCTAATGCCAGGATAAATATTTCTGCAAACCACAAATATGTTCAAACTTAACATGTCTTTATGTTGATAAGTGTTGTAAATGATATGAAAACTCTGTGGTTACTTCCTCATTAGTAAAACACATAAAAGCCACTTTTAGTTGAAGTTATAAAAATCACAATTTGGCTTAAAGTAACTGCTTTTGTCGCCACAAGCACAGCTGGAAAATGTCCCATCTAATTTATATTTACTGAGTTTTGTTGGTTAACCTCAAACACTGGTCTGCTGTCTGACTTGACTGTAGCACCATTACCATTTCCTCCTCTCCCTTGTTGAAGCACTGGTGTCACATTAAATGTATATATTTAACGTATCCAATTTTAGCAGAAATGTACAATGCCAACATTTTATTCTGACAACTTGGTTGCACAGTCTCTTCTATCGTCAAATAACATTTTTCACCTCTTTAGCAAAGGTTGCACTGTAGTAGATGTTTAAATCACATTCTATATATTTATCGTTATTTATTCAGTAAATTTGTTTCAATTACAATTATCGATAAATCAGCTTTTCCTCCTCAGCCACTTTTTTTAATGAAATTTTTATGATATAACAGCATTTGCACTGTTAAATACATATATTGAAAAAATGCATTAAACCAGTGGATGGAAAATGTTTGGATGTAGAAAAGTGTACAGCAAAAGTTTATAATGCGGAAAGGTTCTGGAGAGGCTCAAATGAAGGCTTTCCAGGTTGAAATATAAAAATGTTGGTCACAAAAACACACGATAACAAAAAATGAATGACACGGTTCACATGTTAATTAAAAGTGAACTCAGTGAATCTAACTGCGTTCCTCGGCTTCAAGTGTAAATTACATGGACACCAATTTCCAAAAGCGCACACAGCATCAGATTTTCAAATTCTGCCTGCCAAATATTGAAGAGTGAAGATTTTTTTCTTCTTCATGATCTGCTGAGTACATTCTCCCATGAATGCTG
>JAPXVT010000017.1:14865718-14880941 GCA_029823135.1 Acanthurus reversus | reverse complement strand
CTGTGGCTTGGAATGCCCACACACACACACACACACACACACACACACAAACACACACAAGCTTCACACACACTGCATGGATAATATAAGGTTCGCTACAGCCGCACAGTGTCCGTGTGATGCGAAAATGAGCTGAGAATGCCATATTGTTTTATCGGCTGCTAGCAGTGTTGCATGTGTGCACCATAGCAGAGCGGCTAATACTAATCCTTACAGGTCTTCCAGAGTATTTTGTATAAGCTCCGAGTGGCATGCAGAAGAAAACAGCACAGGAAAAAAAAGGGAGCTGCGCTGCTTTATTTAAAACTGTAATTGGGTGTTTTCTCAAGCACAAATGAATTACATATAAAAAGATGTGAGTTGTAGCTAGTAGAGGTGATTATGGGTGTTATGCTTCAAGGGTAATATAAAAGCCCGATGAGAAAATCCTTTTGTTTTCAGATTTTGAGGATTTCCAAACATATTTCAGAGGCGTTTTTGGAGTTAGATGTTTTAAGCGTTTTGTTTCTGTAGCCTTGTGTGCGTGTGTGTGTGTGTGTGGCATGAAGCCAGCACCATCACTCTTATTAGCAGAGTGGATGAGTCACTCTGCTTCTCTCCTCTCCACATCATCCCGCTGTTGTTCCTCTTATAGATGGGGTCAGGGTTCAGAAGCACTCTGAGGACACCCGTCTGCGCCGTCCGAATTCACGTGTGCAGAACCTGCAATGGAGAAAAGACGCTTCCGGTGGGCGAGACCACCGCCTGCCCGCACGTGTCCTCACATACATGTAGAAATGCAAGATAAACGAGCGCGCCTGACGCACGGAGGGGACTTTATTTATGGGCGCGAGTGCTGACTGGTCGTATGTGCAGCGAGTGGATGAGTGCAGAGGGGAGGTAGAGTGCAAGCCGCATTTGATAATTGGCTGAGAGATCGTCACCAGAATGAAATTATGCTAGTTAATCTCTCCTCAATTAATTACCTCAGGAGCAGGCCACAGTACATTCATTATTCCAGGAAGAGTATTGACCCTGCTGGAAAGAGAAAAAAGCAGCCATATCATATTCATAGCGCTTAGCTGTAGCGCTGCTTTAATGCTGGTTTCCATATAAGCAGCTGCTAACAGAGAAAGAATAAAAAAGGAGGCAAAGGGAGCTGCATGTTAGCCTGGAAAATGCCTCCATGTGTGTTTTTATGCTGAGTCTGTCCCACTCAGGGGTCGGGCATCTCAAAAAAAGCGAGGCAAAAGGAGGTGACAGCTCATTACAAAACTCCATCAAGGCTCTATCTTTTCTCTTGCTCACTCAACCTCTCCTCTTTGTGGTTTTTTTCTCCTTTTCGCACCCATCCTGCACCTCTCGAGGCGAGGCAGGGGGGTTGGAGATTATTCCCTCCGTCGCCCTCACCAGCCAGTAAATACTTCAAGAAGCTCCGAAGACATAATAGATCACCTGCTGCCTCTTTTTCAACAGCATTCCTCCGGCAGGCCCTGCTTAAGCAGAAAGGTCACGTGGAAAAGTGTGTCATCGCTGAAAAGAGGCAAATGTGGGTCAAGTAGACTCATGAAACTGCATTTTACACAGCAGCAATTAAGAGAGACGGGAAATGTGTCATTTCCTGCTACCTCAATCAAATCGGCCTCCCACTCACAAGATCTATGGGTTACATATTTGAGATCTGGATTTAACTTAACTGTTGTGCCGAAACCCATCCCCCTGCTGACATTAATGCCATCAATTAATGCCGCCGCTCGCAGCGCACGCCATGACTTGTTTTTTCAAAGGTCATCGCTCCCCAGGATGCCCCCTTTTGTTCTCATTTCTCTCCTTGCAACGAATGTGTCTCTTACTCTCCTCCATCCCTCTTTAATTGTCTGGCAAACATCTCAGCGAGAGAAAGACAAATATCGCTTTTTCCCGTGGATATTGTTCTGTCTGAACTCGCCGTCACGGCGTTAATAATTTAGCACCTATTCTTTTTCTCACCGCTCCCTTCTCTCAGGAACGCTTCCTCCCTCACCTTATTTTCTCCTCTCAGGCCTTTCTTCACACTCTCTCTTCTCCTCTCCCTCTCCATTTCCTTCCTTTCATTCCCCACAGCCACCTTTAGTTGTGTGTGTGTGTGTGTGTGTGTGTGTGTGTTCAGTATCTATCTGCCTGTCTCTCTTTGATGCTGAGGACCTCTCAGCTGCGAGGCGATGCCACGGGGGCCCTGCAAAGCGAGACAGCCAAACACAGGGAGATTCACTCTTACACCATAATTAGTCGGCAAGTTTCGCTTAATTAAGTAGAACCATATTAGAGGCCAGAGTGAGTAGAAAGGGAGTGAAAAAAAAATAAGTGTAAGAAAGACGACTGCGGCGAGAAGGCTGGCTCTCTTTGGTGTTGTTTTTTCAGTTTGAGCTTCATTCCTATAGCTGTCTCTTTTTTCTCGCTGTCTCCGTGCATCACTTTTAATTTCTCTCCTTTCTCTCTCCGTTCCTTTTTTTCTTGTCTTCGCAACGAGCATTTCCAACAACTGGTTTTTCAGGATAAATATTTCATTTCGCCTCCCTCAGCCTGCGCAGAGTAATCTGTATGACACCCAGCAATGTACACTGTCATCTCCGCGCTGATTGCTCTGCCGTGCGAAATAGATCTGTCCGTACACGGAGGGACTTTGATGAGGGGTGCGAGGCAATCACGAGCCCATTTCCAAGCCAGATTCACTGTTCTCATACCAGCAGCGTCTCGTGCCGTTTCTGGCTGAGCCCACAAAACTGTCTTTCTGCTTGTCTTGATGGAGAACATGTTCCAGTTCGGCTTCAAATTGGAACCATGTGAATGAATGCAAATAAAATTTTTTAGCCCAAAGTGTTTGCTTTTAGCTTTCCTAATGTGGAGATTGTGATGGAACTATATTAGATTAGAGTTAGCAGAGAGGTGCACACAGGACTTCGTTGTTCTGGAGATAATTTGAACCCTTAAACTTGCTAAATCAAGGTCATCGGATTGATAAGTTAATATGTGAGAGCACCTGGGAGCACATGTTTCCAGCACAGTGCATCTTCTGTTATCAAAGTTCCCTTCATCGTCACTCTCTCTCCTCTTCTGCCCTTCCTTCCCCTCCTCTCTGCTCCTCCTGTCTTTGTTAATGTCCTCAATTCTTTCTCCTCTCCTCCTGTCTCCCCTGCTCTCCTCTCCTCTCCACTGCTCTCTTTGGCAGTGTGTTTGGCCTGTGACGGCCCAGAGGCAGCCATGCTGTCTTCTCCACTCAATCTGCTGTTTCCCTTCTCCCAGGCCCTGACCCTGCTATAGTCAGCGCACACACTCTCTATCCTTGACTCTCCCTCCCTTCATTCTCTCTCTATCCATCCCTCCCTCTCTTCTTCATCCTCTCCCTCCTCATGCGCTCTGACCCCTATCTGCTGTCCGGCCGCCTGCAATGTCTGTCAAAGACACAGCGCAGACGCACAAAAATGCACGCAGGCACGTCACCTCTGTTTTGTCCTCTTCCCTCCAAGTCTCCCTAGGTTTTTTTTTTCTTTCTCCATCTCCCTCCCTCCATCCCTTCCTCCCAGTGCCTCAGCTGTTTGGGTTGAGTCTGCCGGCCGGAAAAAAGAGGCCAAAAGGTCAGGAGCTCCAGTCCAGGCGGCAGTGTTTCATAGCGAAAAAAATAGAGAGGAAGGAGAGGAATGAAGTGATGGTGCGGGGGACGGCACAGCTCAAAAGTGAAGGCGCTGGTGACGTAGATGAATGCGGACTGGCAAGTGGACTTTGCTGACACGCTACTGTGAAAACACAGTATACAGTACTACAACACAAACAAACACAGTGAACTGTAATTGCCCAGAAATGCCCACGCAACAGACATTAGTGTGCATATGCCTAGAAGCGATGACAGCCTAACCCTCCGTTTCTTAGCTGAGTGCTAAAGACGCCGAATCGAATTGCTACTGTACCCCGGCAGTGGAGGTTCTTTGAAACATCCACAGTGTAAGCTAGTCAGCTGATAGGGTGGCTGACTAAAGCCGGCTAAGAAAAGCCACAGCTCAACCAGTGCAGCCACTGGCCCACTTTCCGCCTCGCACAAATGAAGAAAGTCTTCACCATAGACACAGTGTGAGGCACAAATAAATATCTCGGAGCACTGCTCCTCAGCGGCGTAATCATCTTGCACCAGTGCGCGACTTTTGTCAATAAGGAATTACATGTCTGGGGAAGCAGCTGTTCTTCCATTCTGCCCATCGCCCCACAACTCATCGCCCTATCACCCCCCCCTCACTCCACCTCACCCTCACTCTCCTAGAAGTCTCTTTTGAGTAAATGTAAAAGAGGGCTAATGCACCCACCCGCTCGCTCCCCCTGCTTGGTTGAAAGCTCTTCTCACCCAGCGACTGAGAAAGCCTGGCCCTGCCTGTGGCACCGAGACGGGCTCCAGATCTCTGAACAACAAGGCCCGAGCCCCCAGGACGTAACCTGGGATGGAAGGCCCCCTTGTTCGGCTCTCAGTGTTGCAGGGAGGCTTTTTAACACAGCAGTGACCCACTTGTATTGTGTTATGTTGTGGCTTATAGTGTGGGCTCGCGGGATGTTTGTGAATATGTAACAAAAGCCTGCTACAGTGCTGCGTGTGCTCTAAGGGCTTTTCTTTGAAGATATTTTCTACGTCCTGATTTCTGAATTGGGTCTTGAAAGGGCCCATGGATATGTTTGGGAGCAGCACTGCGTGTCTGCTCTGCAGAAATACTTGAAACAATTACAGTTAATTATTTTTTGCTTTTATTCTGCTAACTTACGTTCTTAGAATCCTAGTAATGCTGGATTGAAGGAAGATGCTTGTTAGAATGAATAAATAAATCACAATCTCACGGATGTTGAGGGGATATTAAAATTTCTTTAAATGTCCCTGCAGCTATTCCTATTAGCCTAAAGGTTGAAGTACGAGTCCAGACTGAAGCTGACTTTGCCAAACTTATTTGTCCGGAGCTACAGGAGAGGTGAATTTAAAGTGGTCTGAAAGTAGTCGTACTGATGGCCCAACCTCACGGGGAGGTGACAGTACTGAAAGAGGAAACAGATTAAAAATAAAAACAGAACATTTTTTTGTTTTGATAAAGCAGTTCCCAATTCATTAGCTCAGTTGGAAACATCTTCATTTCTAGCCAGCCTGTAGAGTCAATGGACCGTGGCCGGGAAATAATCAGCCTGCTTCCAGCGCACACAACACACGAGACCACCAGCTAACTACCCGAGCAGCTCACCGTGCAGGCGGAGACGCCACGCTGAAGGTTGGCTGCTCACCCACGAGAGCTGGAGCAAGCAGGAGGTCCTCCCTGCAGATTTTTTTTGTATAAATCAGGAGGTGATCGGACGAGTATCCAGGGTGTAGAACGTGTAGAGGCCTCACGGAAGTAGCCGTGCATTGCAGGTAGCCTGATAGCTCAATTTTAGGTGCGAATTAGTGAGACAATCTGTACCCGGTATCTGCTTTTCTCTTTGACGGCTGTGTTTGTCAAGCTAAAAGGAGGAAGAAGGAGACAAAGACGTCTCTCCTCCCATGCCATGATCCATAGCCGCCGTTATCATTCTCACCACATCAGCTGGCATGTTTGCTCTGCGCATCTCTCTATTTTGTTTCCTTTTTTTCTCATTTATTTAGCAATTTACAGTTCATTAAACAGAACTGCTCAATTGTTTGGGCTTCGCTAATGACAAAAAGTTATTTGATTTTTCCATCAAGTGCAGGTCCTCCCTGAGGCACTGGCTATATATTGACTGGCAATCATCAGTTATGCTTTACAAAGGTAATTTGTGACATGAAAATGGATTCTAATAGGCATTTAGCAGAAATAAGATTTCTGGCAGCACAGGAATGGCACTCTTGAAGTAATGTCCAATGTTTTGCTGAGAGGCATTTGTAGTGAAACCAGTGTTTCATTAGTTGATTAAAAAATTCATAGCGGTAGGACTACAGAGGGCTCTCATTCTGTTTCCTCCTCTTTCTTTGCTGTCCTCGTCTCTGCTGCATTGCACTGTGTCTCCAGTCATGTGTCTGCTCTGCATAACAGTGTTTTTTGGTGCTGTTGTGTCTTTTAGTCCCAGTTTCGATGCTGCTCAAGGGTTCTCATACAGCATATATACATATATTATTGCATAAGTGCAAGCATAAAGAGTGATTTCTGTTCTATTTTTTTTTTCTTTTACAGGAGAAAAAGAGCATTAAAAGTAAGCCATGGTCCCAAACTCTTGTTTTTCCTTTCTGTTTTTGTTTTCGTTCACTATGGGCAAAGGCATGCTTGGCTTGGTTTGCGATTCACCTTCGCTTTTGCTTGATTTTGGTTTCTCATACTTTGCATCAGGTCATGAATAAATTACATCTAACATAATTAATTCTGGCACCGGGTTTGGAGGAGACGTTTTGGACTCATATCGAGCCAGCCACTCTGCTATGGTTTGCTGTATTTTTTGGATAACTATCTTTCACATATTGCACTGGAAAACTTGACATCTGTCATTAGTGGTAAGGAATATGTTGACCTGGGGTAGCATTGTAAGCACATAATTTGCTTTCCACAATAATACAGTAGATGCAGTTAAGCTGAGGCCAGCTACCAGCTAGGTAATTGGTTAAGACCCCTATTAGTGGATTTAAGAGGATATCGGGGTGCTTTAGCCACACAAAGCTATTAAGCTACTTAGATCTGAACGTGATTGCCGTCTGTCAATCACTAGATAAGAAAATAGGGTGCTGTTGGTGCTCCAATCTCACAAACACACTCACCCGCAGACATTGCAAACACACACAAAGCAGGCCTAATTATGCATCTTAAATTTTAGATGAAGCCGAGCTGAGAAACACAAACTGACCTCCTCCCTGCTCTCTCCATCGCTGACCCCTTCCCTCCCTTCCCCTCTCAGCACAAACACTTTTTGAAGCATGACATGATTTCAACTCTGATTCACGCCACTGTTTTTTAGTTTGAGGCTGTTGTCGTAGCCAGTGGAGTCCTCTTTTTCATTGTTGTTTTCTGTTACCGTTTCTGTCATGTGATATGGGTTCTGCATGAAAACATGCAAGTTTATCCTCACACGCTTAATTATGCTGACTAGTGATAAAATTTCCCAACTGACATCAGCTGTGACAATAGGTGCCTGGTAACCATTGTGACCAGTTTTTGTTGTTTTCTTTCCCTCCTCCATTAACAGTAGGATGCGATGATGACCTCATTCAGTAGAAATACCTTCACGCATCAAATTATAGCTAAATCACCATACACCAAACACTTAGTGCTAGAAACCTCTAGTCAAAGGTAGTTTATCATAAATGTCCCACTCTGGTGAAACAAACAGTATCATTTACTGTTTTTCTCTCCTTCTGCTCTCTCTAGACGCCCGGCCCTTGCCTGACGTAGCCATGACTGGCAAGTGCACCCGGGAATGCGACGAGTACGGCCACTCGGACTCCTGCTGGATGCCTGTGCGCACGTCGCCTGAGCGGCGGCCATCCAAGTCAACCACCACCCCACAACAACCAAAGCTTTCCACTTTCATGAGCGGCAACGGCAGCGGCAGCAGCAGCGCAGAGCAGCCCGGCAGCCAAGAGACCCTCGCCATGGCCGCCATGGCCAACGGAGACCCCACCTCTGCACACATGATGGGCGACCGCAACCGCAACCTGCTCAACAAGAAGATGGCTTCCTCCTCCTCCTCCTACGAGGCCTTTGGCTCGCCTTCCTACGGCTCGCCGGGAAGCGGGGAGGAGGTCCTGGGCCACCCCACCGAGGAGATCCCTCTGGCACCCACCGGAGAGTACAAGCCCACGTCCTGTGGTACCCTGACGCGGCGGGAGGTGTACCTGTGAGCTGGGAGGGTTTGACGCAGCTGCTGCGCCACAACATATGGCATTAAAACACAACACAGTGCATATTTGCTTACCCACCACTTTACAGCTCTAGAAGCTTTTAGCCGCCCTTGTTCTACACAAGGTAGGACTAAACTTTGTCCAAAGACTTTTACGACAGCTCCTTCATGAAAAATCTAAGTGGATATATAAACATAGTACCATTTTTTAAGTGCTAACTCCGGCCATGACCTGGAAGAAAGGGGGAGGAGGATAAAACTGTTGAGGGCAGTGATTGGACTTGGGATGAGGCTGTTCTACTGGCGAGTCGGGCTCTTGGGACATGATCTGCTGCCTGACAGTCAATCTGTACAGTAACCAACTCATTTTACGTATACAGTACATGCATGCATTACCCCCCTTGTACCCAATGAAGATGACACTGTACAAAAAGAGACCATTTCTTTTTCTGTTTACGTTTTTTCTAGAAACAAAGTTGTACATGTGGACTATTTTGAGTGCGTGGTTATGCCCTTTTTTTAATTTCTGAACTGTGCAACACTCCGGCCATGATGTTCAGTGGCTGCGACAATATATCGGACAAAATGGTCTCTTATCACTCCGAGCTGTCCGTGGATTCCGCAATCTTGACTGTTTGTGATAAAACTTGCTCAACAGCAGACCAAAACTTGACAGAATTCAAATCCTATGAAGGACGGGAAAAGACTAAGCTTTAAATTTTCACCCCAGAAAAACAACAACAACAACAACACTTGTCTCAGTCCTCTGTCGAGAGGGATATTTCCTGAACACAAATGGGATCCAATGGGATTTGCTGCAACGACACCTTGCGTCAGACTGCAACACCGCTGGTAAACTGATGAACACATGATGGCTGATTCTGACTTACCAGTGCTTAAAAAGTCACTCATTGTACAAAAACATTGGACCACAACAACAAACGCTATCTGCTCTCATTCCCCTTCTGTCTTGCTACCTTTCCTCAGTCTCTCGTTGTTTGTCTTTGATTGGCGAGATTGAGATCCCAGAACCCCCCCGTTTTTTTTCACGAAATGCAAAATTAGAGCCATGACATATCACCGCGTCGGCTAGTAAAAGCATGTGTGTACATGGTTGTGCATATTCAGATCTCCTCGGTGGGATGCTGCTCTTTATATCAAGTTGTAATACTGTCCCTGTTTATCTAAAATCACACACACATATGCAGAAAAGCAGATTCATTATACTGAGGCCAGTGGCGCTGCTGTACTGACCGAAAAATTCCTGGGTAAGCACAGTGTGTGGCATGCCGAGATTTAAATTACGGAGGTGCAATTGAAACTGTATGTGTGTATGGGCCAGATATGCAGTATATAGTGTGTGTGTTTTGGCTATATTTAGTGTATACTGTAGATGTACACCGATAATAGGCTTAGGGGGGCGTAAACATGGCCGAGCTGGTCCTTAAATGGCTGCAAGGACAGCTTTCTACTGTTATTCCTTATTTTGTTTGTTTGTTGTGTGATAGACTGAGCAATAAATATCTGACTGTACACGTGACCAACAAGCATCAACTTCTTTTCCACTTCTTCTCAAGCCTTCAAGTCGACACGTCCGAGAGTCCTTTCTAGCACTAGTAGATGTTGCTTTCCGTAGTACGTGGTGGTGGCATCTTTGAGCACGAATGTAAGAATCAGCTCAATGGAGAACAATCAAACGGCAACGTCTGTACGCGCAGATACCGGGAAGTTTTTTGGCGGGCTGAAAAATGATGGTGTCAAAGTGAAACCAAAGCTTCGCAAACAGGATGAAGCAGTCCCCTCCATTTACACACAAAAATAGCTTTCTGGGAGAACTTTGCTTTACGTACACGTCACACGAAGATTTTTGCTTTTTAAATGGAAGGATTGAGATTGAACACTAAGAACGGGATGTCATTACACTCTCAAAGCCGATGCTTAGCGACCACTCACGCGCAGACACATGACAATGTTGAGATGTTGTGCCTCCCTGTCCGCAGTGAAGTTTCTTTTCTCGCAGCTGCAGAGGCGCAAAATCTCATGACTGTAACAAAGCAAAAGAATATCAGATGCAATGGAACTTTTTGTATGTTAGCAAAACCCCTTTGGTTTGACCGGAGCTGCTTTTTCTGCATTCCGGCAATCTATAGTCTGTAAAGTACTACTTGTTGTTCGAAAGAAAGTGCTCCTATACTTATCAACTGTATACATAAGTATTTACTTTTTACTGCACGTTTAATGGGAACTTACTTCACTTACTGAGAAGGAAGAAGAAAAAAACTTTAAAACAAAATGTACAAAAAAATGTTTTCCCTGTAAACATGGAAATCCACCTTGTTGCTTGCTTTTGTTATAACTGAAGAAACATGTAGTACAACTTAGTACATCAGTTAAGACCATTCCTTTTTATTTCTCACCTACTCAATTTCATTAACGTCTCTTATGCTCATATCAGCACTTAAACTCAGTCCCTCATGTTCCATTTACACCTTTTATATCATGAGATTTGCAATTTTTCTTTCATTTCTTGTTTTTTGAGTTTGTAATCCATGCACAGGTTTCCTACACAATAACAGTGAAGACCGTGGAGATGATCATGACAATGTACTACGTGTTTTACTTTTTTTCTTTATCTGGTGCCACTTTGTATATTTAGAGTGCTTCTGAAAAAAAGAAAAGACAAAAAAACATTCAAAAAAAAATACTAGAGTGAATGCAAATATGCAATTGTGCCTTTTTATACCGATTGGTATGATTTAATGTTGGTTTGGAATGGTGCATAAACAATTACGTCGACATGCTCACAAAAAGTAGATGGGGTGGCATTTAAGAACGGACTGAAATACATTTGCATATCTTAGATGAAATCCCATGATGTCAAAGGAGGACAACCAGTCAAATGTCAGTGAGCCTGTAAGACTAATACTCAAAATGGCTATTGTTCACTGGGTTCAATTATCTTGTTGAAACATCCATTCCTAGCATAGTGCATTACCGAATGATTACAGGTACATTCAAAAGTTGCTTGTTGGTAGTAATAATAATGATATAATGGATTTTTTTGTCGTGTTCCACTCATGTACATGTATGACATCAGAGGTCAAGTAACCTTCTTTGTGCATGAAACAAGCTCTAGGACTGAATATAGAAGCAGAGAAAGACAGAAGAGAAGGGAGACATAAAAGGAAAAAAAAAAACACTTGGAGACATTTGACTGCTGAGAGTTGAAGGAGCCTGGAGATAAAAATGCTAATGTGACGGTTTTACTAGGTGGAGTGGATGTGGGAGGGGGGACAAGCTGCAAGGGAGAGCAGCTGACAGAACACACACCCCAGGATGAGCCGAGCAACACAACACTCATGCACGAGTTTACAGTATATTCATATCAGTGGGTGATGAAACCCTGTAGTACAAATATGAGCGGTGCGATTTTTTTTTTTTTTTTAGCTGTGATATTGCAGGGCGATGCTTTGAATTTCTAGATCAGGTGAAACGAAAACAAAGACTCTGTATTGTAGCCTCAGACAAAAAATAGAGAGATGAAAGAGAGAACGCCGATAAATTGGCAACTACACTGAGTGCAGTGCACTTTGGGTCATTTCTGATGTTTTTCACTCAACTTACTGTTGCAGAAATCTTGATGATAGCAGGTGATATTACGTTGTATGCAACACCTGCCAACAAATGTTTGCGTCCTGCCGCCCGAGGTGTGTGTTCAGCCCGTGCTCTCCTCTATTCATATAGCCTTCACAGTGTGTAATGAGATTTGTAATATTAACCATTACTATTTGTCCTGCGACTTGGATGTTGATATAGAAATTGAGGAACAAAAATTTATCATCGTTTAATATGAGTCACTATGCACGCAGCTTAGCTGAACATGGCAAAGTGTATTGAACGCAAGTCCACTTCTATTTATGAGATATTTTACATAATTTAATTTGCTTTTGTACAGGTTTGTGTAAATAAATTGCTTGTCATTTTTGTCTCTGCAGAAATTAAAATATAACATGGTAAAATAAAGTCTGTCGTGTATGTTTTTTTTTGGAGAACCATTAATGCTTGAATGCAAAGACAGCAGTAAACAACTCTAATTATTTGCTCTCTTTTGAGACTCAACATTAACTGCCTTATATATAGTTGTTCAGACATAAGCGCTGTCATTTATGTGCAGCATTAATCTAAATATGCTAAAAATGTGGTTTTATCTCTAAATGAAATACTAATATTAAAGGCACAATGGCAGGATTTTCTTAAAAAACAATGTATGACTCATACAGAAGTAATGCCTCTTAATCATCACTTATAACACAGTGGTGTTGTGTGGGGGTGTGTGTAGTGCCAGAGATTCTGCCCTCTGCCTGTATTTCTTACTTTATTCTTACTTTCTGTGTTTGTGATGTTTCTCGCCCTCAGCCTTTGGGCAGCCAATAACAGAGTGAGGCTGGGACTATTTAACATAGCAACCAGGTCACGTTGCTGCGTCGACTCTCTCCTCTCCTCTCTCTCGCTCATTACCTGCAGGTGTGTGTGCCTGTTTGACCCAGGGCACGCACACAAACACAGAGCAGAGAGGCAAACAGTGGAGAGAATGAAGCATGTGCTTCAGCTAAATTTTGAAAAATCCGGCATGGTGGCACCTTCCTGCAGGGGTGAGGGGAGGTATGGGCAAAACAGATTTTTATTTATTTATTTTTATTTATTTATTTTTTTTATTTACTGCTTCACTGCTGCCCTCTCAGTAAAAGACAATTTTTGTAATTTATGGCTTTTACTTTACTTCTTTTCAAGTATATTCTCTATTCTCTGGCTTTTAAAGGTGCATTAATTGACTGTTTGGCCACTAGGAGGCAGCAAAACAAGCCTATAATCAATTAATCATTTATGTTGGTTTTGGCTAACAAGCTAGCAAAGAGCAGCCTGTTGACACCCAGCATGCACAGAGCATGCACTGTGAAGCCATGTGTCTGCCCCCTTAAGTCCAATATTTACTCCCTCTTGGCAGAGGTGGAAAGTAACTAATTACATTTACTTGTGATACTGTAATTCAGTAGTTTTTTTTGTGCTTGTACTCTTTTAAGTAGTTTTTAAAATCTGCAATTTTACTTTTACATAAGCAGGTTTTGTTTGAAGTATTGTACTTCACTACATTTTAAATCACATCCGCTACTGAGTGAAAAAATGCTGAAACTATTAGTTCCTCCAAGTTTTCTATGAGCTGGTGCTGCGTCTGGTCTGCCTGCCAGTAACGCTCCATCTGATTGGCTCTGGCTGACTGACTGCAAAAAGAAACACATTTTTACTCTGAACATTTTTTTCAAATGAGCTACTTTTTACTTTTTCTTGAGAACATTGTTACACCATCAATTTTACCTATACATAAGTAAAATTTTATCAAGGTAACATTATTTCTACTTAGGTAGATTTATTTTGTACTCCACCCCTGCCTTTATGTCATCTCTAATTCGTTCTTAGCCATTTCTTGTGAAACATTTTTGACATTTTAGCTTCTTTTTCAGTTACCCCTATGATGCAATATTTAAAACAAGAAAGAACTTTGGTATGAATAATGATGTTAGCCGATAATCTGCAGAGAATAATGCAGTAGATTCAGATTAGGTGAGTTTTGTGCATTATTTATAGTAGTGCATTTGTGTAAAACATGAATGTGGACCAACGTTTTCCAAAGGTCATGTAGATGGTGACACTCTGGCCTTTTCTCCTATCTTGTCAGCTGCATGTATATGTGCAGAATACATATTGTATGTGTTAATGTGCATTTGTTAACATATGTGCATATATTCATGTTTTTGATCCTGCCTGGGTGATGGATGAGGTGATTACAGTCTAAGTGATTAAAGATCCATTTCACTTCATTCCGTCTGATTAACAGCACACAGCAGCCTCTCGAAGACTCTCAAACCACTAATGGAGTCTAAAATAAAAACACTACAATGCACTGTAAAATTTCATCTCCTAAGTTCAAGGATTTGGAGAAAATCTTCCTCTCAATTGTCTCAGAAATATTAAAAAACCTGCAGCAGGAACCTGACGCACGGCAGTGCTGTTACATATCGTTACAACTGCAGAAAAACACAGTTTTCCACACTGCCGGGACGTTTTGTTTATGTAGGATTTCAATTGGAAATTCAAAAGTGTGACCATTTTTTCCCCCCCTGCACATTTGTCTTCAAAAGATGCCACATCTAAGAACTACTAGGTTTGAATCGTGTTGATATGCAAATGGTCTGGCTCATTTTGTTGTCCTCTCTGAAGCATTCTGAATCGCCTGGCATGGAATAATCAGCGGGTAGTATTAATTTTTCTGCTGAGAGAGGGGGAAATTAAGACAAATTAGAATGAATATGAATGTAATTAATGTTTAGGCGATGCATACCAATGAATTGTAGTGAGACTTCTTTTAAATGAATAAAACAGTGACTGAACACTATAATACCATAAATAAGAAATAGGGCCAATGTGCAAAAATGAGTAGGCGCGCTGATATGACTGATGGTAGGAGGTGTCAATAACGCATTTAATGCACAGTGCAGTCATAGACATATTCGTTTTGTTTGTGCTAATTGTTCAACAAGTCTTATCAGGTCAGGTTACTGTCAGGTTAAAGTGGTTGTGATTACGTGGGCGTGTTTGAGTGTTTTTCTGATTGTACCACAGCAGAGTGCTGCACATCAGGTTCACAAGCACCTGACACCTTTTCATTGGCAGCTACAAGCACCCTCTGGCAGCTACCATAGATGGCATTGTCCTGCTATCAGCCATCTACATGCAAAATTGCAAACAGGTTCCTGCATATAGGGATGGTCCGGTCATGCACTGACCTCCCACACAGGTTTCAATGCAAGGAAACCAGCCCTAAAGGAGGCACAGGTGAAGCCTCGATAAGAATCAGGCATTCACCTGAATCAAAGGTCCATTCTGCAGCGGTGTCATGCTCAACCAGCCTATGAGGGAAGATAGCGAGGGGGCAGACAGGCAGATAAAACTGCAGGCACAGGAGCAAAGGAAGGGGAACAGCCACACTGTTCTATAGGGGAGGAAAGATAAAGGGGGAATATCAAAAGGTACTATTCCCCAAGCTCAAGTGCGTAAAGCTAATTAATGAAATCATTGATCACTTCGCACACATCAAACATGAGGTATGCTATTCCAATATAAATCCCATTCCCATTTATGCTCACTGGTGCGAAATAACGACTCAAAATCACATCAGCGAGAGGAATTCAACCATAAACCTTAGAGGACGCCATTTGATATCCACAATTTATGACTTTTTTATTGTCTTTGAATTTTATTTTTCCAGCGCAACCGCGGGAAATGGCATCCAAGGAATAGCAGTTATGGCTTTGTTAAATTGATTTCTATTCCATATTTATTT
>JAPXVT010000017.1:14837945-14854237 GCA_029823135.1 Acanthurus reversus | reverse complement strand
TTGCACATCTTAAGTCTGCAAAACATCCTTACAGATCTGTATTTAAAAACAAAAGCAATGGACAAACAGCGAGTGTTTAAAGAATGACTCACCCGACCCTCTTTAGTTTTTTTGTAAATTTCAGAGGTCAGAATCGTCTTTCACATGAAACAGGATATGCAGTTAAGTGGCACCACCAAGAATGCAATACTTACCAGGCTGAGAGGAGCTCTAAGAGGCTGAGGCAGCTCCACTGAATTTAGTGGGTGTGGCCAAGTGACATCATTTAAGTGAAACGAAACTTAATTTTTTCTTCTTCTATTTTTAAAACCAAAATCCATGAAAGCAGGAGTGATCACATTAGAGAAAACATTTATTGTTATAAATCATAACTGGAGTTGTCTTTGAAAACAACCCTTGAAGCATTAATTGTTCAAATTAAGCATGCAATCATGAAAACAAACTGCACTTTTGTTAGCTTTTTTGAGATGTCATGCATTTTATTAGATAGTTAATTTTAAAAAAATTCCTGAAAAGAGTTGCAGGAGATCAATACCACTGTCACTGTCATGACCATCAAGTTTTGTTAAGTCATGTTCAGTCAAGTTACAAAGTCTTGTTCAGTTCTAGTTTATTTTGAAAGTCATGTTCCTGTTTTATTTCGAACTAGCTCTCGTCTTTGTCTTTCAGATCCTGCCCCAGTGTTCCCTGCCTTGTGTCTTTCCTCAGCTGCGCCTCATTATCCCCTGATTGTCTGTGTATTTAAACCTCACGTGTCTTCCTTCCTGTGCCAGTTCGTCTTGTGTTTTCTGAGGTGTCACGTTGTCCAAGTTCCATATGAATTTTTTGAGTTTCTAGTCATTTGTATTTGAGTCCTCACGTCTGTACACCATAGTAGTCGCAACAGTTTCAACAGCCAATCAGCTTGTAGCGACATCGCTTGTTGCTAAGAGGTGCAGTGTTGAGCAGCCAATAGGAACTCACACTCTCTGAAATGACCAATGATTGGCCTCAAAGCGTCCATCACGGCCTTCATTTTCTAAAGGTGCAGAAGTCTCATTTCCTTTCAGACCACCTGAATTAAAAAATGCTAAAAGGCTATTATGGGATTTTTGCCCGACACCAAAGATAAACTGGCTACCCAAACTCTCAGGCTTAAAGCTCTGCTTAATTAAGGGCATGGTCGCATTGACCGACAGCATCTATGGTCACAAGTTAGTCCTAAAAGAATCAATTTTGCCAACTTACAAAAACAAATTACATAACACTGCATTCAAACAGCAATGTGGGCCTTTCTCTTTTTTTTTTACCAACATTGTACTAAGAGAAGGTCTAATTAGGCAACATAAGTGAAAACACCTTTTAAAGGCTTTTACTGTGACTGTAAAAAGCCAACTCAGTCTTTGTGAATCAGTCATCTTCGAGAAACAGAAACAAAAAGAAAATGGCAAAGAAAAACTGTTTATTAATAATGAAACTACCTACACTTCAGCAGAAATGATTTAATAATGGCCTCAGCTGGGAACCAAATTATTCTTAATAAGACTTTTGGTCAAAACATCATTTTTATTCCGTCTGTATGCTTCTCCATCAACAATGCAGACGTTTTTGTTAAAATTTCACTCCAGTTCACCTCGTCGACTTCATGCTCACACACACAAAATCTGACGTGAGCATTTGCACATACATAAACAAATGCATTCACTCTAAACCATTCAACTATTGATCCCCAGGTGATCTCTTAAACCAGCCACTAGTCCAACACGCTGCTGTCTATTTACACATCTTATTTGCATACCAAAGTAACACTGCCAATGACACTCGGCCATGAATAATTCATCCGAGATATATTTACATAAGGTGCAGAGCCAAGCATCAACCTGAAACCTCCACAGACATGGCAGCGACTTCAGGATGGGACTTTGTTTTGTGGATGACTTTTGCATTAAGCGCTCTGTCTGCTCATCCCCCCACCCCCGCACTAATTAATTAGCTAATTCCAGCCTCTGCCAAGATCAATGGATTCGGCTATCCGTGCTGGCAAATACAATTCACCAAATGAGGGTTCGGGGAGAAGAAACTGAGATCTGCGGGCTAATTCTCTGGGGAGTGTGTCCTCCTCCCTCACTGCTTCTTTTTGCTGAGCACATCCCTGCTGCAGTCCACACCAACAAACAAAATAGTCTTGTGATGTATATAAAATATCTGTTTATGCATGCATTATTCTGACAAGGACAACACTTTGTCTTTGATGTTTTTATGGTACATAGGTTTCCTTGTATGCACATTTTGCATGCATGTCTCTCCATAATTATCCAACATATCTGATTGTGCTACAACATTGCAAAGTTGTGGGGAAAAAAAGTAATTAGTCAAGCATGTACGCATGCATGTTTTATTTACTCATTTGCATAAATGTGATGGCTCTCTGAACAGGGTGGCTTTTTTTGTTGCAAGTATTAAGTTGGAAGTTGTGCTTGGGAGGAACATCAGTATTTGCATGTGCAACATCAAAGGATGTCAGTATTTCACGATCACAGCTCAGCTGCTCTGTTTTTGATTGATGCATTGGGGTTGCAGGACTTCTATGCATCAGAAATGTGATGCTGTACATGCTAATTCCCTGTAGTTTGAGCTTAAGTATGCTCGTATGATGTGGTAATTGATTTCAAGACGGATGTAAGAGGTTCGATTTTGAATAACAAGCATCATCTTTCCACGAGATCTGACTTTGCATCCTGTCTCCGGCTTCCTGTCTTTTCCTCACACTCTCTTACACAATCCAAGTGTGAACTATGCGCTCCCTACGGCCACCTTGTTTACTTCCTGCCTCTCCTTCTCATACAGCGGCCAATGAGATGAGGTGTGAATCCCCACGAGAGTCTGGGCCCTTTGCTAAAACTAAAAACCTTTGCCGGCTGCCTTTCTCCCTCAAGGAGAAAATTTGTGTGCATGTGTGTGTGTTGTGCAGGAGCTATGGTTAATTAGCCAAATCCACATAAGCACACACAACCACACACACACACACAAGTGCCCACGATGTACATGCAAATTCATTGTCGCATGTATGGCAATGCAACACACACGTACAAACGCACACGAGATAAATCCTCATGGATTTGATGATGCTGAGCAGCGGGAACCCCTGGGAGCTGCCTGTCTTGACAAAACAAAACAGATGTTTGTGTGCACAATGTCATCCTAATGTCAGCACCCATGCTCCCATCCTCTTCACACAAAGGTCTGGGTGAATACTCTTCTCTGATTGGCTAACAGGTGTGCGTTAACTGTTTAACACACGTAGTTTGATCAAGTTTAATCACCATTCAAGATTCATCCAATGTTTTTATCTGTTATAGTTTAAGTGATATAAAAATGAAATTGATAAATTAACACAATTCAACACAAATTAACAATTTACACCTAAATCGAACTTATTTTAATACTTTGTAATGAGTCATGGCGACGGAGCATAATCTTTTCTTGCCTCACCTTGTAATTTACAGTGAGATTGTACATCACATTTATACTTCATCGCTAACAATTTTCTGTTGTCATGACAATGATATACTCTTGCTTTATAACCTTTAGATTTTGAAAGCAAAATTCTCAACAAAAATTTGTTAATGTTTTGATTTTACAATGTTAGCAAATGACCGTGGTATAACAAGGATAATCAACTTGTAGGTGTGCGTTAAACATTTATAAAGGACCATACAAGTGTTAATACGTGTCACTGTCCTTTGTCAACGTCGGCCACATAAGTTACATAAACCCCAACCATTCTTACCAAAATAGCTCTATCTATGAGATATCTTGTTTGTTTACATTTTGTCAATATTCAGTTAAAGTTACAGAAAGTACCTGAAAATGTGTGAGGTCGGTTTAAAAGAACATCTGTGTTCAAATCCGTCTTTACGCTAATATTCGAGCTAGGAAGGCAGTACATGTAAGAAACTCTTTTTTCAGGCGTAATAACTTTCATCTCAAGGGCCCTTGGCTCCCCCCTCTCACTCGCTCAGCGATTTTTTTTTTTTCACCAAATAAACACAGACATTCTCCTTAGAAGGGTGAATTTCCTATACATAGCAACTTTCACGTGTCCTATAGTGTTTCCATACCCTGTTTCAACATGAATGGCAGTGAATGGGCTTTAAAAATGTAGTTTGAGATCTACTAAAATATACACATGGTGGAATTTTAACATTTGTACAGGGGCGACTTTTGCTCATGTCAAGAAGTCAAAAATAGATTGATATGGTCCTTTAAATGACTGACAGCTGCTGCCTGTGTGTCTTTGAGCAAGACCTTTAACATTCTCTGTTGTATGATTACCAGGAGTACTCTGTGCTTGATATTGATTGAGTGTGCTGAATTTGAAGATCAGCAGCACTGAAAAACAAGAAGAACAGATCTCAGTAAAGCTTTCGTGTATAAAGATGTGTCTCATATAGTGCTTTCTAAACGATTCAGAGGAAGGATGGGCCGAGCGTGGCATGCTTGATCGGGCTGAGTGGCACTGCATTGACTTTAAGAACTGTGGCTGCTAATACCAAAGTGCTGTGGTAGCACTGAAAATAGCAGCAGGAAATGTTTAATTCATGTGTCGATTTTTGCAACTCAGAAAATCACCGGACTTCTTCTAGCAGGTGAAGTGTGACTGCCATATTACCCAGCAATACAAGTGCACGGCGTGTTTCCATCATACGGGGAGGAACCAGTGCTGCTCTGTGCCCAGACAGAGCGGTGACACTAGACGAGTCTGCAAAACGTCTGCTCATTTTTAATGAAGTTCTAGAAAGTGTGAACCTAATTTTATACCGTTTATTGCTGAAATTTATCAACTACTACTAGCAACAACTTTTCACTTTAAAAAAAAAAAGTTTTTGGAAGGTTTAAAGGCATTTCTTTCTTTTTTTTAATGTCCAGAGTTTATTAATTAGGAGCAACAACTTTTAAACTTTTACAAAAAGTACTAAAGAGGCATTTAAATATATATATTACCTTCTTAGAATTAATATTAACAAAGGCTAAGCTTGCTCAGCCAGAGAAAAACTACAACGCTAACCCTGAGATTTTATTTAATAATAATTTGCCATAGAGAAAATAAATTAAAAAAAATAAAATAAAAAAATGCTCAAAGTAAACACATTTGCAAAAGGACTCATTTTTTATTTATATTTTAAAAAATCAATTATTAACAAAGATTTTATAGTTTTGTTTGGGAGATTTCTAACACTTTAAGTTTAGGAAAGGTTGTAGTCTTGGTTAAATATCAAAAGAGCAAACTCTACAGTTGGTTTACTAAAACTTTTATGGCTGACAACAGCTTTTTGTTGCTGCCAGAAACAAAATGTGAGCGATGACAGTTAACTGAAACGGTAAAGTTGCAAACTGGACAGCAGAACATTTAGCCAAAACTCATGACTCAGGTCTGTAAAGCTCGTGATGATTCTCTGTAGGTTCACTCAGAAAAACATTTTCACATTGTAACACTGTAATATGATACAATTTTATTATAGAAATACTGATTATTGCCACTTTAAAGTATTAACAGCATGAGAAAGGCTGTGTTCACTTTTCCAGACAAAACATAATCATTTTAGCACCATTAACAGTACGATTTCTCACTCTAACTCTCTTGACTTTGATTGATTGTGTCTGCAATATTAAGGCTAACGCACCTCACATTACTCGACCCAATCTTAATTAATGGGTCGCAATATTTTTTACAATGTTCAGGTCCTATCAGATCTAATAGTTAGAATTTCTACAGTATTTTTTACTCAGTTGCCTGAGTTCAGCTCCCACCATGCAAACAGTTTCATATCTCAAAGTCAACATTCATTACTATGTCAAACAATACTTCTATAGCCATTTTGAATTACTGTAGACATATTTTTGGAAATACAGATCTCAGAATGAATTTGACCATATATAAGCATTACAGAGTGATGTGATAAAGTGTTTAGTGTACCTGAAACCACTGACTGCATAAAGATGGACAACATGACAACTCTTAAAAAGTGAAGCCACAACATCTCGATTGCCCCCTGCTGGCTGGTTGCAGTATAAATCATTAACCCTTCATCTGCCACTCTATGTGTGTAAATAGGACATTGGCTAATCAAAAAAAACAAAAAAAACAAAAACAAAGTACATGTCAAGTAATTTGTTTTTCCTGTCTTTTAAGTTGCTTATATAATGCTGGTGAAGGTTCAATGGTTTAATTCTTCGAATAAGGCTGGTTTTAAATAGTAATTTGATGCTCTAATAAAAGGGATGTGACATGATGACTGACAGCTGGTGGGTGCTTCCAGTGGAGTGTGCCAGTTGTATGAGCGCAACCTCGATAATATTGGTCCACATCCTGATAAAAACTCCAAATGACATCACCAGAGCAACACAGCAGCTCTTGTATAAACAGTACTTTGGCTTTATTTTTGTAAAATTGTGAGAACGTGGAGACTTGTTGCCCATCTTATAAAGTCTATTAGGAAAAGGTCATCACATGTAGGTGTTAGGATACAAGCCTCTTTAAGCGATGTCAAGTCTTATGCTTTTCTGCAAATTCTGGCAATACAAAAACTCATGGGACTGAACTGAAATGAAAAAGAAATTCAGGCAGCAGTTGTTTCCTCCAAAACAAACATGATAAAGTCCTTTAGCAGCATATGAACATCAGTTTTTAGATGGCTGTCAAAAATGGATGTAATCCACATTGATGCTGTCCTGACTTTGCTGAGGACAAAACGTTGCCCATCACTTGTTGTTGAACTTGTGACCCCTGGACATGCTCATCATCTGTCAGGCCGCTGTCACCCCGCGTACGGCCCCCGTGTAAAACTTGCAGTCCCTTAGTGTCATTTATTAAGTCAACTGACTTTCTGAAGCAGCATTACTTCTGCGAGAGTAACGTGTTTATCCGTGGAAGTGATAGCAGCTCGAGTGATGCCTCCAACCTGGCACATGAGATTAGCGTCTGCTCGCAGTGCTGCCATGCCAATCAGTTCAACAGAGACAGAGGGGATGGCAGCCCACCCACGGACGCACATGCAAACACCACGCAGACACACACAGAGCCACCACTCCCCTCTGAGGAGCCAGATGATGGCACAGGACTGGAGCGCTGGTGACAGTTTTTTTTTTTCCTCGCAAGTCAACACGAGGAACACAATGGAGTGTGTTTAGCCTGAGGGTAGAGGGGACAGACGCGGGGGGGAAAGAGGGAACGAGAGGAAGAAAGTTAGGGAGATGTATTATACACACAGTGCACACTGCAGATGTCTCCTCAACCCATCTGCTGTGCTGTATGTGAGGCGCTTCTTTGCTTTCACACACCGTCAGTCAGGTAGTGTGTGGAAAACATTTAGATGACTGATTCAGAGCACTGGTTTGCTTTTAGGGTGTAAGAACATGCTGCAGTATGTCCACATAGATTTTTTTTTTTTATATATATATAAATTTGAATGTAGAAATAGATTTTTACATAAATGCTACTTAATGTTCTCATGATAAACAATCTCTGTTTTAACCATGCTTTTATTTTTATGGACAGGAAATGGACTTAAACTTTTTTCCGCTTTTACAATTTTTTTGAGATGAGGGCAAATTACAGATAAAAGTTTACCTTAAAGTTAGATTTCAGCATTTTAACTTGCCATTTGAGAGCTGTGTAGCATATTGGAAGTCAGGTGGTCTGAAAGAACACCAGACCTTTGCCCCTTTCCTTGGCTCGGTATTCACACTTTTCAGCCAATCACAGGTCATTTCAGAGAGTGTGCGCTCCTTTTGGCTGCTCTATGCTGCGCTTCTTAGCAACAGGTGAAATTTGATATCGATCCGATACCAAATAATCACAGGGCCAGTAATGACAATACTAATACCAATACCAATACCAATACTTTTACTTATAAAAACAGCTAATGTGCTTTCATGTGGAGACGGCAGTATGCCATGATTTATGAGGTAAATGAACCATCAGTATGCTAAATCTGAATACATTTCACAACCACTAAATGATTTTGTGATTTTTACTGTTAATGACGTGCATGTTAAAAACTTGGGACAAATTTTAAACAAAGTTTTTAGGCAAATTAAAAAAAAAAAAATTGAGTCACGTGACGTCACAACAGTAAAATAAAGCAAAGCTGGGGAGAAGGAGGAGCAAAGTGTGCATGAAAGATGTGAAAGAAGTGGTGTTTGCACAGACATGCCTAGTCCTTGGTGAAATGGAAGCACATACTGAATGGAGAGAAACTGAAATTAAAGTGTCAATCCCATCACATTACCATACCATTACCATACCAACGTTGGTATCGATACTATCGATACTTGGGTCGATTGACCCACCCTTAAAAAACAGGGAGATGAGGGTGCAGTGGAGTTGTTTTATTTCTGCTATAGCTAGCTTGACTTCCAGACATTGCCTACCCAAGCTTTAAACCTCTCTTGTTTGCGTGAGTCTAACAAAGAAAAAAAAACTGGCTGTCATCTGCGAAGCTGCCCTTCTTTATGTGTGCTGTTTGAAGCAGTGGAAGAAGACGCCCTTGACAACTGGAATGCTGAAAGTAAAAAAGCAGTAGGAGAATCCTGTTTAAGCAGCTGCATTTCTTTCACCTGATGTCAGAGCCACCACTGTCAAGAGGACGATCCGGTTGAGGCAACACAATCAAGAGTGGCTGGAGAACAATAATGGGGACCTTTCAGGCTGCTCAGGACAATAAAACGATCTCGATAAAAGATTGCAAAAATGTACGTCCACAGACTTTTTAAAGTCGACAAAGCAAAGCAGGACAACAACAGGACAGTCTGCAGGCTGGCACATCAAAGTCCCTGCCTATTTCCTTCCTCAAAACATTGTTTAAACTTTCTATGAAGGAAGTGGATCTGAAAGTGGGTAAAGTCCTGAAAAAAAGGACAAATAGAGGGAAACTGAGAGGCGTAACAGTGACCAAGCTAGCTGTTTCCCCTGTTCCAGTGATGCCACTGATGCTAAGCTAAGCTAATCCCCTGATTATCTTAGCTTAGCTCCAACTCCATGAGCTCCAACTCCATCTTTACATAAATGCAGATCTAAAACAAATGTGACCAGTTGATGACACTGGAACAAAGTGCAGCTGTTGTGAAATATCAAGACAATTTAAAAGATGTTTTTTTTGGTTTTCAGATCTGCAGGAAACCCAAAAATACTTACTGGACCTTTATGACATTAAGATTTTCGAGGCATGCGGGTCAGACTTGAATGCTTCTACACCCACTGTAGTGGGTTTAAATAAACATGCACGAGTTAAGAGTAAGTATGTATTCAGACTGAACTTCTTTCAGTATGTTTAAGGGTGAACGAGGCAAAAGTGCAAACTCGGGGGCTTCTGTATTGCTCACCGTCAGCGTTCTCTCCTGAATTAACAGTTTATTTGTCATCCCATTGACACCTCTGATCATTGGCAAAGGTCGGCAGTCTATCATTTTACATTATATCACTCGCCTCTCCTGTATTGACACAAGTGGTTTGTCCTGTTTGCTGAGATATTTGCATTTTTCACTAAGCGCCGGCCGTGCAGACAGTTAGTCACTAGTAATTCAAACTTATGATAAAATGACACAGAGAAGCAATGATGTGCTAGAACAAAATAGTCTATAGTCCTTTTGTTTGTCTTTTTGGCTTAAAATGCATTTGGCTAAACTCCTAATGCTTCTGTTTGCAAAGAAACACACTGATGCACAGCAGAAGGACCCTGGAAATATTCCATAACCACTTGTGCACATCTCTTTCTCCCTTTGCGCTCATCTGTCAGCCGTGTTTTGCTTCCTTCCATTTCCCAGGTGCTCCCTTTGCAATATTTTGTGTGTCTCTCCTGCCTTGTCTCCTTTCTCTTACACCTCCTCTTCATCCCTCATCTCCTCCCTACAAGTCCTCTCCCCTTCAGCTGGCCTAATACAGTAAAACACAGCGATGATAATGAGCGCTCGTTGGTATTCCCAGGACGCCTGCTCCTCCACCACGCCATGGCGCTCTGCCTTGCTTCCTCTCTGACATTTACTTTTTCAATTAGGCCCCCTCGCTGATGAGGCCTAACCCCCTCTATCTTAACCTCTGCGTTAAAAAAAAAAAACATTAAAAAACGAAAAAATAAAAGATACACAAATGGGAACACCCCTGGGAGTTCTTGCAAAGTGTTTTGAGGAACAGCCAGGTGATACTGCCAGCAGATACTGTGCATTTAAAGCAGTGCAGATCTCTCCTGCTGGAACACTTTTTAAATGGCACATCTTCTACAAAATGACTCTGACATTCGCACCAATTGGGGTAAATACAGCCCACAAGCTCCCTGTCGATTTTCCATTTGGCTTTTCTGTTTTTTTTTCAGTGGCGGTGGCTCGAGCTGCCCTGCGTTCCCGTCTCGTTCCGTAATGTTGTGTGTTGCAGGAGGAGTGTAAATGTTTGTCTTGGGGCTCGACAGCGGTCAATCCTCTTCCACTGTCAGTTTGAGGGCTAAGAAATATTTCCTCAGGAGTTCTGTAATCTACTCCAAGTCCCGCCGTGTGTGTGACGGACTCCCCCCTCCTTTTCACTCGCTTACCCAGCAGCACATATGAGTGTGTGTGTGTGTGTGTGTGTGCTTTTCCCACAGTCACACATGTATTCCTCCTCCTCTCCCTCATTGCACGCTGTGCAAAGGTGAAACGATGACGACTGAAAGAAAAAAGGAGGCGGAAAGGGGGCTGACTGACTATTTGACTTTCCCGTCTTGTCCTCTGTCTTCAGGCACTGGTTGGGGGGTGGGGGGGTTGGGGGGTTTTGGGTCTTGGGTTGAGCCTGCAATTAAGATTCTGCTCAGCCAGCCTCCTCCAATGGCTCAATGGGGCGAGAATAAGCAAGCCCACTGGTGATAAATGGCCCACATCGCTGGCCATGTCCTTCCAATATAACCTGGGCATTAATTACACCAATTGGTATTGCACTGTCATCAATATCCATCTGTGCTGTAGCCTATATATGCAAGAGAGTGTGCATGTGTGTGTGAATTTGTCGAACGCATCATTCTGACCAGGCAGATAGGGAAGTGCTTGCAGTGTGCATGAACACAGAGGATTTATTATTTCATCTTCGCAGCAAACTTTGCCAAAAAATGCATTTAGTCTGTTTGAAAGGGCGAGAGTGTTCGATAGCTATATGCACAGAGAGTTTTCACTGTGCATATAACCTCCCATTTACTGCATCATAAGCACCAACATGATTATGGGTTTTTTGCAACTTGTCTAGACAGTTGCTCTCTGCATTATCACTCAGGGGTGTTTGTATACTTTTGCCGTATTTTACTCTGTTGTTAAGCCATTTAGTTCCTCAACAGTAAGAAAAATAGACTCTCAAAACACTGAACTCAGAGGGACTTAATCAGGTTTAGCTTAGGTGATCCATCACGGCGAGCGCAAGGCTTCTGATTATTTTCGTCAGAGTTTCCTCTTATAGTGGCGTTCTTCGCCATCAGTCAAAACACATCATAACAACAGCAATAAATCTGCAAGAAGATATTCCTGGAGGACAGGATGGTGTTATGATGCTCAAAGCAGCCATGATTCATAATCAGCGGCTTCGCAGCCGACGAAACCTGCAGGGGGTTCAGGCTTCAGTTATTGCCTTAATGTTTGTCTAAAACTTGGGAAATTAAATAAATGTTAACAAATTGAACAGACATGCTGGAAAATATCTTCAAATAATATGCAAAAATGATAATAATTTGCTGCCTTGTGCAGTAATATGATAGAAAAAGGGACCGACTATAGACTGCCGAAAGGTACTACGTAGATTTACTGATGTACCATAAAATTATTTTGAGGTACTTGTACTTTCTATTTCCTGCATCTCCACTGCAGTAAGACGGACAATATTGTACTTTTAACGCACCTACATTTATTACACAAATAGAGTTTTATTGTACTAATTTTCCATACAAATGCATTCTTAAAGATTAAACCATTAAAGCAGTAACTCTAAACTAATAACTAATAACGGAGAGCTTTTTCCCCATGTTTTTGGTCATCACATTTATTTGTGACCTATAGGCTGGGAAACGCTAAATTAAAAAACTAAGGTATAAATAAATCAGTTGTTGTGTACACAATTTCAAACCATCACCATAGAGAATCTCGATCATCAAGTGGCGATACCGCGTGGTACCAACACCGTTACATTACTGTCTCACAAACCCTTGGCTATCTTAGACAGAGGTAAACAATCAAATTTGGACCTTGTCAAAATTGGGGTGGGGGAATAAATAAATAAAAATTACTATCATAATAATGTTTTGGGGGCAAAGCAATACTGTTAATCCATACTTTCCTAAAAACTCTGAGGATGCTTGTTTTTTAATAGTTGTCTTCATATCAAATGTTGCCATTATATCATTTTTTAAAAAGGAAAAAAAAAACCCAAGGCACTCTTTTCAATAAAGGCTTTTTTAACTTTTTGCCAGAAGTGTGCCTTGAATTTTTTTCCTTTTTGGAGTCTAGCATCTCACAACAAAGAGCCCCCTTATCACCTTTTCTGAACTTCTTGAGCACTCTAGACTTTTTCTTCCTGAAGATATCCTTTTTTAACTTTATTATGACCACAGTAGAAGGACTAATCAGGCACAGAAGCCCTCAAACTTCACAAGAACTGGCAATGTTTGTGCACTTTTCTGAATTAACTTTATTTGACTTTTAAAGTAAGGACTTTTAGTTTCAGTTGGGGTACTTTCAATTGTAGTGCTGATGCTTTTATTTTAGAATAGGTGAACTTCTTTCCATCTTAATAAAGACACATTGCTCTGATTCTGTTCAACTGGGCTTTAACATACAAAAACAAACAAATTCCAACATTATTGTTTTCTTACCCAGCTCAACCTCATTTTTAAAGTTTGCATCACTTACCCATTAAGCAACTTTAGTACAATATAGGCGGAGGAAGGTGAAAAGAATTCAACTAGCTAAAGTGACTTTGCTTGGAAAACTCAGACCATCTGGCCTGTCACTTAACCTGCACCTTTATGTTTGCTCCTTGTCCCGCAAACGTTTACGGTACCGGCACTCGTCCTTTCTTAATTAGCAGAAGTAGATTTCAAGAGGAAGTTCTGGTTGGCATTTGAGTTATCGGGCCAGGTACGACTGACTGGGAACTTTTGTGAAGCATATGGTCAGTGAGGTGTTGGCATTCTGAAGTCTTCGGGTTGTTTACTTATAGAGGGCGAGCAGAGTGGATGTCTTCTGCATTCTGATGTAGAGTCTGGAGTCACATAAAGGATTAATACATGTATCAGAAAATGTATCATGTATGATTATGTCTGTATTATATGTTTATTAAACTAATTTTATCAGTTGATGTTTTCTCTTTTGGGATGTTTTCTGTTATATCTGGCAAATCCATTTTTAATTTTTAAACATCTCTGCACATTAGGTTATCTCCCATTGGACAACTAATTCATGTGGTGAAATTAACTGAAAATGTCAGCTGCTTGCCTTGACTTTTACTCTGTGGTTGTGGTTGTATTGATTTGGGAATAGGGATCGTGAGGTTGTACAACCAGTTCGGTTTTTGGTGATTGAATTCAGCACCCAGACACAATTTGGTACAAATGAGAAAAAGAAAGATTTTTTTTCAGCTAATCAGCAGCTTCCACTGTAATTTTCTTTTCATCGATTAGTTTCTTCATTTTGTGCGTTTGTATTGCTTTGTGTGCTCGTCAGGCAACATTAAAGTTTAACAAAGTCAAGAACAGCAAGCTGATCAGCGAGCTCTAAGGCCACAGAGCTGTGAAATGTGTGTGCACTACATTATGCATTTTGCAGTGAGCCAAGAGGCCATTTGTCAGGATTTATGCATGGCAGAAATGCACACAAAAGCACAAGCTCAACAAACTGCTAATTAACATTAATAAGGTTTCGGAGTTATGAGTCTTCAAGATCAAGGAAAACACAATCCACCCACATCATGAAATTTTGGGAGCAGATATTTAACAGCTTAAGTCATAAAAGATTTTTTTTAAAGCCAATAAGTATGTATATTTTTTTTATCTGTTGGACCTATTTTAAAAAAGTATTGTTGAGACACATGTCACATACCAGCCCTGTCTCCGTAAAAATTACATTATTTTCAAACTAATTTGCAATATGTTTTGAGAGAAACTAAATTACTTTTTTCTATTAAAGTGGACCTATTATGCTAATTTTTACTTCCATATTTTTTAGTTTGACCAGGATGGGACTGATGGAGCTTTGCATGATTTACATTTCAAGTAATTCCTTATTTATTTTATACTGGTCCCTTGTGAAACTGCTCACTTCATATCCCATCTAGAACAGGCTGTTTTAGGTTTAGTCTTTTCAAGACTGTCTTACCTAAAAGTCAATTTTTCTTTCAGGTGGACAGATAGCTGGTTGGCTCAGTTAATCATGCAGCTCAGCTCAATCTTCTTGGACTGGGAGTTTAGAGTCTCTGGAAGTTTTTGTTTTTTTTTTACCACTAGCACAGAAGCTTTAGGCCTGGAGGTTTGAAAGGCCTGGGTTAGCATGACGAGTCAGCTGAGGCCCACGAACACTAGCTGGCTTTAGCTAGCTAATGGCAGCTAACAGCATTTGCGGTCATTATCAGCTTACTTTTGCTGGGCAGTGGACATTTTCAGGCCCAGCAACTAACACACAGACACACACATAGACTAGTTTGAGCAAAGTCAACTTATAGGACTGCTTAAGTTAGGTGCGAGGCTAACTAGCTAAAAGCAGCCGCAGCTAACAGCACTACCAGGCCCAGGTTTTTAGTGGTCTGGTGGGACTGCTAATGCTGTTAATACATGGTGAAGCAAAGCTCCTGTGCAAGAAATAGGCTATACCAACGCACTCACAGAGCCAATCAGCTAATAGTATCAAAACTAATGCTACATGGCTGGCTAAACATGCTAGTTAATGGCAGCAAACAAGTTACATGTAGCAGCACTTTGCTGCTTCAGCAACAGGGACAGCTATACACCACATTTATGGTTTTAAAAGAAATGTCTTATTTTGGTAGATTTTCATTAAATCTGGTGCACACATTCATGCCCCCCAAAAGATAAATTCTAAAATAAAAATTTGACCGATATTTTATATCCCTATTAGCTAAAGGCTGCCTGTCAAATATGGTGGTACACATAATAATATACCTGCTACACATCAGCGTGTTAACATTCTCATTGTTGCAGAGCCACTTGCATGGCTGTGCACTCTTAAGGCCAGAAGACTTTAAAAGAACAAGTTTGTACAAAGTGATATCCAACCACATCAGACAGCAAAAGTGTTTGTAGTTGTACCGAACGCCAAAACCGAAAGAGGAATTGAAGAGCTGGCCGTAACATAGAGAGGGGGAGATCATTCAAACATGGGGATTATAACAAAGGTATTTTTAGACCGTCTCCTCTGAAAGCATTCATAGTGTTTCCAATGGTTTTACACATGACAAGCAGCTCTGACTGGGGATTCTGTCGCCATTAGTCTTATTTTTCTGCTCAGTCCGATGTTATTGATGGTCCCTCATTAGAAAGCACTACACTGTGAGCTCATCTCATCTTTTCAGAGAATTTCCTGTTTTAGCTGTTGGGATTTTTTGAGAGCCACAGCTTGGGATTGGAAGTAACTATGTAATTCTGCTCCTCAAAATGACCTTCAAAAAGATAAACATGAAAAGATGCACTTCTGTCTCATGCACAAACACACAAATCCTCTCGCCCCTCTTTCTCCAGCTACCTCTACACCTCGGAGGTCACTCAAATTAGGCCCGTGGACAGAAATATCTCCTTTTGTCCGAGCAGCAGTGGACGGTTTGTCTTCCAAACTATATTTATGAGATCTCATTATTTTCATTTCCTGTCCTGTCACTTAGTATTAGGTTTCTTCCATTCAGTGCACACAGGAATAGCTCCAGTCTTGATATAAAACCAGGGTACTCTGAAAGACATGCATTTCAATAACAAAAGGGAGATATCACTAAGGATTGGTGGCTTAGTACCGTAGAATATCACTGATTTTACTCAAATGCTTCAATCTTTTGGCTGTTCTGGGATGTTCTTGGCTGGACGGGAAGGGAAATCAACATAAAATAGGCCACTTATTACAAGCAGGATGGGTCTCTTTTTAAGTCCCTCCCTCATAATATTGCAAATAAAATTACAAACCGTTGTGTTCCCCAGCACCATGAAAAAATGAAAATGCACAGTGTTTATTCATGCATGAAAGCACTGTTGGTGCTGTTGAAAAATTCCACTGATTCCAGACGCCGGAATCCACCAGGGTATTATTCA
>JAPXVT010000017.1:14713251-14724214 GCA_029823135.1 Acanthurus reversus | reverse complement strand
TATTTGGTGGAGTGAAAAAAACTCTGACTAGGACTTTATCAGGAAAAACAGCATCATGAGAGTAACATTTAACTGCAGAGTACCGCCTTGGGACAGTTGTATTTGTAAGCTTTTCTACCTTTTTCTCTCTCTCTCTCTCAGCACTGTGTACTGTCAATACCTACCAGATGTCTAGCAAAAAGGGCAAAAATTATCAAATGGTAAAAGCATTTTAGCTTGCTCCCCTGTCCCAGAGTGTCATTTACCCCATGCATTGATATTAACATCTCATTGCAGTTGCTTGCATTTGAAAAAACATTGTGTATGAGGTATAAATTTCAGTGGCACTGATATTGGCTAATATAGTGAACAAATTCATGTATTTATTCATGTATGTATAAAATTAATTACATTTATTTGGTTTGTTTCTCAAAATTCATGACATCATTTACTTAAAACAAGGCTTTTATTTTGAAATTCAATGCCATTTGAACCTTGCCCCCAAAATAAGTCTTCTGCTCATATAGTGAACAGAGGTTGCTAGAGATACACTGAAACATAAGATAATGTTTGTGCAACATAAATGTTATAATGTGATCAAATGAGATGCTACATTCACTTATCGTAACACTTAGCCTTTGGCTGCCCACTCACACAGCCCCTATGGACATTGTCAGTGTCTCTGTCACCAGTTATATGCCCTCTAAATGTGTGTGCCTCCATTCACTAATGCACACACACACACACACAAGCACACACACATTATGGATGGCAGGGAAAATGCGGAGAGAGTCATCCTGTCCGCCATCACTGCAGGGCTTCTGGAAGAGTGGACACCAATTACAGCCAACCAGACCGAGCCAAACACTGCTTCAGTCCACCAGCCACCCCTCCATCCGGCCGCCGCAACCCCCGACACCCTTTTCTCTCTGCCTGGCTCTGTTGCGCTCCTTTTGGTCATAGCTGTACCACGGCCAGCCATGTGTAACAAATGGGATAAACTGCAGTGGTTGGGTGATGTGCATGTGGGTGGATGTTAGTGGGCAGCCATGGCAGCCAGCAGGGAGGGCACGAGCAAGAGGGATGGAAGGTTGGGGTTGTGGGTGTGAGAGGGAAATGGTACAGGTGTACATGCATGAGCCTGTTTGTGTGTATTTTCTTGCATATGTGCATTTTAGTTTGGCATGTGGAAGACGACATTTGACAGTTTCCAATATGTAGCATAACAGTAAACAGTGGTTGCACTAACCGTACCTGCACAGGGAAATAAAGCGAAGCAAAACCTTGAGGCTCTGGTCTCTGACGCACCTAAAGTGCTCATCAGCTGTGTTTGTTTATCCACAAGGCTTCATTAATGCCTGTTGTCCTGACACATTTGGCAGGTGGAGGGGGTGAAAATGACTTGTGCTAGTGCGTGGTGCTGTGCAGCTCTGCCAGGCTCTGTCTTGGAAGCACATGGCGGATCGGCAGGCGCACTGGGCCACCATATTGACCTGGCACTGACTGACACATGTCGGGAGAGGGAGGTGAGAGGAAGAGGGGAGGAGAGGTCACCAACCCGCTCCTCTCTGTCATCATATGCCCCCCTGTCGGACGGACAGGAAACATCTGCCGCTATGCCCCCCTCCCTATCTAAACCCCCCGCCACTACCACCACCCCCTGAGGGCACGGCCTGCTTGAAAGCCTGCCAACGCCACACACAGCACGGCCTGTCCAACCCTGGAGAACAAACGGAAAACAAACAGTACCGACCCTGGCACTGTCGCTCCCCTCCTGGGAAACTCATCCTGCTTCAAACAAACTGAAGCACCATTTGCCACACCTCGCCATTCATGTGATTGATGTGCCAACAATGCGAGTCACCTTTAGTGCATACAATTATTAAAAACCACATTTATGACACAAGACAGGGGCTGTAAACTTCAAAAGCTGAATGGAATCACTGAAGCACAGGAGCAGCTTGATGAAATCTTGATCTGAATCCATTTGGATCTTTCATCGTTTTGTTGTGATTAAAAATCCCTCCCCAAACACCTTCCCAGATTCATGCAGGGACTCCATCAAACAATTGGACTGGAAAGGAGCGCCTGATGTTGGAACAGGGTCGACTGGGAGGATTGATCTGCTTCGTAGTGTTGACAGCTTGCTCATTTCTAGAAAGTGATTCAACTGTGAATGCGGGGCTCTAATTAAGCCATTCATCAAGCGGCAGCCGATATCTGCAGGAGGGTTGAGCAAAAAACGACCAATTGAAGCAAAAATTCTCATCCCCATACGTGCTGTTTATGTCAGACGGCAATTGCTGGCAGATTAAACCACAACAAAAAGTGCATGTTGTGCATTCACAGCAGTAAAGGTCCTCCATTGGTTTCCCATTAGCCCTCTGAAGTTTGTGTTTGTTTGCACTACTTTCCTGATTATGTCCTTATACCAGCAGCATGCACATCTACATTTACACTTGCTATTTTGATGACTTTGTTATCTTGCTGCGAGTGGACAGGTTGGAGTTTAGCATCTCACTCAGTAACCATTTGACAAGCCAAATAGGCCCTAGGTGTCTACACATTTTAGGTTGTGAGGATCAAGCCTGGATTATAGGTTAAGATGAGAGCTTCAAAGCTGTAAGAGGCATGAGAACTAGGAGTGCATGAGGAGAAAGTTTATTAAAAGCATTGACTAAGTGACTTCCTGTGAGCAGTTTGTCAGTTTTTATTTGTTCTTCATGATTGCCAGCTTACCTTAACACGCGATTGGGTCGTGCAGCTGCACAGGCGGGACCAGAGTGCGGCACCATCCTCCAAACTACTGAGCAGACACAGGCTCCGATTGATAACATCAGTGCAAGATGGCTGCACCTGCATGAGGGATATTTTAGCTTTATTTTGGTACAACGGGAGTAAGTAGAGATGCGTCACCCATCTTAATATACAGTTACTGCCATGGAACCATTCAGGACACACAGAGAGAACACTAAACAGAATCACGAGTCATTCTTGGCGCCTGTTATACAAGTATTAAGTACCTGTCAACATTTGTGTCTCTATGTTGCAAAATCCATTGTGATTCATTGTCCATTGTAATCCACACAAGGCAACACGCACCTTTATTAACATGCGAGCTTTCCTTCCACAATATCTATTACCACTCAGGTTCTCCTCCGCCTCCCTCATGGCCCTTCTCTCCTCATCTAAACTTGTTTTATATTTATGATGCTGATGATGACTTTTAGTGCTAATCTGTTATACTTCCCACAGTTTATGACTATGTATTTTGCTGATGTAGGTGTCTGGCAATTTATGACGGGGCACAAACGACTCCTGAAAAAGGTGGTCGCACACTGAGTTGATGCTCCAAAAAATCTTTATTAAGCCCAGCTACGACGCTACATCTTCATCAGGTGAGATCAAATAATATTAAAGCAAATAGCAGTGGTGTTGCATAGTTGTAAATGAAGAAAACTGAGGAAAAACAGCTACTAAGCTGGTTGACAAATGGAAAATGTATTCATTTGCAGCAATAACTGAGAATTTATAACGGTTAAATATTATATACTTTCAGTCACTGGCGAACTCAGAGGGGGGGCAGAGGGGGCAATTGCACTCCCAGTGCCCTTATGTTAGAAAAAAAATGCCATGAAATTACCCTCTTGGATGCCCTGGGGTAAATATAACATGATAAAAAAGCCTTCTAGGGTGCCCTTCCAGTTGACAAAATGGAGTAAGGTACCCTCTAGAGTTCCTTTCCATTTGTTAAAACGTTGTGAAGTGCCTTCCAATAAGCTTTTCCATTGGACAAAATGTGGTCAAGTGCCCTCTAGGGTCCCCTCTCTTTGCAGAAAAAAGGCGGTAAACTGCCCTCTAGGATGCCCTTCCGGTAAACAAAACACAGTTACATGCCGAATGCCTTTTTGCACGCTGGTGCCCCACTGCATACAACAAGTGCCCTTTTTACTATTTTCGCCCCTGACCATCAAATATCCTGAGTCCGCCAGTGCTTTCACTTAATGTATAACTTAAAATGCCTCTGCTTACCAGCTTTTGGTAGAGAGTATCTGCCTGACTGACCAGTGTGATGGCTTACAGTATGTTCTACCTCTAACCTCTTGATCAGCCAGCAACCCAGATGCTCGCCTTAGGCAAAGCTCACTGATGTCTAATGTTTTATTAAGACTGCTGCCAACACACAGACCTGGAATCTAAAGGCTCGAGACTGAAGTTAGTAGAAAACCATTGTGCTCACAAAGCACCAAAATGAACTCAAGATGCACAAAAGCAGTTGAAAACTCCACAATTTTCTCCTCCCCTCATCTGGAAAGAGTATAATACAATAAAATAAAAAAAAAACAGAGTAAATGAAAATAGAAATCATGATTTGCATCTTAATTCAGTTCCCATTTTGCTGTGAAATAGTGAGCCAAGTCAGCCTTTATCCTAATTGGTAAATGACAAATTAGGCTTTGCCAATACTTAATTGAAATGCTCTGCTAAATGGACCCACGCTGTTGCTGCCGTGCTGTTGTACGAGTAATTACCAAACTAGTCCACAAATGTACAGAAGGGGTAAGAATTACCATTTGTCTTCATTGCTGGTAGGGTTGTGGGGATATTGCCCTTGAGGTCAAATTAATTCATATTGACTATCCATGTGATTCAAGAGTAGATTGCAAAATGTTAAAAATGTGTGTTATTTTCTTATATTTATTGTTTTCAGCCAGAGCTAAGAATTTTTAAACCCCAATATGTTACCAGGATTTTTTTTTAAAACTGCTCTGCAGAGACAAAGAAGAAAGAGGATAATTTTTTAGGAATGGAGTTGAAGCTGAAAAACCGTAATATTATGTGTATTTTGTGGATGTAGTGGTGGCCAAACTGTGGTGAGAGATGCCTCATGCTCAGCCCAGCAGTTTGTCAGGTTCAACCTATCTTGTTGACAATGCCAGCACGGTCTAATTTCATCATCCCAGTAAATAATATATTTACTTTAGGGTATTGCAAAGGCCTGAAATCTCTACCTGAGCCTGACCTGTGCCTGAGAGCTAGCAAAAAATAAAAAAAGAGAAAATAAATCAGCCCAAAGCCAATATTTTACCATCAAAACACTCTTTCTGTCTTATACACTGGTACACGTTCATAATGGTGTATTCTGCTGCTTCTTGTGTGTGGTATCCATCCAGTAACATTAAATTTATTCTTTTTCTTTCTTATTCTCCCAAAATACAAATGTACTTTTAAGGTCCATGACACTGTTCCAAAATTTAACATGAAATTGAAATAGTCTCTGGCATTCATAGATTATGAATGGTCTGAATTTAAAAAAAAAACAAAACATGACTTTTATTCCTCTTTGTACTTCCTGAAACATATAATAAATCTCAAGCTGATAAAACTTGGCATGCTAATCTTGGTCTATTTCCATCTTGCACTTGAGAACTGAAGGGTTCGGAGCCACATATAATGTTCCTTTGTATCTCCCCTGTTCATCCCTAACCTTTTGTGTTTCTCAGGGGTAACTATTGTCTGGAATACGCGCCGGCCATTTCAGGACAAAAGAAGCAGCCTCTACATGGAGCCAGGACAGTACTTAAACTCAAATAATACTGCGAAGTGGAAATCAGCTT
The DNA here is from genome assembly GCA_029823135.1 of Acanthurus reversus. Classification (NCBI taxonomy): domain Eukaryota; kingdom Metazoa; phylum Chordata; class Actinopteri; order Acanthuriformes; family Acanthuridae; genus Acanthurus; species Acanthurus reversus. Next base: position 14,718,617 of record JAPXVT010000017.1, on the reverse strand, counting down.
TGCAAAGTATGGTGAGAAATATTTTTTTTCAGTTCTTTCCTTTTATTGCTAGCTCCCTTAGTTCAAGGTATTGTAGGTACGGATACACACTTACTAGTGTATTTTCGCTCTTAATGACACTGGAACACTATTGTAAACATTTAATGTCATGTGTTTAAGTTATTATCACGTCTTGCCCGTCTCTTTTAAAACCTCCTCTAAGCTTTGAGTCTGGCAGTTCAGTGCAGGTTTGAACCCATTTGCCATCCGTCCATTATCCATGACATCCAACAGCTCATGTTTGTATTACAGTCAAACAGTCAAAGCAGGTAATCAGATGGTATCTCAGTCCCCGATGGACAACTTACACATCTCTGTGGAACAAGTTGCCATGTCCCCTAAAAACAAAGCAAAATAAGATTCAAAAAAACTAAATAGAATAAGTTAAAAATTTGATCTTAGCGATAGTTCGCAAATTATTTGCAATAACATTTTCTTGTGGGACATGCTAACTCAGTAATGACCTTTAAAGTGAACCTGTTTGTATGTTTTTTGTTTTTATTTAGTCTGCTCTGGTCCTGTTTGTTTGAATTCTGTACCCTCTTTTCTCATAAAAACTGAGCTTTTTGTTTGTTTGTTTGTTTGACCCTGTTGTGACTCTGTTGAAGCCAGTGGTGTTTTGTCTGGGTTCGGCTTTTGAGTTGGGGTTCTTTGGTTGCATCGTCTGTTCTCTCTTGCATGTAACGTGTTATATTGCTTGTCGTGTTTATTGGTGAGCAGACCCCAGGAAGACTGGTTGCTGCCCTAGTTGCAACTAATGTGGATCTGTTTAAACAGATAAACAAATAAATAAACAAATAAATGCACCAAAGGTTTTTCCTCTTCATTTCCTCTCAGCGCTGTTGCAGGTGTTTCTGGCTGGGATGCCGACCAGCTGGCCCACGTGGCCATAAAAAAGAAAAAAACAAATGAGGAGGCACAACAAACGCACATGGTGAAATTACCCTCTTTCATTAATGCCTCCATGTTATTTCAATTTTCCTCCTGTAAAAAGGGTTATATAGGAATAATTATTGGGGCAAATAGTGCTGCCGATCTACGGGGGAATAATTGGCTTTTAGCTGCAGAGAGAGATTTCCTTGGCTGCCTGAACACAGAGACAGCTCTGGAGTTGCTTGGCATGCTTACAGCATTAGCAGGGGACCGGCAGTGTGCAGAGGCCCCAATGACAGGGAGAAATAATTGTGAACGGAAGCAATGTTTAAGCCAAGAAGCCAATTTGTAAATGTCTCTTGCTTGCTGCTGTTGTTGTGTGTGTGTGTGTGCGTGTGTGCGCTCTCATGAGCTTGTCTGTCTGCAGCGCTCTTAAGTGCATTTTGTGCAGCCTGGCGTTGTGTTGTGTTTGTGTCCACGTAGGTGTTTTTATTAGTGACCGCTGTTCAAGCAGATGCTGTGATGACTACCCACTTTACCCCTCCGCGTGACCTTAAGTTGCCGAGCGTTATCCTGACTGCGTGTAGTGTAAACACTCGAGATAGCACACTGACTCGGATGAGGATTTCACGGCAAATATTTACCTTAATAAAAATAGTGGAAAAAAAAGAAGCTTCTAAATGAAGACAGAGTGAAATATCTGTGTGGCAGGCTATTTTTCTACAGGCTATTTACCACCAATCCTAAATATTATATAAAGAGCAAACACAATTTTGGCAGCAGTTACGGACAATTCATAGCTGACAACCAGCTTCAGCATTAGGCACTGACTACTAAAATGCATATTTATAACTATTATTCTGTTTTGAGGGGGAAAAGCAGTAAGTAAGCCACTATGGGTGACAAAGTCTGTTCAGAAATTTAAAACTCTCTCATTCTAAACAATTCCAGGATTTCTAGTAAGCGAACACTCATCCTCTCGGCTCTCTTGTAGGCAAATTCATCTGTGTCTCTCCCTCTCTTTCAGCCGCAGGGCCTGCCATGCCAGACTTGGAGGTGTCACCTGGTATGGCAGACGGTGTCCCCCTGTCCCCACACCTGTCACTCCTGCCACAGTGTCCTCTCACTCCGGTCATCAGCGTTATCAGGGGGCCTCTTTTATGACAAGAAGCCCGCGTGGAGGCTTGCGGCCCCCAAACCTGCTTGGCGGGCGATCAGACACATTGATATCACCTCCCAGGGTGCACTGAGTCTCTCTCTCTTTTTTTTTTTTTATCAAGGAACAAAAAAGTGAGATTTTTTCTTTTCATGTAGCTGTACTTGAAGTTGGCGACTTTCCACTGCGGTGGCTCGACGGTGGAGATGCTGGAAGGGTCTCTGAAATAACGGGGATTTTACGGTGGAGGGGGGGTGGGGGTGGCGAAGGGTGCAGGCTGGGGGGGGAGAAAATGAATATGTATGTGCATATTTATCCGGAAAATGATTACTTGCCGGAGCATTCATTAATCGTTTTTTCATAATTCATTCTGTGCATATTCTCCTTTTTTATTGAATTTAAACAAACCCATTAACGGGGATTAACTTCCCTGAATAAGACTTTGGTTCTCTTCCCAATTGCTTCCAAAAAGGGCCCCTTGTTCCGTCAAGTGGAATTACTTGCGAGCTTCTGCAATCTCCCCGGAAAAGAATTATAGAACACAAGGGTGTGCTACGCATCCCTCCTTCCTATTTTTGCCACTCTCCCTCAAGTCAATTTATAATCACTTTTCAAAGAACATATCCTCTTATTGTTCTGTTTTCTTAGCAGATGAGTGGAAAATGTTTCTGCAGCGACGACAGCATCATTGCATGTTGTTTTTAATAACTGGTAATTTGTGTTTGACCATCATCACCATCTCTCCCGTGGTTGTTGTCAAGTTATTTTCCTGGCCTTTGTTTCTGCTTATTACATGGCACTAATTATAGCCTGAAGAGAATTGCTTTCTCAGACCCTGACCTCTTGCCTCGACTTGAGGCCAGGAGGATAAAAAAGGGGCGAGAATGAATTAAATAACTATAGGAGAGTATGGCGCTAGCTTTGTAGCTGATTATCCATAAGGCATACATTAATGATAATTGGATGAGAGGATGTGAGTGGAGCCGTGAGCAAGAAATGCACTCCCCTTTTTTTTTTTTTTTCAGTGGTACACTCAAGATTCTGTTCATCGCTGCTCTTTTTCCCTCCTTCCTTGAAAAAAATTAAGGCAAGTCAACAAAGGGTGCCATCAAGTCTGGTTGGAGGGTGTGTCTACCTTAAGGGGGCAACACAGAAAGACTGCATTGTATCCCACTGTGTAATGCTGCCCTAGATCTGTAATTACAGCGTACATTGCTTATTACAGCGTATAGGTCAATTAATTTGCATTTGCAGTTGAATTAAAAATGGAATCTTTTTGTTAGATAATAATGTACATCTATTATAGTTTTCTTTGCAGCGCATAATCATATTTATGATGAAATATATGTACTTTTTGGAATGCTGAGGAACACGGCACGCATAAATAGCATGCATACACTTCCTATGGTTGAATGATTAAATTAATGAGCAAGCATAAGGTAAAAACAAAAACTCAAAACCTGAAAAATATCATTTTCAGACAACTAAACTGCAGATTTTCTGCCATCATCTTAAATTAGTTGTTAGTTTATGAATGTAGCCGTGTTTTTCACCTGAGAACACTTGATATCAAAATGGAAATTGCCATCCAATGCGTCGCCCGAGGGTAAACATGGCCGCCAGCTTTACTGCTCAGAGTGATGAGCCTCCCGAGCAGGTGCGCCTCTAGTCGCAAAGCTCAGATGAGTGCACCAATAAAGCAGCTCTGTGGCCGCGCCGCAGCACAGATCCCTCTCAGGTGCTCACTCACATGTGTGAAGGCATGCTCATTTGTGCACACGCATGCATAAACACACACATGCAGAACATGCACTTATGGCTTTAGCTTCAAAGTGTTTACCGATTGTGTACCAGATGAGATTTACTTTACTTGCCCTGTTGGCACAGCTTGAGAACAACATGTAATCGATGCCAGCCAAGCCAATTAGCTTTGATTCAGACATGAGACAGGAGGCCAAATATCAGACAGGATGGATGAGAATTTCCAACGTGAATGTATCAAATGTTCTCCCAGCGCGATGACACTAAAGTCTGCACAGAATAGGTGTTTGGAGAAACAATGTAAGCTCGGTTCCATTAAAAAAAGAAAAGAAAGAAAAAAGCAGATGCAGCATCAGTACAGGAGGGTCTCTGTGCACCCATTTCTCCGTCCCTCACTCCTCTACCTCTCTCCCTGCTCCCTCTATTCCCCCCGGAGCCCTTTGGTGAAAAAATGTCAAATGATCACGCTTCTGTGAGCACCATCTGGCAGCCCGTGCACTTATAGCACCCATCACACATCTCCGACTTTCCTGCCAACCTACTACACTACAGTAGCACACTTAACCCTTTGTTCGGCGGGATGGAAGTCAATAGAAGCCACTCACAATGGCTCCGGTTTTTATTTGAGTCTGAGAAAAACTGCAGCCAAGGCGAGTGAGAGATAGAAACGGATAGTAGTTTTGTACAGAACGTCATTGTTCTGCTCAACACTGTAATCTTCTGCAGTTAAGTGCAGTTAATATTACAGCTTCAAGAATTCTGGTAGCAGAAAAAAAGTTCTTTAGCAGCTCCCCTTTTCACATAAAAGAAGAACTGATACTAGAACTGATGTGGGGCTTATAGTGAATCAAAACAAATAAAACACCCTGATTTTTTAAAAAGTCAGCCTGTAATCTTCTCTTTTCTCTCATGTCTAGAGCAAAAAATGGTTTGATTTAAAGTAGTTTTCCACTGAGCGGGGCACAGAAGTTCCTTGCTGCCTGCCAATCTCTATATGCCTTTTGTTAGCAGCTCACTGTGGCTGCTCCTTATGCATTTTCTTCCTGCAGTATCTAAAGTTGATCCACCGACAACAAATTGACAAAAATGATTGTCTTGTTTTATAGGTGCATAGGCCTATTTGATTAATGGAAAGCTACCTACTTTGCTGGATACTGTTTCCTGTTGCTTGCTGTAGCTACAGCCGCTCCATCTTTGACCACTTTAAAGCTGAGGAAGGCAGTCTATTTTTGTTGTCAAAAATTCCACAATGACCTTTTAGTATCTTGTAATTTCGGTGATCTAAAAGAAGACTAGACTTCTGCTCCTCTACTTGACTTTGTATTCAGACTATGATGGGCAATTTTCAGCCAGTCGCAGGCTGAGTGCATGCTCCCATTGGCTGCTCCGCACCGCGCTTCTTGGCGACAGGTGATGTTGCTGCGAGCTGATTGGCTATCCAAACAAGTGACGTGCTTTACACTTTAAAAATGGCCTCTGGCGACTTCACAAGCTGAGTTGCAGGCGACGTCGTCCCCCAGCTTGAGTCGAGCTGAGA
>JAPXVT010000017.1:14578718-14591772 GCA_029823135.1 Acanthurus reversus | reverse complement strand
TGCAGGCTCCGACTGGAAGTTCAGTATGTTTTGCTCATCACTCCTCTACATCTATGTAAACTTACCTGCAGGGATTGATGAGATCGGAGCCTGGGTGCCAAGCACATAACATGTGTTTGCTAATTTGCTGCTTCAATAAACACTGATTTGAGTGTTACAACATTTCGTTGTAAGACTCAAATCAAGTACTGAGAGAAGACAAAACAGTCAGGTTATCGGACCCACTGGCAGAAGATCTTGTTCGAGGAAATTATTTTCAACATTCTAGCTAGATTGCTAGCTATAATTTCCAAATTTTTCTAAAGTTAAAAGAAGTAAAAGGTGATTATTGTACAAAAGGCTGAGGCCACAGTTTGTTTTTAATACAGTTTGAGGACAGATTGAGTGTGTGAGTACAGAGTGAGTGAAAAATAAAAACAATGCAATCATCCGTATAAATTTTGATAAATATTCCTCTTACATAATATGTGAGGAAAATTCAAATTTTGGTTTAGCTTCAGCCAACAAAGAACAACTAATACACACACACACACACACACACACACACACACACACACACACTTCCAGCTCTAAAGACCTCCCTTCTCAGGTGCCCTAACAGTCTCACTCAAAACTTCACAACATGCACTTTATGAGAAACGTGTGGGTTTTATGCTAATCCTCTCCCACACTTGTGTACCGTGTGGTTTGACTGTAATGTGCATTAATACACATTCGGTTATAACTGTGAATCATGTGGTTCGGGAGGTTAGCTGCTTCCATCATTTACATTCTGGCTCGTGACACAATTTGACGAGCATGTATTTTAATATTTCAAGGTGCACACAGAAGGAAGATTTGCATAAAGCCGCCTGCAGTAGTTGCTCAGCCGCCTTTACAAATTGTCAACAGCTACTTGAAGGCAAACGGTCAGCACGAGCCCACAGAGGTGCAGCCTTTCATAGCTCATCTATAGCATTAAAATGGCATGTGCAGGGACATGCAAGCACAAAACAGACTTATTTATATTCTGCAGGATTTCTGCTTAATGGAACCCTAGTGGCTGCCCTTGAGGGGGAAAAAAAAGCAGTAATGAAGGATTAATTTGTGTGGAAAACAGCCATGTTGATTGTATGATTTATGTTCCTACACGTTTGATGCTACACTGTATAGCCACTTACTGTTCAATCAAGCTGAATGACGTTCATACTAGATTAATATGTAAACTGTTATGTATTGATCCTGAAAAACGTGATGCCTAAGCTCTTGGCCAACAGGTTAACCCTTCGGCTGACTGATCAGCGTCATCCCCTGCAGTCCTAATGACCTGGGTTCAAGACTCACTTCCTCCCCCTTCGCTACAGTATATGCTTGTATTTTTCAGGGGCAAGACAGCTGATATGAATGCAGGTAAATTTATCTTTACTGATTTTCCTGTTAAGTTGTTCCTGAGCAGTTATTTAACCCCTGTTGGCTCCACATTTTTTGCATTTTCAATATTAATGATAAAGCACTATGACGTTGACGTGCCTACACTTGCTGGTACATTCAGGACAGTTAGAAAAATCCACATCTAAGCTTTTTATTTGTGATCCAGCTTTAACTTTTTGTAGCACCAAAGTTACTCAGATGCGTCCAAAGGAGGGCACTGAAATTGTGACAAATTACACTCATCTTGCTCATGGGTGCTGAGGTTGTTCCAGACTGATGATTTCTAAATATATGATTAAAAACACGGATACACTATATGTATCATTTAATCATTCTAGACAAACCTCTAAACCCCCAACAAGTGCGCCTCATTCTGAGGCAAATTTTAAACAAGTGGTTAAACTGTAATTACACGTCATGTGAAGCACAAGGGCTCAAAGCTGTGTTCGAAACTGTTCCTTATCACAAAGATAGTGCACTATATTGCATAATCACCACTTTGAAGAGGTGTTTAAATTTGTAGTGAACAATGTCGTTCACTATAGTGCACTATAAAATATCCACAATGCACAGCAAATTTCCCACATTTTGCTCCCGTATACCACAATGCAATGCGGTTATGTATTTCCGAAGGAGAAGAAATAGTAAAGCCGGAAGGGTTTGCTAACGTTAGTTAGCATGTTAGCTAATAGAAGTTCGTCAGCGAATTAACCAAAAATATCATAATAAAAGCCTGAGGTGAATTTGCCTTAGTCTCCGTCTGTGTCGAGAAGCAAAATCTTGAACCAAATTAGCAAAACATTCAGAGGAATTACATTCTAACAGCTTTAGCCACTGATGGCTAAATTAGCGGTTAGCTCGTGAGTTTGCGAACTATTACAGTTACTGTGGGCTATTACAGCTTGCAATCATGACACAGGACCATAGCTGACAAAATACACATCCCCATCATTGGAATTTCACTGGTTTATTTGGATTTAACATTGAAAAAACTATCATGCAACATCAATACAACGCCCAAAGGTTCCTGTGTGCTCAGTTTGTTTACATGATGCTGGATGCGCCCGCTTGTGTCAAACGAATATCCAGTGCATCTGCTGATGCAGTGATGTTTAAAAAACATTCTATGTAGTGTCCGAAATCTTGTTGGGCCATTCCCTGTATATTTCACTTTATAAAAAACACTATACAGGGAACAGTGAGTGAGTGAACAATGTCAAACACAGCTCAAGAGACTGTTTTTCAAAAGTGTAGTCTACGTTGTAAAGGAAGTCTTTAAAATGATTAATAGTATTTTTTGAGCATCACAACCCCCCTATTCATGATTATTGGTATATGTTGCTTTACTAACCCCTACAGCAGTTTTTCCCCCAATGGGTGCTCTCAGTTAACCCCGACCTACGCATAAAGCACACCCAGAATAAAAGTGTAACACAAGCAGCTCAGACATAATCCAAACAGTCGTGAGTGTGTTTTAAGTGCAGGATCGACCACAGAATAAACCACAGAGTGCACAGAATTTCCTTTACTTCAGGTTACATTTAAAGATGCCATGCACAACTTTCCCAGTCTTGAAAAAGACACACATGCACACATGGGCTCATCATCCATCTGTTACTTACTCACTAAATGTTATTCTTTCTTTTCAGTTATGCTTCAGCTGAAAAGCAGCTGAGTTTCTCTGTGACCTTTCAGTTTTTTTTCAAGTGTTGTCTCACTGTTCTCCGACTCTCGGAGCGTGTGTGTAAAAGCATTTCACAGTATTTGCTAAGAAGTTCACATGTTAAAAGAGCAGTGCACAAGTCTCAGATATCTTCTTGCTCTAGATGCTCCATGCAAACCAGAAACCAGATATTCCTCAGGAGGACATCCATGCTGTGGCGACGGGGGCGAGGTGGAGATGCACAGACAAATGCTCCAGATGTTTGCACGCATAAATTTCACAGGTTTTTTTTCTGCATTTAACACTTACGGTATTTATTAAGAGTCAGCAGCTCTGAGACTGGCTGCTTTCTGGTTGTGCGTGTCAAATCTATAGCTGCACACGCTGTGGGGGAACTTCATTTTTTTGCATCAAGCATTATGAATAATTTTGCATTTAAAGCTATCTGTGTGTTTGTGCTACTTTATGTGCATAGCAGACTAAACTGAAAACACAAGACCTTGGAGATTCTGTCCCTCCTTTGTTTTGTCTTTGTTATTGTTCTGCAGTTCTGTTTACATGAAGCATTTGTTGATGTGTGCATGTATATTTATAAAATGTGGCCTCTGTACGGTTGTATTTATAAGCACAAACGCGCTCAAGTCAGATAAACATGTGCATATGTGAGAATTTGGATTGTTTTTGCATCGTGACACTGTGTACGCATCAATAAGCCATTTTATCAGCAGCCCTGAGAGCTAAACAAGCCTCCCTTGACAGCAGAGCCAGCATCCCTCCAAGTTTGTGCCTCTCCCTCACCAGCTTGCCTGATAGGTAACACAGTCAAAATGGGCAGAAGTAATGGGACACAACACAGGCAGGGGCAGTGCCAACAGCTCGCGGGGTCCTGCATGTAGCGAGCCGTGCCCATGCGACAGATGGATGTAGTCTGCGGACTGATTAATGTGCTCACTGGTCTGTGCCTCGGTGGCCGCCGCAATGAAGGAGTTCACAAAAGTGGTCTGGATATTTGTTCTGTCTCCAAAACAGGTGTTCCACTTGTTTGGTCCCCCTAATTCAGCCGCCGTTTGTATAGCTAGATGATCCGACCAAGCATATCTGACACCAAGGTCAGCCGCGCATTATTCCCTACCTGGATGCATAAATGAATGGAAGGCGAGTCAAACCTGGTGCGTGCGAGAATTCATCATGAAACATAATGCAACACGCCGACGGGGTGGAGCAGAAAAATGCAGTCAACGTCAAGGTCAAATTTATTTATAGAGCCTTTCAACAAACACATCACTAAGTGCCTTACAAAGCAACAAATGACATAAACAGAAGCTTAAAATATGCAGCTTTAACAAATCAGTGCAGTACAAACAGTTACTTAAATTTATTCCGTCCCACTACTTCTCCTCCTGGTTTACAGGCTTCAGTGTTGTAGTATTTGCTCGGCAGAAGAGCCCAGGGGGGCCTCTCTATTAGTGCACCATATATAAAACAGGAAAAAATCAATATGCATCCTTTCTCCCGCGCCGGACGAGCGCCGCTCCTCGATCACAGCACGGTGACAAGGGGGAGCTTGCCAGAGAGCCAGCCAGGACGCCAGGACTAATAGTCGTCAAAGCCAAGTGACAGTGAGGCTTATCTGTGGTGAGCCATATTTCCTCTGCCTCCCCAAAGATCTGGCTGGACGCTGTGTGTTATCCCTCCCTTCCGATAAACCTCATCTCCCACACAGAGAGCCTATACTGTATGTCACATCCAGGCTATAATCTGCAAGCACTCCGCTGGCCCCGAACAGCGACCGTCACAGCCATTGTCTCGGCTGGGAAAAAACAACTGTAGTTTTTTTGTTTCATAGCCCACCTAATACTCCGCTGACACACATTCCCTCCTCCGCTCCCGCTCCTCTCGCTTGTTCATACGTTTTATCCCGTCTTTAAAGATCCCGTCTTCCCCCTTTGAGATTAGCGGTGGGTAAAGATGAAAAATTGCGTTTTCAGCACAGTGACATCTAATCTGTTTGGTGAGCTTTAATTTCCCTCGACGATGTAAGTGCTGGTGGGCCACAAGCTCACGACAGACATACTTTTGTCAAAGGACAAGGACGGCACTGCACAAGAACAGAGCAGACTTTTTTTCTCATCCTTGGTTCTGTTCTCCTACCTTGAATGCTTGTTCAATTTGATTTAACCTCCGTTTAAAAATTAAAAGCATTTTGAGTTTTTTTAATTTTCTGATACTTCCAAAGCTAAAATTAATCACAAATATACGTGCCGCAAGTGCTCGAGCCATTTCTTTAAGGTGTAACAAGATCTGTAGCTCCAATCTAATCCAACACTTACGGGATGTTATTCATGCGAAATTAATTTGAAAAAGTGAGCATTGGTTCCTTTTTACTGCAAAGCTTGATCAGCTGAGGTTACCTAATTTTTTCCAAAAATATTTTAGCCATGCTAGCTGCATGCCAGTGAAAAATCTCAACAGCTTTAAGAGGGACTGGCATGAAATCTGGTCCAAAAACAACAAATGCCTCTGAATTTGGTTTTCTTGCTCTTTTTCTGTCCAACCTGCAGGTCAGCACTTTTGCTTGTAATAATACGGCTTGACAGCAACAGTGTTTGGCTAGTTACTCAAAAAAGTAATGTAAAACACATTTGTAGTTACCGTTTAACAAGTAATGCACCACTTAATTACTTATTGCTGAAAGTAATTAGTTACGTTTGTATCAATTTGTGTTGAACCGTACGGTGCACAAGAGACGGTTCGGGTGCACAGAATGGTACGGAGGATAAACAATATGATTAAACAGAGTATAATGTATCAACACAGGTGAACATAATGCAGAACCAAATTCATCAGTGAGCACGTGAGTTCTATCTGGAAACCTGAAGCAGCGGTAAGCCTTGAGCAAGTTTAGCGCGTGCTGATTGAGCTAACATGGACGACCCGTCTGCTTCTTTTAAATTTTGTAATCGTGAGGCTTCTCTAAACTTTCCAAAGTGTGTGGGTGTGTGGATTAAACTCTGATAGTGAAACAAATTGCTTTGCGGAGACTGTGTGACGCTCAAAACAATTAATCCACCCTTTAAGCCGCAAACCGGGTCAGTTTTCAAAATAAAACAGCCTGTGCAGATCGTTTTGTTTTACTAAATCACGTACAGTGACCTTTGACATATGGATGTGAGCACGAGTCAACAGTGTTTTTCCTCACCTGACCCAGGGAGCAAGAAAAGATGGGAAAGGAGAATGATGCAATGGTCAAATATTTGTCCCGTACAGAACCGTGAGGTCTACACCGAGGTGTGAACCGAACCGTGACTTTTGTGTATTGTTACACCCCAATTTTTAGCCTTTTTGCATTACTCTGTAACATCACCTGAGATGTGCTGTCACTTAACTATGACACATTAATAAAACTTTAAACATTAAATCTCACATACGCCCACATCAGCATCTTTATTCTAATGAGGACGACACAGGACTAACACGAGATCTCTAAGCCAACAGTAAAGGTGTGAAAAAAGGGTCGTTGAAGAACTAAAAAAAAACTAAAGCAACTAGATCATTTTTTGAGAAGTAACTGAATTAGCAACTAATATGTTAGGCCTACATTACTGGGTTACAGACAAATGTAATCTGATTACAGTAATGCGCTCCTTTGTATTGTGTTACTTCCAACACTGGACAGTAGGTTTGCCCTAAACAAAAAAACTTGAGGCCCAAAGGAACAATCCTGTTGACTTTAGTGTTCCTCTTGATTTTCACCCATTTTTCACTTATCATGAGATTTTTTTTGCATCTGCTTGATGGGGCGGCACAAACTTTTGAACAGACATTCAAAGGTGGGACACAAAATGTCCTTATAAACTTGGTGACTCTCTCACTTTTTTGTTCCTTAGTGACAACCAGGTCAAAACATCAGTTTGTTCAGTTCTGTGGTGTGGTAGCTTCAATCCTTGAAGGGAAAAAGAGTTACTGTAGGTGAAGCAGTTTGACGAAGAGTTGTGTGAGATTGTTGTACATGCTGGTTTTTCTGTGTTGCCATGCAGACACAGTGGACAGTAAGTTCAGTATCTGCTCTGATTATCGTTTATCAGAGCAGTATGACACATTTTTAAGGTACGCAAGCATGTCCAATATGCTAAACCCTCGTTAGATTCAGTTCGATCAGGGCATGTATATCTCAAATTAAATTAGCACAGCACAACCTCCCATAAGCTTGAGCAAACATGAAGAATGTTCCTTTTTACCAAAATGAGGAACATTACTTTCCAGGCTTCTCTTATTGAGCAGCATATTAGTGCAGCAATGAAGAGACTATAGCTGTGAGGTTACTATTTGTCTACATAAAATAGAGGCTATTTTTCATCCTGACAGGTGTAATGTGGTCGTGTTATTGGCATCATGTGCTGGTAAGATGAGTAATACAAGAGTTTCTTACTGGCCTCAACCTTCTAATGCAAAAAAGCTGTCGTTCAGGTTCAAATTAAATTAGTGTGCTTGACACGGTGACACACCGCAGTTCCGTCCCTCATCCCGATCCTCCCCCGAGAGTCATCTTTCAATTCCGCGAAATCAAGAATCACGTCGTCAAATTGCTACCTTGTCTCAGGATCCATCGCTCTCTCCTTAGTGTGGCGAGCGCCCACTGCACCTCTGGGGAAACACAGATTGAGTAATAGATTGATCTCAAGCAGCGAGAGGGACGGAGGGAGGGATCCGGAGAGGGGGACGGGTTTACCGGTGAGGTAGTTGAGTGAATCAGATCTCCATTTTCTCCCTCTTTGACACGTGTCACAGCGGAGCCTGCTGAGATTACATAACAATGAGGACCTGCAGAGTTCACCGCCGGGCGTCTGTGATATCTGCCTGATAAATATACTCAGGGGCTCGGAGGCAGGCACGCAACAAGCCACGTTAAAGGCCAGCGTCACATCAAGCGGTCACATACTATCATCAGCTCAGCGTGTCACCGGTAATGACAGTGTCGAGCATAGAATACATCGCATGCTCCCAACTCCCTAAAGCTTTAAATACGTATTTGATCGCTATCAAAGCTCACCTGCTGGAAACATTTTACATACAGCTGGGAAAAAGCACACCAATTCAACATGGACGTGTGCCCAGAGAGATGTAATGTATTTCTATAGTCGTGGAACGAGAGGGGTGGATTTGATTTAAGCAGAACATGAGAGCACAATGAAAGCCACCGCTGATGAACAAGTCACACTCCTGTATGTTTTGACTTAAAAGAGAATATTCAGTTCCAGAAGTATTATTTTCAGAACTGACATGACAAGTTGTGTCAAAAAATACACTTAAATATTAAATACCCTCTCACACGTTTGAATAATGAATTGAGGCTGTCTATGTGTATTTCATCACACAAACAGGGTTTTTCTTGTCACAGGAAGCGTGGTTTTAACAAGGCAATGTGTCCTGCTACAATGTGGCTTTCACAGGAATAACTTCTTCATCTGTTCGACCATTTCTGTGATGCATCCTGAGTTGACACTTGAAGTCTGTTTTCACATTCATCTGCTCAAGGGGGGAAAAGTTTGTGATGCGCATGTATGAAGTGATTTTGCAACATGACAAAAAGTTTGGGAGTAAATTAAGTACAAATGCGGAATCTGATTTTTGAAGTGGAAACTTGAAACTTTCAGTGCTTATAAATAGACTTTTTATTGAAAAATGTCTCTTAAACTCTTAAAAAGATCAGTATTTGTTTACAGATTCTGGATTTTTCAGTGGGAAAAGAGAAGACGTAATTTTTCAGAAATTTTAATTCCTTAAACTTTTTGCTGAAAAAAAAAAAAGATACAAATAATTCCGTAAATATACTTCATTGTCACTATATTGTCATGATGTTGGCCTATGGCAGATATCAGTATCGGCATATATGGTTTCCAATACATTGTTTTGTTTTTTTATTTATTTTTAATTTTTCTAATGGTTGGAAAAAATGCTTTGACTAGAGATTTAAAATGGTGCAATTACATATTTTGTCCAGCAGAGGGCGGTCTGTTATTTAATAATTAATGAGTGTTCACTGTTCAGTGCGCTGATGTTTAGAATAGTTGGTTAAATTGTAGATAACCTGCCTCTATTACATACTTTTGTCACCTTTGTCACAAGTATTTAATAACATTCAGCCGATACATTGTAAGACACCCGATAATTACAGAAGTACAAAAGGTTATTCACAACAGAAATCAAAAATAAAAAGTAAAAGCAAAAGAATGTGGAGATATTGCAAATGAGGAAATACTGCACAAGAATGCTGCACGATAAGATAAATAGCCATAAAACAGTGCAGAACCATTTTAATGCCTTAAAATATGACTGAATGGTGATTGTAAAAAATCATCTTATAAAGTCACAGCTTAAGCTAAGATTTAAGATGAGCTCAGAGTGATTTTCTTACTGTAACAGATCAATGTCATAACTGCTTTCCAGAGTCAAACTCTGCACAGACACGACTCAAAAATCCAAGTGAAGTAACAGTAAACACTATGGAGGTAAGGAGGTGGAAGGGACGAGAATCATTACAGGAGAAAATGTTTTGGTCCAGTGCTTTAACAATTAGCCCTGACCCTAAACCAATAAGGGTTAGATGTTAGTAGATCAATAAAAAAATTATAGCCAACCATTGCCATAATTGATTTATCATTAAAGTCATTTATCAAGTGATGCATTTAGCTGTAGCTCAGCCTCGGTCTTACGAACAATTCAACAATCCCAAGTCATTTCAAATTTCTAGGCAATCTAAAGAAAGTCCTTCGAGGTCTTAATGGAACCGGCATTATCTGAATAATCCAGCTAACTCCTGAAGTCCTCCAACAGAAAGTCTGGTAGACGTCAGTGACTGTGAGAGCCCCCGATTTGATAAGACAACTCTTCACCACCTCTGCCCGTCTGTCAGCCAGGTGGAGACTGATGGCCGGTCTCTGATGTGGCACTGAGCATTAACCATGTCATGCATTTGCACAGAGCGCTCCTCCATCACATCCCTGAGTACTTAGCCCGGGCAGCGGCGGGGGGGAGACCCGGCTCATCTCGCCCCTGACGGCTGAAACTATTAGGATGATGCACGGCGGCTCATTTCTCATCCTACACGGGGAAAGCTGATGGATCAGCTCCAGCCCTCAGGCTCCAAATGGGCCTCCCCTCGTTTGGGAGCAGGTAGGTGGGGGAGGAAGCGTGGGCGTGATTGTAGATGTATGATAGAGAGTTATGAGTTTGAGCCTTGTGTAAAGGGTGCAGAGGTACTTCCCTGCTGACCGTGGGGGTCACGGGTTCAGCTCCTTGCTAAAGGAGAGTCAAAGATTTCATATTTATGAGCCATAAAGTAAAGAGATCCATTTTTTAAGGCCGACATTGCGAGTAATATATGTAGCATTAAAGGCACTATTCATTTCAGATAAACACTCTTTTCTGTATTGGTATTAATTCAGTTAATTAGACTTGCTAAACCCATCTCCTTCCTTTGATTTTCCAACTTAAATTTGCAACAGTAAGCATGCAATCTTTATAACTGCCAAGGTGAGAATTAAAAAAAGAAAGAAAGAAAGGAATTACCAACTGTTAAACAACCTTGTTAACAGCCAAAGATGCCTCTTTCAGCACAATTCCTCTCCAATAATTAAATATAAAATACTGCTTACTGTACATACACGCTGGCCAACACACATCTTCATAAATACCTACACCAACACGCACACACTCAATGCAGTATAATGAATAATCGCAAAGTCATAATTACCTTCTAACAACCTTTTTCTCACTACAGTGCATCTTTGTGATTGAAGTCCACCCACATTGAGTTAATTGCATTTATTCCCTGATGCCACAAATACGCAATTAAAATGCAGGCATTACACACCAGCCCTGCAAAATCATCAATACGGTACACAGTTAAAAATAGGGATGGGGTCTGCCTCTGCGGTGCAACCTAAAACTTGTTTCTGAGGAATTGAAGGCAGTCAAGATGTGGCTTAGAATTTGTAACCTTTAATGCATTATTTTATTGTTCTGCATTAGTTTTCCTATTAACTGGCTTCAGTGGGATGCAGATTTAAATGATTATTTTATCATACAGTTAATCTGACAATCAGTCTGGTAACAAAACACTGATTTTGGGGGATTTAAAAGAGAAAAACATGACCTTTGCAAAGATTAATTCATCTAGATAATCAGAGGGAAGTCTGGATTTTAATCTAAATACACAAATACTAGCTGCTAGCTTAGATGGCTCTCAATTTTTTAGGGAAAATTTCATCTTTTGCCATCTAATTGAGGGTTTAGCTTTTTTAGAAAACAAAATTTTTCATGTTTGAGCCAAGAAGGTTTACACAAGTTAAACCAGAAGGGCTGCAAATCAGATTCATTTTCATGACTTTGTTTAATATCACCAGTCCCCATAGACTTGCTGGAGGTTCAATCCAATCTGATTGCGGCTCATTTGTTAACAGCTTCTTAGAGCCAATTGAAGATTCAGCTACTTCACCCACCTCCAGGTTGGTCCCACTTACATTAATCAAACCTTTACTGCTTCTAATTGAGACCTTTTTGTGGCGATTGATCATTGTTATTGGGTGAAAAAAAGATGACTTTTTTCTCTCGCAATCAATCAACTATTCAGCGGCTTTCTGGAAGTGGTCAATGATACTAAAATGCAGCAGTAGTGGATAAATCTGGGTGCTAAACTAGATGCTAAACTTTCTTTCATTGTCTTGAGCACTTGTACTTAGCATGACAATGAAGTCAAATCTAATATAATATAATCTAATCAAATGATCTGTCTGTTTGCAGAGAATATTTGTGATGTAAACAAGTTGCATTGTGGGTAATGACATGACATAAAAACATGTTTTGACATGGAAGAAAAATAGATGGAATTACGAAGACATTCCTTTTTCTTGCTGTAAGTATTAATTAAACTTCTTGACACTGTCCATGAAGAGTCCGACAATGTCTTAAGAGATTTAAGAGTAACTCTCTTTTATGAAGTACTCTTTAATAAAGCAGTGTCTCCCTGTGAACCCTTGTCACAGATCAGAATTTGCAAAATGTTTAATCAAAGAGTACCCTTCACTTCAGGGCTGCAACAAAAATGTGGTTCACCTTTCAGATATGTGCCAAAAAGTATTTCAATCAATCATCTTTTTATTTGGTCACAAAAAATATCCCGTGACAATGAAGAATGCCCATTCATCTTTTTTTTTTCTAAAACTCAAGGTTACTTATTCAAATTTTCAGTTTTGTCTGACAGACAGTTAAAATTTGAAAAACTTTCAATTTACCATCACATTAAATAAAAGTCAACAGAAGTCAGCTGAAAAAATAGATAAAGTTGGGCATTTTGGCTTTATAAAATTATTCAGTTACCAAAGTAGCTCCAAAGAATTTAATAGTCCACTATGGATTAATTCCATTTGGATACTTTTAGAGACCTCGAGGGGGTCAAACAATACATTATTTCACAAGAAAAAATAGCTAAGATTTGAAAAGCAGTCATGTTTCCCACAGCACAGTTTTGATTTTTCTTTTATTAATCATCCCATAATTTTTTTATATTCTAATTCCCAGGTTGTGAACACATTATGAACAGCTTCTCATCAGTGAATGATTAGAAAAAAGTAGTTTGTCTATAATGACTACATCTACTTTGCTTAATGGAAAAACCTTTATGAACGTTGTTTACATAATCTCAAGGACAAAGTCCTATAGGAGAGACAGAGAGATGAAGGCCAAAATATATCACCATCTCTTTTTATGAAAAAACATTAATTGCTTATATTGACCAAAGCCAGTCTGAGGGTCGCACATGTTTGTGTACGTCTGTGTTTGCTAGAATATATCAGTTTTTAATACACAGTATTTAACCCCTTTTTAACATGTACTCTAACCTAAAATTTTGTGGACTTCTACCAGCTGAGATGTTAGTGTGACTGCAAATGCCACATTAATGTAGTATAAAGTTGACCCAGC